>JBBBDQ010001860.1:310000-355000 GCA_037127315.1 Ascarosepion bandense | reverse complement strand
GGACTGTCTCCTTGTTGATGTTGGTGAATGCTGCCATAATCCTTGCTTTGAGTTCATCTTTGGTGTTACAAGGAGTTTTGTTGGTCTGTCACTCCCAACTGCTCCCAACACGTAATCAAAGGGGGGGTTGCTGTCTGCAGAGTTAACTGGCTAAATGTAAGTGGTTATGTCGTCTCAGAAATTGTCTGACAGCCATGACTGCATGTTTAGCATGTAGCAGAGTCCTGTTGCTAGACAGCGTTTTCCAGCAGTCACCCTCTTGACTGAGGGTTGCACTATTGATGTAGGCCTCTCTATTGAATCTAAGCCCCTGTGGGGAAAATGAATGGAGGCATAATGTCGACATGTGATCACTCCAGACACATTCGTAATCACCATCAGACTCGTCCAACTCATTCCAAATCCGCACTGTCCTCAGATTGACACCCAAACACTCTGACATGTTTGTAATGGAGCTTCCTGCATGAATACTAAGTAGTACAGTATAATGTTTACAAATTTCTAGCAGAGTAAATTACGTCTTGAGGCTCTTTTTCTCACAGGCACTGCCTTATGCAGTTTTTTTTTTTTTTTTTTTTTTTTTTTTTTTAATCATATCACCCCGAGCAAGGTGGTAACGCTACTGATGTGCAGGGGGTTACATAAGAGTGAGAAGATTAGAAAAAAGAAAACCGGAAACCACATCCTAAACAGGAAACAAGGAAAAAAAAAATTATTAATGGATTAAAAAATTGTCTTTTTTCAGGTTGGTTCTAAAAGTGCACAAGGAGCTGAATCGCTTCTCACAGAAATGGTGATGAGGAGAATATGCAAGGGAAATAACCTTGCATTTGAAGAGTCTATTCCGAAATCCTTCCATCTCAGTGCAGACCAGGCTCATGCTGTTCATCCGAATTATACGTAATTATTTTCTTAAATTTATTCACTTGGAATGACGGGCAGGCTGCACACGCAGGAAATATTCATTTTAATTCTCATATAAAACTTCTTTCCAGTAATTTTTTTTTCCTTGTTTTCTTCTTTCTCTCTTTCTCTGTCTCTTTCTCTTTCTCTGTCTCTTTCTCTGTCTCTTTCTCTCTGTCTCTGTCTCTTTCTCTCTGTCTCTGTCTCTTTCTCTCTGTCTCTTTCTCTCTGTCTCTTTGTCTCTTTCTCTTTCTCTGTCTCTGTCTCACTCTCTCTGTCTCTGTCTCACTCTCTCTGTCTCTGTCTCACTCTCTCTGTCTCTGTCTCACTCTCTCTGTCTCTGTCTCACTCTCTCTGTCTCTGTCTCACTCTCTCTGTCTCTGTCTCACTCTCTCTGTCTCTGTCTTACTCTCTCTGTCTTTCTCTCTGTCTCTCTGTCTGTCTCTCTCTCTCTGTCTGTCTCTCTGTCTTTCTCTCTGTCTTTCTCTGTCTCTCTCTCTCTCTCTGTCTTTCTCTGTCTCTCTCTCTCTCTCTGTCTCTCTCTCTCTGTCTCTCTGTCTGTCTCTCTGTCCTTCTCCGTGTCTCTCTGTCCTTCTCCGTGTCTCTCTGTCCTTCTCCGTGTCTCTCTGTCCTTCTCCGTGTCTCTCTGTCCTTCTCCGTGTCTCTCTGTCCTTCTCCGTGTCTCTCTGTCCTTCTCCGTGTCTCTCTGTCCTTCTCCCTGTCTCTCTGTCCTTCTCCCTGTCTCTCTGTCCTTCTCCGTGTCTCTCTGTCCTTCTCCGTGTCTCTCTGTCCTTCTCCGTGTCTCTCTGTCCTTCTCCGTGTCTCTCTGTCCTTCTCCCTGTCTCTCTGTCCTTCTCCCTGTCTCTCTGTCCTTCTCCCTGTCTCTCTGTCCTTCTCCCTGTCTCTCTGTCCTTCTCCCTGTCTCTCTGTCCTTCTCCCTGTCTCTCTGTCCCTCTCCCTGTCTCTCTGTCCCTCTCCCTGTCTCTCTTATATATATATATATATCATGTCTGATCTGCTGTATATCTAGGATTCTTTATTTTGATTGAAATGATTGGCAAAACCTCAACTAATTGTCAATTGATTCAAACTTTATAAAATGGTACACATAGATATCCTAATTGTTGATTCACATATTTTAATAATTTACTAAATGTTTATAAATTTATGAATAAGAAGTTCTTTTCATATTTCTTTAAAAGATTGGTAAATAATAAATATTGCATTGCATTAGTTTTAATTGTCTTAGTTTTTAGAATGTTGTAAATAGAAAATTATTCTTGTAAATAATTTAATGATGTTTAATATTTTTGTAAATTCTCAAGAATAAAAAGAAATATATAAATTCACTTTCATCATGTGTTTAAGTTTTATTGCAATTTTAATCATTAGTTTATAAAACATTAGCCATTGCCTAGCAGTGGCGGTAATTAAACTAATAGTGGTGTCAAAGAAAATACTTTTTGACAAGACAGACAGTTTGACAGTGAAATCTGTAGGCACATCCAAAAGCTAAGCAAAGTATTAAGAAACAGGAAAATCTCATTAGAAACAAAGAAAAGGGTACTGAACTGTTATGTAATATCAGTCCTCCTATATGGCCATGAATGCTGGAGATGCCTTCCAAAAGCTAAGCAAAGTATTAAGAAACAGGAAAATCTCATTAGAAACAAAGAAAAGAGTACTGAACTGTTATGTAATATCAGTCCTCCTATATGGCATTGAATGCTGGAGATTCCTTCCAAAGGCTAAGCAAAGTATTAAGAAACAGGAAAATCTCATTAGAAACAAAGAAAAGAGTACTGAACTGTTATGTAATATCAGTCCTCCTATATGGCAGTGAATGCTGAAGATGCCTTCCAAAGGCTAAGCAAAGTATTAAGAAACAGGAAAATCTCATTAGAAACAAAGAAAAGAGTACTGAACTGTTATGTAATATCAGTCCTCCTATATGGCAGTGAATGCTGGAGATGCCTTCCAAAAGCTAAGCAAAGTATTAAGAAACAGGAATATCTCATTAGAAACAAAGAAAAGAGTACTGAACTGTTATGTAATATCAGTCCTCCTATATGGCCATGAATGCTGGAGATGCCTTCCAAAGGCTAAGCAAAGTATTAAGAAACAGGAAAATCTCATTAGAAACAAAGAGAAGAGTACTGAACTGTTATGTAATATCAGTCCTCCTATATGGCATTGAATGCTGGAGATTCCTTCCAAAGGCTAAGCAAAGTATTAAGAAACAGGAAAATCTCATTAGCAACAAAGAAAAAAGTGCTAAGTTGTTATGTAATATCAGTCCTCCTATATGGCTTTTAAATGGTAGACAATCTCTTCACAGATGAAGAAAAGACTTAAGGCAACAGAAATGTGGTTCTACAGAAGCATGCTGAGATTCCCATGGACTGAACATGTGAGCAATGATGAAGTTTTAGAGAAAATTAAAAGAAAAAGTACATTTATATTTAACATCAAGTGCAATTGAAATTTCTAGAGCACATAATGAGGAGAAAGAACTTGGAAAATTTCCTCCTCACATGAGTGAAATCAAGAAAGAGGGGAAAGCGATGCATAGCCTACATAATCAGCTCGTGTAAATGGTTGTCACAACAGTGTTTAGGAGCGATAGCAAAAAGATAAAATTGTTTAAGTTACAAAAGACAGGAAATTATGGAGAGCCGTCATTAAAGTTGTCTGTCGGTAATGATTGAAGTTCTCTCTTCATTTAGAAACTTCACTGTATTTATTAAAACCAAATTAGTTTACGTATGCTGAAATGTTATTTGTTAATATCCGTTCTGTGTAACTTTTATTATCTAAATAAACCTCTATTTAAAAATTGAATAAAAACAAATTATTTCTTTAGTTGTAGCTTTTAAAAACCGATGAGCACAAAATTTGTTTCCCTCATGTTTGTTAACTATTCTTTAAATTTTGTCTTTTCACTCAACTTTTTTTTTTTTTTTTTTTTTTTTTTTTTTTTTTTAATTTTAGAGAGAAACATGAATCATGCCACCAGCCAGCAATGCACAAGGTAAAAATATAATTTAAACACATTCTTTGAAAATGTATTTTTTTGAACTTCCAGGCTTTTCATAAAATTTATTGTCATAAACGTTATTAAAAATCATTGACAAACTTATATTTTTTTTAATTTGAAAGAAAAACTTATATGTGAAAATTTGTTTAACACCATATACTTTGACAATGTTTGTAATTAATCGTGAGATTTCCAAATTACAATACCATTTGCTGTTTAAAGAAATTATGAATTCGATTTTGTCCTGTAAATGTTTAATGGACGAAGTTGTACTTTAAGAACAAGGGGAGATAACTGTCTCTGCCCGAAAAATCCTATCAGCAAATTCATTAATAATTTTATCATAAAATATTTTGAATAGAAATGGTGGGGAATTACTCTTTGGTATAATAGTTTGTTTACTTCACAAAATGTAAAGAAATTTTATCCAACCAAAAAAAAAAAAAAAAAGACGGAAGTCGTTATAGAGGCAAATTTAAACATAAATAAGAGGAAAAATATTTGAATTCTTGATCATTTAATCATTTGCAAAAAGAAAAAAGTTGTTTATGAAAACAGATAATTTATCACCTAAGTACACTTAACATTAGCAAGTTTGTTTCACGATTACTGTTGAATTGTGAGTTTGATTCTCACGAGGTGCCCAATGCATCTGGTGTTAAACTAAGCAAAATGTAGAAAATAATGACTTGTCAGTTAATTCCAACGTACTTTTTCTTTTATAAACTATAACCTTAAACTTTCTGTCGTAATTTTTATTGGGAGTTTGTAAGACTGTATGGTAGATGCAAAGATATTTATTTATTTATTTTTTTATTTTTTTATTTTTTATTTTTATTTATTTATTTATTTATTTTTTTTTTAACGGCTTATCAACCCTTTGTTGGTTATTTAAAACCAGCCAGAACACATTTTCAGATTGTAAAAAAAAAAATTTGTTTGCAGTTTTTTAGGATAATGATTTTTTTGTGTACAAGTCTTAATATTAAATTTAATCCATAGCTGAGGGAACAAATGGATTTATACCTTACTCAATAATATTTGCATATAAATGAATATAACATAGTTGACTGGAATTGAAACTCAGCCCTCAGATTTCTATTTGTGAGCTATTATCTATTGCACCATCCAGACATCCTGGTAAGCGCAAAGAACAGAAAAAGAAATCCAGTGTTTAGTTAAATTTTTTGCTTTCAAAGGACAATTACGAGTGATTGTGGTTGATATGGATGCACACAAGCAAGAGCTTGTGATATTTAAAGTTTGAACTATTTTGTTTTTCTTTTTTTTTGAAAAGTGAGGATTATCTTGGCATCCAAATTTATGGCCTTGGACTTTCTAGATATATATTGCATTACAAGATTACCCATTTAGGAATCAGTTTTTTTTTTTTTGTTTTTTTTTTTTTAAATAATGATCTATCAAATAAACCTCCCAAGCCATTTGCCTATATGTGGTACCTGGAAATGGTTTTACTATGAAAATTCATTGGAAATGATTTTTATTATGAAAAAAATATTAGGTTGGTCAACATGTCAATCCTTATATAATGTTGAACGGGCACCAAGTGAGAATAAAACTCGTGTCTGGTGTAATTGTCAATCTGGCTAGCTTGATTATTGGCCCATAGTGTGGTGCCTGGTTTGAGATTACCATTATTTGCCAATGGTTCATATGAAAATAAGTTCTGAAAAGTGTTTGGATTGACTACAAAGCCCTTCTAAAAATGGAAACAAAATAACACTAATATTTGGTCATTTGTTCAGATTTTGAGAAGGGTGTTTGACTGAGAACTTTTCATCACCTCCTTGTATATCAAGTGAACAATTTACTTATATTTACATTTGTTAAAGTCTCTGTTGTTAGAGTGAACAGGTATGTTTTTTTTTTCATTGCTCAAAGAAAACAATGTATTTTAAGAGAGAAGTTTTTTTTTATTTATTATTCTTATATTTTTCATTGCTTATTATTTTTGTTATGCATTTATAATCTTTAATTATTTAAATTTTTTGTTTTTAAATACATTGTGATATCCATCGATTGTTTTACTTTTGTTTTTTAAAATAAGTGTTATTTAACAAGTTTAATTTATTAATATTTCTTTATGAATTAAGGACATTCAATACTCTGTGTTTGTTTAGTTACTGATACATAGACATGACTAATTCTACTCTATATTTAAGCATAACATTTCTCTTTTTATGAATGAGGATGTAATTTTTGAAATTGTAGGAAACTTATTAGAAGCTACAATGTTTGTTTATCTCTGATAAAGTATTATCAATTTGTTTCCTTATCATTTATTATTCAAACTTGTTTTTTATTTTTATTTTATTTTATTTTTATTTTATTTGAAACACTATAATTGCTTATAATTTTATTCTTTCATTGTTTTATTTAATGACTAAATAAAATTTTTGTTTTGATGAGAAAGTATTTTCAAATTTGTTGGAAAAGCATTTCGAGCCATAACATTATTTTTTGGCAGACCTGAAGGAGACTACCACCACCTTTTAAATTTGTTGTTTGCCATTTTTTTTTCTCTTTTCTTCAATGCAGTCTTATCGGTTATTACATAAAGTTTCTGATTATCAAAAAAACAAATTGAAAAAATTTCAATATTCAAACAGTTTTAGTGGGGCTCACTTTCTCATACAATGTTATAGTAAATTGATCCTCCATTTTAGAACCACTTGCATTGGGGTCGCTTTTTTTAAATTTATTTATTTATTTATTTTTTATTTTTTTATTTTTTTTTGGACAAGTTGTTGCTCTTGTTTTTGTCTTTACAAGTTTTCTTCACTTCTTATGATGGCGTCTTCCTTGGAAGCTCCAAGAATGGCTTTATTCAAAAATTTCGCAAAGGATTCAATTGTTGAATATGCACAAGCAAAAAAGTTAATTGCACAGGATCAATTTACTATAAGGTTGTATGAAAAACTGAGCCCCCACCCAATTGTTGAACTATTGAAATTTTTCCAAATTTTCGTTGTCAATTGGAAAGTTTAGGGTTTAATCGATGAGATTGCACTGAAAAAAGTAAAAAAAAAAAATGAAAAACAACAAATTTACAGGTGGTGGTAATGTCATACCGGTGAGGGGTTCCAAAATAGGGGATCAATTTACTATAACGTTGTATAAAAACTGAGCATCCCCTTCCTAAAATTGTTGAAACATTGAAATTTTTCCAATTTTTTTTTTATTATCAGTTGAAAAGTTAAGGGTGTAATCAATAAGACTGCACTGAAAAAAGTAAAAAAAAAAAAAAAATAAACAAGAAATTTAAAGGTGGTGTTCGTCTCCTTTAGGTCTGCCTATTTTTTGTTGCTTCAGAATAATCAGTTTTTAACAATAAAATAATAATAAATTGAATATAATTTTATACTTTTATTCTTTCTATATTTATTGATTTCTATTATCATTTCAAGAATAATATTTCTTAAAATGGTACATTTCATGATTAATTGTTCACTCTGACATTGATTGTGAAATATATATATATATATATATATATATATGGTGATGATCCACGTATACTGTCTTAATGTATAGGAAAAACTACTAAAAAGTTGTAAGTTTAAAAATGTATTTTTTTTTGACAGTATTTATTTATTTCTATTATATTTGATATTTCAGACCGTCCTCGGCCTTTCATCAGAAACAAATGATTTTAAAATTTAAATTAGAAATGTTTTCACGATGAGTGTTCATCCAAGAGATTGTTTACATCACGTGATGCAGAAAGCGACAGATTTTTTTAATATTTGTAAATGTAAACCTATCTTTAATAATACTTATAAATGTTATTTTAAAGAAAATTTTTTAAGTGTATCTAAGAAATGTTTAACCTTTGAAATATTTATAAGTATTCAAAACATCTAAGTCCCTATTTAACCCTAGCCTATATGTATTTAATTTTAAAATCCAGTATTTTTCTTTCTTTCTTTCTGCATGAGTATATAGAACTAAAATCAGAATCTATTACTGAACATTTGCAGTTTTCTGATGTGTGTCTTGGTTGATTGAAGTGTACTGCTATGGGGGAATATGGGTTGTTTTGGTGTATGCTTAGTTTGTGATTATTGAAATGGAATCTAAAGCTATTTCCAGATTCACCAATATATCCACTATTTGGACATATTAAACAGAAGAGAAAGTATATTATGTTTTGGCTGTCACAGGTGAGGCGTGGTGGATATAATTTGATGTTGGTTTTGGGTAGAGAAAACACTATCGTTTACTAAATGTTTGCATACTAGACAACAAGATTTCTTACATTAGAAATTCCCAGATAGGTTTGTATTTTTTAGATATTTGGTAGAAATGAGGATAGCTGATAGGTTGGGTGTTTGCTTCATTGCATTTATGGGTGGTTTATCGAAAATGTCTTTGATTTTTTTTTTTTTTTTTTTTTGTTTGATTGGAGGTTCTTGTAATCATTTTTTAAATTTTGAATAAGTGTGTGGGAATATTGTGGTTAAAAACCATGGGAATTCGGTGGTTGTTTTTTTCTTGTATGTGAGAAGTGTGTTAAGATTTATGTGGATGGTTTTATTTAGTGCTTCTTTTACTAATTTTATTGGGTATTTACATTTTAGAAATTGCTTTGTTAGGTTGTTAATGTTGTATAGAAAATCTGGATGGTCTGAGCATATGCGTTTCATTCTTAGAAATGAGCTGTATACGATAGATTTTTTTAATTTAAGAGGATGACAGCTGTTAAAGTGTAGGAATTTATGTTGGTTTGTGGATTTGTTGTATAGACTGGTGGAAAGTGTATGTTTGTTTAATTTTATCATGACATCTAAGAAAGGGACGGATGTGTATGAGTATTCCATGGTAAATTTAATTGTATTGTGGAAGTTGTTGCAGAAAGTAAAAAAGTTTTTTAATTTTTCTAATCCATGAGTCCATAATAAGAAAATGTCATCAATGTATCGAAAATAATGTGATGGTTTATATTGTGAATTGTCTAGTATCTTTCTTTCTAGAATGTGCATAAAGATATTGGCATAACTAGGTACCATTTTCGTGCCCATTGCTGTGCCACAAATCTGTAAATAGTGTTTGTTGTTGAATTTAAAATTGTGTAAAATGAAATTTATTAATTTGCATATATCTGTAATTTGGTTGTTAGGTAATTTGCTTTTACTAAGGAACTCATGGCAAGCTGATACTCCTTCAACTTTAAAATTAAATACATACAGGCTAGGGTTAAATAGGGACTTAGGTGTTTTGAATCTTTATAAACATTTCAATAGTTAAACATTTTTAGATACACTTAAAAGATTTTCTTTAAAACAACATAAGTATTATTAAAGATAGGTTTACGTTTACAAATATTAAAAAAAATATCGCTTTCTGCATCACGTGATGTAAACAATTTCTCAGAGGAATGCTCATCGTGGAAACGTTTCTAATTTAAATTTCAAAATCATTTGTTTCTGATGAAAGGCCGAGGATGGTCTGAAATGTCAAATATTTTAATAGAAATAAATACTGTCAAAAAAATACATTTTTAAACTTACAACATTTTAGTAGTTTTTCATATATATATATATATATATATATATATATATATTAATTGTCTAATACTTAGTTTTTGGTGCTAATAGGGTTAGACCAGTACACATTTGTGTTATATATGAGTATAGCAGGTTGTAGATAGATTATATATATATATATATATATATATATATATATATACATGAGCATAGGAGGTTGTACATAGAATATATATATACATGAGCGTAGGAGGTTGTACATGGAATATATATATATATATATATATATATATACATGAGCGTAGGAGGTTGTACATGGAATATATATATATACATGAGCGTAGGAGGTTGTACATGGAATATATATATATATATACATAAGCATGGGAGGTTGTAGATTGAATAGATAGATAGATAGAACATATATGAGCATGGGAGGTTGTAGTATCTTATGTCATGCTGCACGTTCAGGCAGATTGGCATCACTGGTCTTCAACCCTGTCCTAAATCTCTTATATGATGACTCCAAGTTACCATGCCCTGGTAAAGTTTCAACTGGTGAGCTAAACACACATGAGGGGTGGGGTTTGACACAGCACCATTGGGCAAAGGACCTCCTTGATGCAGGTCATCGGCCAGGACAGAAGTGTTCCTCAGATGAACTACAACAGCCATGTGTTCACGAACAAGGCGATCCAACTACCTGGAGAACATTGGTTGTGGTCTAATGAGCCTCACCAGATTAAAACTCCCAAAGACACACCGCATGAGCACACCAAAAAAAAAAAAAATAAAGCAATTGCAAAGACCCTGGCTCTGGCATTCAACCATGACAGATGGGAGAGATAGGTGGATAGCTCAGCATGTCTGTGCCCCAACAACTCCTTCCAGGGTTAAGGGTTAAAAAGTTTAACCATATATACAAGAAATTCAAATGCATTTTCTAAGTATAAATGAGTCATTTTGTTTTTCAGTTTTAATTTTTCATAATTGTCAGGTCACTTGTCATGTGGGTTGGCTTCATAGATTTCAAAACTATCAATACTTCTTAGATTATTTAATGATTGAGTCATATATATATATATATATATATATATATATATATATATGCTTTAATCTTAGCAGAAGACCTTTAATTGGTCTTGTACTTACAGGTAGATGCCAGTTGGGATTGTGCTCGAGTCTGTAAGAATCCACTAAGAGTGTGTCCTGTTGGGGGAAGCTTAAACTTTTACGGAGGTTTTTGTTTTAAAATTCTGGGCCTGACCAACAGATCAGTAAATTGTTGGGTTTCTTTTTTAGTTGAATTATTTAGAAAAGTTTAAAAAATTAATCCTGGGAAAATTTTGTTAACTACATTTTTAATCAAGGAGATTTAAGAAAAAAAACTAAAATCTACCTCAATTATTTCAACTTACATGAAAAATCCTTGTAAAAATAGCCGTTGTTCAAATTGCTGACATCTATTGTCTATTTTTTTAACAAACTTTTTTCTTTTTAACCTTCTATAATTTTGACATTGTGTTGTTTTTGGCAATGACCCAGGGGGGGACCTGGCTAATAATTTTGTATTCTTTACAGAGTTTCGTGGGTATTTTTAAGACAGGAAATGCAGTCCTATCAAGTCACAGTTAATGATCAAGCAAAGCATAAGAGGATTGACAAAGTTTGGCTTCGTGCCAATTTGCTGAGGTTGAGTGGAGTTATTACTGCAAGAGTTGTTCAGCCAATTGGATTTGTTTTTTGTTTTTATATCAACATTATGGCTGATCCATTATGTGGCATTCTTCAAGTGTCAGTCAGTTAAGTGCCATACATGATACATGCTTGGGCGATCATGTCTTGAACGAGACATGACTGACTGGGCAGAATATTATCCCGCAGTAGGTTGCCATTGCTTTCTGTGGTAGACTGGTTGCCGGCCAAGGCTATAGAACCCAATCTGTCCTATTATTTGACTCAGAGCTAGAGAGAGAAGAAATGTATTATATTTTTAAGTGGGGGTCAGTTTATTACTTCATAACAATATAAAACTGACCACCCACCACTTTATGCCCAGCAGAAGCCTTAATTATGTTTCCAACTATTATATTCAGTCAGTCGGTTAAGTGCCATACGTGAAACACACTTGGGTGATCATGTCTCGAAACAGACATGACTATCTGGGCAGAAGATTATCCCGCAGTAGGTTGCCATTGCGTTCTGTGGTAGACTGGTTGTCGACCAAGACTATAGAACCCAATCTGTCCTGTTATTTAACCCATAACTGGAAGGAATAGACGGATTAATACCTTTCCCAAGGGTATTTGTGCATAAGTGAATGCAGTGAATTCAGCTGGAATTCAAACTCGGCTCTCTGATTTCTCATCCCGAGCCTATATCCAATGCACCACCCGTGCACATCCTTCAAGTGTACATTTCAGATAAAGGGAGGGAAACCTGACTGCACAAAAAAATAAAGATTTAAAAAATGAAGAAGGCCATAGCATATGTCAGATGAAACAGGATAAAAATAACAAAGTTGTTTAACAATCTTTAAAAGTTTAGAATTTAATTTTTTTAAATATAATTTTTTGTCTATTTTTGTCAGCTCAATAAAACAAAAAAATTATTCAAAAATGCAATATTGACATTTCTAATTTAAAGTTCAACTGTTAACTCATTTCATTAATATGCTGAAGAGCAGTCAGCTATTATAGCGGGATTTGCAATTAAATTTGACTTTAGCCATTCATCTTATTTGCATATGTATGCTCGTCTCATTCCAGATATGATCATTTTAATGAGAATGAAAACTTCTTAAAATAAAAATACATAAAATTAAGTTAAATTGGAAACAATTAATTTTTTAATTAATTAATGAAACAGAATTTTATTTTTTTTTAAATTACTTAAACTTTGATCGAAAGAAATAAAGTTGTTGGTTGTTTTGTTTTTATGGCAAATCAACCTCTGCAGGTCATTTATTGCTGGTAATAACTTTTTCTTTCAACAATTTGTTTTTTATATAAGTTTTGTGTCTAGTAATACTTTTTTTTTTTTTTTTGAGTATCAAGATTCATTGAGATTTGTTTTTAAGGGCAGGGTCCCCAAGTCCTACCCCTGTTATTTAACCCATAACTGGAGGGAAGGGACAAATTAATACCTTTCCCAAGGGTACCAGTGCTTAAATGAATGCAGGGTATTCAACTGGAACTCGAACTCAGCTCACTGATTTCTTTTTCCGAACCGATATCCACTGCACCACAATGTACATCCGTCACTAAACACTTACAGCACCTGGTATTCCAAGCAGTCACCCATCTAAGTACTGACCAGGCTCAACGTTGCTTAACTTCGGTGATCGAGCAAGAACCGGTGTATTCAACGTGATAGGCCGTAAGCCTAGAAATGAAAAGAAAAGAAAATCATTTATAAGTAAATATGCATGGAGTCCTTCCTGTTATCTTTCACCTGCTAGATAACCCCCACTCCACCCCCATTGTTTTTCCAATTCTCGTTTGCCTTGGTATGCACAAAAACTGAGAAAAACCTGGTGTATCTTTTTAACAAGGAAACAGAAGGTAAAAATATTGCCACGGGAAGGAATGAAAACGCAAATCCTGTTTTCAATATATTTGGTTATTTATTCATGAATTTTTCTGGTATGTTCTGGAGGGTAAGATAGATGACACTTGGAACAACTTTGCTGCTCATTCTGTTTTCAGAGTTACTGAGCAAATCTTTGCTTCAGCCAGCAAAAACTTTAACTCTCGCCTATCACTCTATTTGCCCATCTTGGACATGTGGCTCACATCTCACAATTCTGTGACACTTCTTATATTGGCCTGTGGTCGGATCCTCTTAATTTCCAGCTAAATGGCACTTGTTCCCAAAAGATTATTTCTTTTCTCGTTTTCCTTTTTGTCAACAAATGACGTGCTATAAATCCCTTATTTCTAGTGTTAATGTCTATACAGTCATAAACAAAATAACGGCCCAGACAAAATCATTTAGGGCTCACTTGAACTTGCATGCATTGGAATCAGGGCTGTTTCCCCCATTGTGTCGCACATAAGATTAACGACCTAATGTTTTTTTATTAGCTCTTCAAAACCAATTAAAATATTTATAGATACTTAGACTTTATAAATGGAATCGTATAAATAAATTGGATGAATAATTTCTATTGCATGTTCAGCATATCCCTCACTTTGCTTCACTTTTTTTTTTCTTTTGCTTTAGGGTTACGTGTTGAAAATAAATGCCAACCAGTCATATTCGACCACAGCCATCACTGCAGCAATTATAAGAAAAATTGCTAACTTGTGTTCTGTCCCACTTCAGGTAAGTCTATGGCTTCTTAATGTTTAGGTTTTAACAGCTTGTTCAAACTTATTTTTTATTTTCTATCTTTGACAAAATATCAGACATCAAATTGCTTTGTTGATTTATAGCATTTTTTTTTTTTTTTTTTTTTTTTTAATATATTATGTAGACATCTGTGTTCTTTGAACAGAATAAATTTAGGTCTAGTGGCCTGTTCATATGAGTCTTTTCTTTCTCTTAACCATTTCACCCCAAGCAAGACTATAAAGCCACTAAGATGTGTAACGGCGGCCTTGCCGCTAAGAAAAAGAAAATGGAAATGACAAAATAAAAAAATGTAGATGCGCTAGAGGTCAGTAAAAGGCTTTTATTTCTCATGAGTTACAAGATTCAGCTGTTTACTTGTTCTGGTGTATTATATATTAGCGGTTATGGGAGACTGAGAGTTTGTTCACAGTATAGCACAAGGTAGTCGGCCTGTAGAAAAAAAATCAGCCAGCCAAGTGAGATGATTTTATGTCGTCATATTATAATAGTTGAAAAGTAGTTTCTGCTGTTGTGAGTTTTGTTGCTAGCATTAAGTGTCATTGTCAATAGAAGTGACTTTTTCTGATTAATCAAAAAATGTTTTCTGACCCTGATTTTGTTTTGGACAGTACTTTGAATGTACAGAACCAGATGAAATCAATATATAGCATTCTGCATCATTTATAAATATTACTCCCCCCCCCCCACTTTACTCTATATGGAATCCCCTCAAAATATAGCCTCTTATATACTAGTTCTATATATTTTAAATTTATAAATATTACTTCCTAATGATGGAATCCCTACAAAATACTATATTTCATATATTAGTTTTATATATTTGAAATTGCAGTAGCCTGGTTCTCCATTTCAGTCAAGATTGTTTTAGGCGTTACCATAGAAGGATATGACTACACAATCAAGAAATTTAAGTTCAACTTGCATTGGCAGGACTAACATTTTGCTTGGTGAAAATAGTCACATACAGTGTGTTAAAGGTCTGTTTTTGTCATATGAGCTGTGGATGTTATAGTGAGCACTTCTTTTTGATTTAAAGCATAGGATTTTCAACAGGGCACAACAGACGCAAAGGATTACTAAGACAAACTGAGAAAAAAAAACTTAACAAAGAGAAAGAACAATAAAAAGATTGATTTGTTTTTGAGGGCTTATCAACCCGTTGTGGGTTATTTAATGCCAAAACATATTTTGGAATGTAAGAATAATTTTTTTGCAATTGTCTTTTAACAATTTTTTATGAATGACAATGATTTTTCCAGATACAAGTCCTACTATTTATTCTATAGTTGGGGAAGAGAAGATAAATTCATAGCCTTCCCAAGAATATGTGTAAGCAAATGTAATGAGCTTGATTGTAATTGAAAATTTGCTTCCAGGTTTTTCACTCTGAGCAGCAACCTGCACATCCCCTTTGTAGGGAAAACTACCAGTAACCTGCGGAAGACTTTTAGTCAGGCAAAGTTCAATTACCCTAAAATCCTCGATAACCCATACAGAACGTAATTTCAAAATTCTAAAAATGACTTTTTTGATGTTTTGGTTCATATTGGATATTTTTTGTAATGATTTCAAAAAAACATTATTTCTCATGTGGTAAGTTAATAATATAGACAAACATTCTTGATTACTTTTATGTCAATGACAGTATTATAAACGTTAATTTATTTTTAAAATTGAGTCTGACATTTTGTTTGCATAAAGGAAATTTCTTGGGTATAAAGGAAATGACAATCAATACCTTTTTATATGAAAAAAAAAAAAAATGACCAGCAATATGTACATTCTAACAAATTGTAGTGATGTCACCCAAATCCATTTAAAATACAACTAAAGAACCAACATGAAAGAAATCTTTCATGATATAAATCCAGGGATGGGGAACCGTTTTTGTGTATGAAGGCCACATTGAAATTCATTGTCCCTCATAAAAGGTGCATTCATCAAGTGATTTTTTTTTTAGTTACACATTTTATATCCTGGGTCAGTCAGTTAAGTGCCATATGTGATACACGCTTTGGGCAATCATGTCTCTAAAGAGACATGACTGACTGGGCAGAAGATTTTCTATCCTGCTCTTCAAACTATAGCTGAAGGGAGAAGAGACGGATTGTGTTAATAAGTAGTAATTAGTGGGGGATCAGTTTATTACTTAATAACAATAGAAAACTGACCCCCCCACTTTTTGCCCAGTAGAAGCTTTACTTATGTTTCCAACTATTATCTTCATTCAGTCAGTTAAGTGGCATATGTGATACACGCTTGGGCGATCATGTCTCGAAAGAGACATGACTGACTGGGCAGAAGATTATTCTGCAGTAAGTTGCCATTGCTTTCTGCGGTAGACTGGTTACCAACCAAGGCTATAGAATCCAATGTCCTATTATTTAACCCATAAGTGGAAGGAAGAGACGGATTAATACCTTTCCCAAGGGTATTTATGCGTAAGTGAATGCAATGGATTCAACTGGAATTTGAACTCGGCTCTCTGATTTGTCATTCTGAGTCGATATCCACTGCACCACAACGCACATCCATATCCTGGGTAAATAACACATAAAATACAATTTAATAAATAATCTAAAATTTAGTAAATCTAATAAAAACAGCGATAAAACGGAGAAACAAGACATTTAAAAAAAAAAAAAAAAAAATTTATTCACTTTTTAGACAAATTGACCTCCTTGACGTTGCCTCTTTTGAGATAGCATTCTAAAATGATTCTAAAATGGTGGTTTTTACTTTTATTTGGTCTTCCAATTGTTGAAATTGCACTATTACAAAGACATTTTACCATTGATAAACAAAAAAAAAGTTGCAATTCTCATTTATTCGTTTTAATTTTTTGGATACAAAAGTTTAAAATTAATAGTAAAATGATTTTATTCTGAAAAGATAAATATTAGAAACGAACGACGAGGCTTATGTATGTATTATTGTTCTTGAAAAATCATGCTAATTATCTGCATCAAAATTAGTAAAGTTACTAGGAGCAGTTAAAATAAGTGGGTTTTGTTAGGTTTAAAGTTGTATCATAGCCTCAAATAAGGGAAATTATGATGGCTTGCCTAGGTAACCTGGCAACGCTGCTCAAAAGCAGGATTGTGGAGCTGACATCTAAATCTTCAGCTCCAACATTCTGAAATTTTTGGCTTTAGCGCCAGTTCTAGCTATTCTCCCAGTAATGATTGATATACCTTACTGAAATTGGACCTTATTCATAGACCATGATCGATCAACTGTTACACCCAATGGTGTGTAGGGCAGCAACTTTTTGTTACTGTTTCCGTAGCAAACTTATTTTTTATGGGGCAGGGTTGTTAGCCATGCGCCCAACCCCCAAACCTGGAGGACCGGTGAACCATTCTTGGTCCTTATGTTTACAGCACCTGGTATTCCCAAATGGTTACCCATCTAAGTACTGACTAGGCTCAATGTTGCTTAACTTCAGTGATCAGACGAGAACTGGTGTGTTTAACACAATATAGACATAGACCATAATAGATGGCTATTAATTTATCTTCTAATGACTATACCCCCTCTGCCTTTGTTAATCTTTTATTGCTTATAATACAGGGTGTCCATAAAGTTCGTGTGCACTTTAAAATTTATAACTTTATTTGTATTTGTGATAGAAATAATTTGTAAAAAGGATTAGAAAGAAGTAAATCTATATTTTTGAAGGTTTTATTGAAATTTTATTTAAGTTTTCACATGTCTTCCATCAATAGCAGTACAAAGGGTAATACAGTTTTGCAGTTCATGGAAAACATTTGCCAATTGATTTACAGTAATGCCTGAAATCACATTAGTTATTTTAGCTTTCAAATCTTCTAATGAACTAGGTTACTAATTCTTCTAAGAAAATTAAATTTTGGCATAAAATGACCCATAAGGAGTTGATATGCCGCTAAACAAATAAATTATATTCTGTATTTTATTTCTGAGATGAGTAATTTTCAATAATCTTGGAATTATTTTGAACTTCTATTCTCATCTTGGTTGATATAGGTGTTATAATAGACACAGTGTTTCGACCAAGTACCCTCTGGTCATCATCAGGTGTCCATAGATTGGCTGATGTGGATTATCTTGTTGTTTATTGCTGTGAAATCAATTATTCTTTTATGTTGGAATTTGGTTCGCCACAGTAGTGGCGAACCAAATTCCAACGATCGAACTCATGACCACGATCGAACTCATGACCACTAGATAATACTAACACATGTATCACCTACTTCTATATCCACTATGCCACTGTCCCAAAGGACTTTAGTTGTGTATTTTTGGAGCCTTTTATATTCAGTGTCAGATGGATTTTGACAACTAGATTATGTTAGAGAGTTCGTACAACTTGTCATAATTTGTATTTTATTTCTGAGATGAGAAATTTTCAATAATCATGGAATTATTTCAAACTTTTGTTCTCATCTTGGTTAATATAGGTGTTATAATAAACACATCAGCCAATCTAGGACACCTGATGATGACCAGAGGGTATTTGGTCGAAACGTTGTGTATATTATAACACCTATATTAACCAAGATGAGAACAAAAGTTTGAAATGATTCCAAGATTATCAAATTATATTTAAAATTATGAGAAGAAAAAGAACTTGATTCTCTACCCTTCGATTACAGACTTAAAAATCAACCATGTGGAATTAGCTGGCTGAGCATTTTACTGACAGATGCCTGTATGCCCATCAAAAATGTTAAATCTGAAATTCCTGAAAAGAATGGACATATTTACTGAATTAAATTTGGCAGAAATCAATGGCTGAAAACTTGTCTGAAATTGAGATTGAGTTTTTAAAACTGAAGAGGGTCTTTGCTTAGAGCTGAAACAACTTGAATACTGTTGTATTGTGGAATGAAGAGATACACAGAAATATAGCTAAACTATTAATACTTTAACAAAGTGGTACAACCAAGATGTATATACAATATTTACAGTCCCTTGCAGTAGTAGGTGTAACTTCCCAAAGTCTGCGATAATGACCCCCTCCCGGTACTAAGCACGCATTCTCTTTTATACATCTGGTCAACCGGATGTCACATGGTACGAGCCACGACACAACAAGTACTTTTCAAAAAGTTGTGTTTCCTCATTATGTACAATCAGACTTCGTTGCTATCTTTACCATGTTTCGACTGTTGCCCCTTCTGACTTTCAAGTGTATATATAACACCCAAGGAATTTTTAGGCTTTTCTTTTAGGCTTTTCTTTTCACTTCTATTGTGCTCTTGTCTTTCAGGATTTTGTGGTGCGTAATGACATGCCATGCGGTTCAACAATTGGTCCTATTTTGTCTTTCAAACTTGGAATCCCCACTGTTGATGTTGGTGCTCCCCAGCTGAGCATGCATTCAATCCGAGAACAGGGTTGTACCACAAGTGTGGCCCACGGTATTGCTTTGTTCAAAGTAAGTAACCTTAAACTACTTATTGACCGTCAGGTTTAAAATTCTCAAACTTTTGTTTCTTCTGAGTTTTTTTTTTTTTATCCTTCAGTTTATACCACATTCTACATTTGTCTTGACGTATGTCTTTTCTGATTAATCAGAAAATATATATGTATATATTTTTTTTTTTTTTTTTTTTAATCATCTCACCCCAAGCAAGGCATTCCACTGCCACTATTGCGCATGGGGCTACATAGGGGAAGGTAAAGAGAAGGAGTGGTTAGCCATAGGGAATGTCAGGAGGAAAGTGACAGATGAGTAAGGATACCGAGGATGAGGGTTGGGCAGATGGGAAGAGTGTTTGATAGAATGGGAGCAAGTTAGTGTGTTAGGAGGTGTCTATTGACCTTACATTTAAACTCCTGGAGATTGTAGCCGTTGGGGAAGCAATCGTGTGGGAGAGAATTCCACAGAATTCCACAGTCGGGAAGTGCGAGGAAAATATATACCAAGTGTTTGTCTGTCTGTCCAGGTACAAAATGGAAAGTAAGAAACAAAACATCCATATTAGCAGGTAATCAGTCAGTTGTGAAATATCTGAATTTAAGGTGGAAAAAAAAAAATCTTTCAAAAAAAAAATCAGCCTAAATTAAAAAAAATATGCTTGGAACTGGTTGTAAATCTTCAACATGATCTTTGCTGAAACTTACTCCTAACTGGCCAATGATCTACCCCATGTTGCATTTTGTTCCTCGATATTGTTGGTGTACCCTGAAAGCTGGGAAAGGGTCTGCTGCATGCTCACAAGGTTACTAGATGAAAACTACAGCATGTCGAGTAATGAACCCTGTTTCCCATATTATGTGAAGATATTTTATTTAGGGCTTTGCCTGGGTTGGTAGCTAGGTGAGACTAGTGACAACTTCTATGTAAGCAACAACAAAACTTTAAGGAAAATGGAAATAAAAAGAAAGCTTCTACTTGACATCAGGAAAAGATAGTTGAGATTTCCAGTAACCAGGCAATGATTGATTATCAATCTCACTAGTGTGCACCAAAAACTGGGAAAGGACCTGCTGCATGCTCACAAGGTTAAAAAACAAACAACACATCAAGTAATGATAATACAAACTCTGTTTCTCATATCTTGTATAAATGCTTTATTCAGAGCTTTGCCTCCTCGTCTGGGTGGGTGGGTAGGTGATACTTGGGAGAACTTCTGCTATTTAAATTCTTTCCTCTAACAACACCTTGCCCATCTACACATCCCAATGTGGTGGCTGGCAATATGATATACAGACTTTGGAATTGTGCAGTGGACACTTCATTTGCTCACTAAGGGCATACCATAACTCTCCCTGATTCCAAGCGTGATCCATTCTAAACAGAGTACCTTTAGTCCAGTGGATAAAAGCATTGGTTAGATCCAGTGACTTGACCCAGATGGTTGTGAGTTCAATACCTGGCAGCAGCAGTGGTGAACAAAAAGCAAGAAAATTGTATATTATAAAATCCAAATGACAATTGAATGACTTAAATGCAGATATTTCTTTTTTTTTTCTTTCTTTCTTTCTTTTTCTAAATGTGAAAGACGTTAGGATCTGATTAGAACAAATTTCACTTTAATAAACAAAGTAAATTCTGTTTATTTTCTGTAAATTTCTGGTTGAAAACTTGAATGAACCATTAACTAATGACATGTTTTCTGCTTATCAAACTAAACACAAAATATAACGATGGATTTTAAAATGGGTAAAGAAACATGGAAAGTTTGTTTAATTTCCACCCAAGCAAGGTGGTACCACCACTGATGTGCAGGGGGCTACATAAGAGAGTTAGTTTTATACAGGAGGAGAGTGAAGACAAAGATGAACCAGCTACAGGGAGTGAAAAAGAAAGGGCAAAAAAAAAGATGTGAACACAGGAGTGAAGACATTTGCGAAGGTAGAGAGAAAGGAAAAGAACAGATTAATCAAATTACCAGTAACCAATTAGGTTTTTTTTTTTTTTTCTTTTTAATCATATATCACATCACCCCAAGCAAGGCGGTACCGCCACTGATGTGCAGGGGGCTACATAAGAGTTAAAGTTTTAGACAGGAAAAGAGTGAAGATAAAGAAGGACTAGCCACAGGGGGTGAAAGAAAAAGGGCAAGAAAAAGATGTGAAAACAGTTATGAAGATAGAGAGAAAGGAAAAGAACAAGATACACGGGGTGATGTAGAAAGGGCTGGAGTTAAGTGGATAAGAGATGGGAATTGATTTTGCATTTAAATTCTTGGAGGCTATAACCATCAGGAAAGCAAGTACATGGAAGGGAGTTTCACAGGAGTGCGAGAAAAGAAGCTGCAGGAGTAGAATTGTTGCCAGCATTTGGTTGATCTAACTGTAAAAGGGTGGGACCTTGTTGTCAGTTTGGTTGCCTGATTAAATTCTTGTGGAGGGGGCACCAGTGACCCAAGTTCGTCAGAGCAGAAGCCATGAAAATATTTATCGAGGAGACAGAGGAAAGCCACATCTCGATGAGAAAATGGTTGTAGTCGAGCTGCTAGGTCAGTACCAATCACATTACAGATTCTCCTCTGGAGCCTGTCGAGAACACTGAGATGAAAAGCAGGGGCACTTGACCAGATATGACAACAGTATTCCATGTATGGTCGGATGGTTGAATGGATTCAGGTGGAAAAACATCCTGGCTCAACACAGTGACCCAACCTTCCTAGCAGTGGATTTAGCTATTGATTCAATGTCATTATTCCACTTGAGGTTGGAAGAAAGGTGTTTGTTTTTGTTTTTTTTTTTTTTTTTTTATAAGCGTTTCACCCCGAGCAAGGCATGACACTGCCAATACTGCACAGGGGGCTACATAGAGTGGAGAAAGGATGATTAAATATAGGAAATGTCAGAGGGTGGGTGATAGACGGGTAAGGATACAGAGAATGAGGGTTGGGTAAATGAGTGTTCTGAGAATAATTGGGAATTAGTGTGATAGGAGGTGTCTATTGACCCTACATTTAAACACCTGGAGATTGTAGCTGTTGGGAAAGCAGACTTGTGGAAGGGAGTTCCACAGGCGGGAAGCGCGAGAAAAGAAGCTGTTGGAGTAGAATTTACGGTTACATCTTATTTGTTTAACTGTAAAAGGGTGGGACCTAGTTGCTAATCTAGTATCTCGTGTAAATTCATGCTTAGGCGGCACCAGTGATCTAAGCTCATCGGAGCAGAAGCCATGAAAGTACTTGTAGAAGAGGCACAGGGAAGCCACATCACGCCGGTGAGAGAGTGGTTGCAGCCGGTCTGCCAAGTCAGTATCAACCACGTTACAGATCCTCCTTTGTATTTTGTCAAGAAGCCCAAGGAGAGCAGCAGGGGCACCTGACCAGATATGGCAGCAATATTCAATACACGGGCGGATGGTAGATTTGTATATGTGCAGATGGTAGATTTGTATATGTGCAGATAGGTTACCTGAATTGACAGACATCTGAAGGAGGCTGCTGTACACTGTGGCTAAAGTTACGAAAGTAACAGTTTATTAGTTCAAATATGAATAATGTTTTTTTTATTTTCTTAAATTGTTTTCTTCTCTCTCTTTCTTTCAGGGTTTCTTTGAAAATTACCCTCATGTCTTCCAGTCTCTCAAGTTCTGAATTGAGTTTGTGTTGGAACAAAAAAAGTGTTGAGGGGACCCCACCAAAAAAGTTTTGAGGGACCTCCCAATAAATAACTGGGAACTACAAGGGATGTACCAACCCATCTTTCTTCAAGTTTATAATCATTTTTTTGGAAAAATTTATCACTTTCAAAAGCTAAAACAGATTTAAAATTAATTTGAAACGATCATTGCTCTAAGTTAACAAAATTTCACAATTATCTAATATTTTATAAATGTTTTTGTTTTCATTGCTAATCTGAAAACCAGCAAATAGCAGAAAGTTTAATTTAGTTATTTTCGTTTTTCTGAGATTTGTCACTTGATTAAATGATTACGGATGTAAGAATGATGCCAGCTATGTGATGAAAAGCAACAAAGTTGCTTGGGGGTGGGGAATTTAACATAACTTCCTGGCATCAGTTTAAACTGACACCTTATCTCTTTCTCTCTCTCTCCCCACCCCCAATCCCCTAACTATAAACTATAATTTTAGAAAATGAAAATTTCACTGAAATATGTTGGGAAATTTAAATTTAATCTGGAATTAAAAAAAAAAAAAAAAAAAAAAATACAGCTTTCAAACCAAATGATTACTATATCTGAGGAAACTACAAAAAAAAAAAAAAAAAGAGGGTGCATCTATTTAATCTGATGCCAGAAGGGCTATATACAAGGTGCATTCCCAAAATATCGAACTTTTGAGCATCAAATATATATATATATATATATATATATTATTTTTTTTTTTTTTTTTTTTTTTTTCTTTCCCCCCACAAATTTTGAAATACTTTTGAAACTTTTGAACTACTTCCGTTGGGAGTTCGCTTCTGCCACAGCTGGTTACATCTCCAGAATGCTATGAAGCTCTAATCTCACTTTCCTCATAATTTCCTCTGATGCCTTGGTTTTCAGATTTGGGAAGAACCAGAAGTCACATACCAATTTGAGAGAGCAGGAAGCATGTTGAACAAGTGACATTTTTCCTTTCAATTATGTAGCCAGAATGAGCAGGCAAATTTTGCTGAAACTCCCTGCATGGACAAATTCTCCTTTAAAATGAATGCACTGATCCTTTGCAACCAATTTACGCAATAGTTGCATGACTGTCTTCCATGCAAAAAATCCAATGAGCGCTCACTGCATATCTGTACTCTAGGCATAACAGCAGGGCAACTAACAAAATCTTTCACGTATATACAGGAAGGGTGGCGTCATCACCCACCCAAAGAATTTTTCACATGCGGCATTAGTTTTGTCGAAAAAGATACTTTTGGAATGCACCTTGTATATCCTGGTAAGACATGACTATCTATGAGAACAAAGTGTAAACGAACAATATTCTGGCCTGAATATATTTTGAGAAAATTTTGTTATGAAGATATGTAATATTTGGCAGGATTCAAACCTGCAACCATGTAACAAGTTTCACAGGCTGGTAGAGTTATACACACAAATCTACTGTTTAATTAAAAGCAGAATATCTACTCAAATATGAGTATCTATTAAAAATAGTGTTCAAACAAATTAAATACGTCAGTTCTTAATCTATTTTGTAAATCTCCAGAACTTTCCATAATATTTGTTTGCATTTGTTTACATTAAGATACACTTTCCAAGCAAAGATGAATATTTACAAGAAATTGAAAATTTGTGTTTATAAGGCACAATTCAGCTTCATTTAATGTGAAATCATTCATGGTCGAGCTGTAATCATTTGTGGTCGAGTGATTAAGACATCAGATCAATTGATGGCTTTCCTTGTTGTTAGGGGCCGCACTGTTGAGCGACACACATTTTACTAACTAGATTTCTCAAAAAAATATTCAGACTGGTAGTTATATACATAAAATTAAAAACAATATCTACTCGAACATGAGTATCAATTAAAAATTGGATAAGTTAATACCTCCTCTCCAAGTTAGCGACAGTTAAAATAATTTCAGATTCTGCTAACTTGCAGACTTCATATTGCCTGTTGAAATTTTTTTTCCTTCTTTTAACTGAGAAAATCTTCTCAAAGCAATTCTCTTCATCTGCAAAACTGACGTTTGCTTACAATTGAAATCCAGCTTTCTTTTCAAAAATAGGAAATAGTGGCACAAATGAAATTCATAACTGAAAGCAATCGATCGCAGAATCGTTCACACTTTGTTTTTTTGTTTTTTTTTTTAATTTTCTACATTATCAATGCTTTTAACAAAAATGATTTTGCATCAATCGGCTTTTTTGCTTTCATGAACACATTTAGAGAAATGATACGTGTCTATTTTTTATGCAGTTTTAAATAAAAAGTTGATTTATATTTTTGTCTTATTTTTGTCTTTTTTCACAATTTTTAAGAGATGCTAATGTGAACTTTGTTCTTTTATTAGCTAATTTAATTAATTACACATCTTTGAGGATAAGAGGGGCCCTAATTTACTTTATCAGATGCGGTAACCATATTAGCTAATTTAATTTATTGCTCCTCTTATCCTGAAAAATCCTAACATATTTTCAGTTTTGTCTTTCAGTCCAACCTGAAAAAGCCAGTCAAGACATCGAAACATGTTGTTTTACACTGTCTCATTCATATATATATCTATATATAATTTTGATTGTTTAATTACTTAATTTCTGGTCATTAAGATTAGACAAGTGCATATTTGTATTAAAAAGTGTTCAATACAATTGTAGAAATTTTGAATATTTTCCATTTGTAAACGAGTTATTACGCAACCTAGGTTTCTACCATGTGGTGTCTTCAGGTGATTTGCAATAACTGATTTTACCATTTTTTTTTTTTTTTTTTTTTTTTTTTTTTTTAAGAACGCTAATGTAAACACTAAAAAATGCCTCTTAGGTTCATACAAGCATGGATGAAAATAATTTCTTGTAATTTTAAAAATTCCCTGCCATGTGAGTGTTAAAAAAAACACCGTTATGTGAATGTTCATTTTAAAAAAAAAAAAAAAAAAAATGGGGAAAACGGTAAATGGTAAAATCAGTTATCGAAAATCGCCTGAAGATACCACTCGTAGTAGAAACCTAGATTGCGTAATAAATCGTTTACAAATGGAAAATATATATAATATACGTAAATATTTTTCTGGTGTTAAAAGAACAGTGCTCGATATAATATAACCACTTTTGTGTGTTGTGGCGTAGTGGATATTGGCTCAGATCAAGAAATTGGTCAGCTGATTTCAGTTGAATTCATTGCATTCGCTTATCAGTAAATACCCTTGGGAAAGGTATTAATCCGTTTCCTCTCTCTCTCTCTCTCTCTCTCTCTCTAGCTATAGGTTAAATGGCAGTACAGATTGGGTTCTATCGCTTTGGTTGGCAACCAGTCTACCGTAAAAAGTAATGGCGCCCAACTGCAGGAAAATATTCTGTCAAGTCAGTCATGTTTCCTTGAGATGATTGCCCAATTGTGTATCATGTATGGCACTTAACTAAGTGTATATTAATAAATATACATAATATCCTAGGTCTATAGCATGACTTGGGGTTTTGTGCACAACACAATCTTCAGGTGCTAAATATGAACTAGTTCATAATAAGCACCTGATGATTTTTGCTATATGTACTGAGTAGTGAAGACATTACTGTGGTGCCTTCATGAAACTTTAAAGTCTACATGACTTTCTCAGTTAAATGACAAACTTCTTCACATTAATCATTAATGTTCTACCTCAATATCAAGCATTTACAACAAAAACTGCTTGCCAAAATATCTTTTTATTAGTAAACCACTTAAGAAAACAACAATCTTGGCACTAAACATCGTCATAAATTCACACACACACACACACTCATATATATATATATATATATATATATATATATATATATTTGTGTGTATTTAGGCAGCATTTTTTTCATTGATGCATGTTTGATTAAATAATATAGACAATTTTTGTCTATGTAAATTCTTTTTATATCATCTGATAAGCTTAATAGCATTATCATTAAAAGACAGAAAATCACAATATTGATACATATTTTTTTAATGCTAAGCTTTTGGCTTACATAAGCCATTATCAAAGATGCCAATTGCATTACAATATATTAAACAATTTACGGACAAACAATAATGAGTCTGTTTTTGTTTACATCAAAAACATTTGACACTATATTTAAATAAGTCTAACATTTTTAGGCATTTAAAACAACATGCCTGGCCACATACACAATTCCGTGAAATCCTCGTTGAAAACACAACTATATTTAAACATGAAAACAATAAACAAAAACTAAAAATTGTCAAATCTATATACATAAAACAGTTGAAAACTAACCTGAACAAAATAAGCTATGCTATCTTCACAAATATTCTTAAATGCCTATAATTAATAACAGACGCCATTGGTTTATTCCAATGGCTTCCCATACTTAATACTTCTTGTTTTCACTCTCGCGTGGTCATGTGTGATGTCATGAGCTGTGGTGCGAGTTTTCGCTTCCAGGATTTCGTATTCATGAGTTTCTTTGCTTGGAAGTCTTCCATGTAAACAAAAACAGACTATCATTATTGTTTGTCCGTGAATTGTTTAATATACTGTAATGTAATTGGCATCTTTGATAATAGCTTATGTTAGCCAAAAGCTGAGATAGGATTAAAAAATATGTATCAATATTGTGATTTTCTTACTTTTTCAATGATAAGCTATAAAGCTTATCAGACGATATAAAAAGAATTTACATAAAATAGACAAAACCTATATTATTTAAAGAAACATGCATATACATATATAAACACACACACACACACACATATATATATATATATATATATATATATTCCATTTGTAAACAAGTTATTACATGACCTAGGTTTCTACCATGAGTAATGTCTTCAGGTGATTTGCTGGTTTTTTTAAGAACGTTCACGTAACTTTTTTTTAAAATTCTCACATGGCAGGGAATTGTTGAACGGCCAGTTTTTAAAATTATGAGGAATTATGGCATTTTCATCCATGTTGTATGAACCTAAGAGGTCTTTTTTAGTATGATTACACTTAGTCATAATTTTCATTCTTTCATTCAATAGTTTGTTTTTGTTTGGGAATAGTTTTTTAAAACTTGTGTCTAAAAATTCCCTGCCACATGAGTGTTCAAAAAAAGGAAAAAAAAACACCATTACGTGAGTGTTCTTAAAAAAAAAAATGGTAAATGGTAAAATCAGTTATTGTAAATCGCCTGAAGACACCACTCATGGTAGAAACCTAGGTCACGTAATAACTCGTTTAAAAATGGAAAATACTTAAAAGTTCTACAATATAATTGTATTGAACACTTTTTAATACAAATGTGCACTGGTCTAATCTAATTATGACCAGAAACTAAGTAATTAAACAATATATATATCAAAATACAGACCAACCCTCTCTAACACACAAAAAAAAAAAACCAAAAAACCAAATCCAACACAAATAAACGGTCTTTTCAACTAGATAATTCTCATTTCTAAAAAAAGTCACCTGAGGATGAAGCCAAAACATAATGGGCTGGCTTTGAAACATGAAAATTTTTGTGTAGTGATACTATGAATTTAAAAACATTGTAACAACCATTACAGTATAATGCTCTACATTTGTATCGAGCACTCTTTATAAAAGTAAATGCATGAACAAAAAGGTAAATAAACCTACGAGTTCAACAACTTAGTTCCAATAAATATATATATATATATATATATATATAGTACACTTGGTATGTAATCCAGGTAAATTTCAAGAGATGAACTCAAGAGAATTCAATGTTAAATTAATTTATTTAATTTAACAGAGTAATATAATTTATAAAGTATTTTCGATTATTACTATGGATAATACATATTTCACCACTTTGATGTTATTATCACGGCTCGTCAGACCCAAATGATACAACAGTAGGTAATCAAAATAAAAAAAAAAAATTAAATCAAAATGTTGATTACCTACTGTTGTACCATTTGGATCTGATGAGCTGCAATAATAACATCAAAGCGGTGAAATACGTATTATCCATTGTAATAATTGAAAATCCTTTAAAAATTATATATATAAAAAGGTTGAAGGATTTGTGAGAGATGATTGCCTGGTACATTAGATCAGACTTGTTTACGTTGATAGTGAGTCCAAATTCTTTCGCTTTTTCAGAGAATTTAACAAGCATATCTCATTGATTTAAAAACTGTTGAGGCTTTCACATATCTTGGATCAAGTCTCTTCTGATGAAAAAAATGACAAAGATCTAATCCAGAATAACTAAAGCCAGCACAACATTTGGTAATCTTAAACACAGGTTATGGAACACCATAGACGTGCCTCTCAAGTTAAAGATCGACATATACAGATCAACTGTTCTTTTCTATGGTGCCGAGACTTGCCACATGCACATAAATCAATTTGACGCCTTTCACAGGCGCTGAATTCATGCCATATGTAGCATAAAATGGGATGAGAGGGTCAGGAATGGTGCGATACTGAAGAATTGTAACAACGTTGCACGCATTGAAACCATTCTGGCAAGGATACAACTTAGGTGGGCTGGTGATGTTCTGAGAAGGAATGAGTATAGGCTTTCAAAAAAAGGTGTTGTATGGACACACGCACACACACACACACACACCTAAACTTATTTATAAATGGAACTGTGTGTGTGCGTCTGTTAACTATAGATTCAAACGGCTGAACCGATTTTCTTGAAAATTTACACAGTTGTACTATAAGCATTTGTTAGTGTTCTTAACTAGGTTTTGTGTCGAGGTACCCCCAATAAATATGGAATATTGATAATCGAAAAAATCGGGTTATAGAAGGAGTGGTCCGATTTTAATCAAATTTGATACACTTATAGACAAAGACATAAGAACTGATATTCAGAAGTTTCAAGGTTGCAGTTCTGTTAGTAACATTTTCCTTCAAAAATGTATTCTTATTGGTAACCTTTTTCTTTCAAAAACACTTTCTTGGTAATATTTTTTCTTCAAAAACTTTTATGTATATATTTAATAAGTCTGTTTTTATACTTTCATAGTGTTTTGACTCCTATTTGAAGGGTTAACTATTTGCTCAGAGCTGGGACCCTAACAGGTGCTACTACTCCAAGTCAGAGTGGACCTGTGAACAGCAGCAATTAAGAGGTGGTTCCATGTTCCTCACAGCCTCCTAATCAGAGACCTTGCTGCCGGATGCAGTTTACCGTCATGCCCAAGACATTGTGACTGTAAGGTCATTCATGTATGCTTTTATTAGTGACTGCTTGACACTGACTGATGTCCATGGCACTCCCTCACTGCAGCCTTGACTATCGTATTCATAGCTAAGGTGAAGAGTGTTGCTGATATTGTACATCCAGTTATTATACCTCTTTCAAGTCTGTGCCACACAGACATGGTGGTTCTTGATGATTCTCTCACTTGGAAGTTGTTGTTATAGTCCATGATTAAGTTGCCAAAGCTACTAGGAATGTGGCGCTTTTCTAAAGTTTCATCTACAAGCTTGTGTAGAAACAATCCATAGGTATTTGCGAGGCCCAACCATAAGACTGTTAAATCACCTTTGTTCTTTCTGGCTTCTCTCAGAAGTTGTGTCAATACTACTGTATGTTCCAGGCATTCCCATGATGCCTCACTTCTGGACTGATGAGTCAATGTAGCCATTATTGACACAATAGTAAGTGAGATGTTTGGCCAATATTCCAAAGAAAATTTTATGCTTGGCGTTAAAGAGAAATGATATGGAATTGATCAATCTCCTTTGAGAATTCTTTTTTGGGATCCAGATACCTTTGACTTGTCTGCATTGTGTGGCAATTTTGCTTCTCCTCTAGATTTTCCTTAACCCTGGAACACTAACCATCAATTAGAGTTGCAACACAACTCACCACGGGTATATCACACCCGATTTGAAAATATAAAAAAAAATATTAAATATAAATCTTTATTTGAAATATTTCACATGCAAGCACTTCAAAATTTGTAATTTGAGTTAACATTAATAGGAACTGAAAAACATTATTTAGGTAAGAAAATCAGGTACTGAAACTTTAATTAAATTGTAATTAAATTGGCATCATTTGTGTTGGGTATTATATACCCATGGTTAGTGTTTTCGGGTTAAGAATTTCCACAAATATTGGAGTATTTCTGGGCATAACTTGTATACTATATAAAAGACTCCACTAGGGTCCGGCAACGATGTAGATCTTGAAGCTCTGACCATCTCTCGAATTTCTTTCTAGGTTGGAGTCCCTGTATTAAATTCATGCTTCGAGGACACTTGGGTAATCCACATATCATTTGGGCCCAATTTCTGATCCCTTGCCAGGTAACAGAAGATATTTTGAAGATAAATATTTATCTCCTCTGCTGTTTCTAAAATGTCATTTCCCTTATCTTCCAAGATAAACCTAACGAAGCCAAATATTCAATATGAAACTGGCTCAGTTCCTCACTCTTTCTTTTGTCCTCCTTCTGTGCCACTTTGCTCTGTGTAAATTCTTCAATTTGTTTCCCAGGATGTTAGGTAACTCTGCTAGACCAAGTCTTTCTTCAGAACTTGCATGTTTAAATTATTTCCTTAATGTTCTGACCGCTTTCCTCAATTCTCTTATTTTGTGGTGCTCTCTTCTGTTCAAATGGTAAGCGTTTTCCCTGTCGTCGCATACCAACAAAGCTTTCTGTTGCCATGCTTACAATTATCGTTGTCATGAGTTTTAAAATGTTGGTCTAAATCCCCTTTTGCAGCTACTTGCAAAATCTGTGTGATGTCGAACTCTTGGCATTTCCCATTTGTTATTAGCAAGGAGCCATTTAATTCTCTTCCGGAATGTCACACCTGGTGAATGAGTAACAGTTGCTAGGAGATCCGAGGTTCTGTGGAGAGTTTCCTGGCCTCACTCCTCCATTTTACCAGAGCTATGACCTGTATGTTGCATTCATTTCACCCACTCCAGGCATTTTATCCGGCCTTGGCGTATTTTAAGGCCTTGTTGATTTTTACATATCTTTCCAAATAGGCATTTACTCATAATCCGTTGTACATTGCCAGTCATTAATGTTGATTCAGTTCTGACTGGGATCTAATCCTCAGCCCCTCTCAGGATCCCATGGGGGTAAGTTGCACTAAGATTTGTAGAAGCTGATTTATGGGTACTCGTAGAGCATGCTCACGGGGCTGCTAACTCTGGTAGCCCCAAATGCCCTCTTTCCAAGCTGTCAACTGTCTTTCTAATAGTCAACCGCTCTATTCCAGGTTGTCAACTGACCTATTCTCAGTCACTCAGTTAAGTGTCAAACGTGATACACGCTTTGGGTGATCATGTCTTGAAAGAGACATAACTGACTGGGCAGAAGATTATCCCGCAGTAGGTTGCCATTGCTTTCTGTGATAGACTGGTTGCCAGCCAAGGCTATAGAACCCAATCTGTTCTATTATTTAACCCATAACTGGAAGGAAGAGGTGGATTGATACCTTTCCCAAGGGTATTTGTGCGTAAATGAATGCAAGGAATTCAACTGGAATTCGAACTCGGCTCCCTGATTTCTCTTCCCGAGCCAATATCCACTGCACCACAATGCACATCCTCTGTAAAATCCAGACCAAATATTCTTGAAATACATTTACGAAAATGTAATGGTAGAGGTCATCAGTGATGTTACCCTGGCTTCATTATGGATTTCGGGTATCGCAACATCAGATACATTCTGCCAGGGACCATGACCTGTTACTAGGCCACCTATCCGCTTAATTTTCTTCAAGGGAAAGGTAGAGGCTGATACAATATGTAATAGCCCATTATTATCGCAGGAGTAGCCAGAACAGAATTAGATATGACCTTGGACAGTCTTAGGAACTCTGGCTCCAGATTTGAAGAATTCAGGGTTGTCATTCTCTCATTTTTTTTTTTTTTTTTTTTTTTTTTTTAATCGTGTCACCCCAAGCAAAGCATTCCACTGCCACTATAGCGCAGGGGGTTACATAGAGCGATTGGGTATAGGAAATGTCAGAAGGAGGGTGATGGACGACTTAGGATGTACATAAGGAGACAGTTGGAGAGATTGGGTGTGAGTTAGTGTGTTAGGAGGTGTCTATTGACCCTACATTTAAACTCCTGGAGGTTGTAGCCGTCGGGGAAGCAAGCATGCGGTAGGGAATTCCACAGGCGGGAAGTGCGAGGAAAGAAGCTGTTGGAGTAGAAATTGCAGTTACATTTCATTGGTTTCACTGTAAAAGGGTGGGACCTAGTTGCCAAACTAGTATCTCGTGCAAATTCATATCTAGGGAGCACCAGTGATTTAAGTTCGTCAGAGCAGAAGCCATGAAAGTATTTATAGAAGAGGCACAGGGAAGCCACGTCACGCCGGTAATCGTGGCCACAGAGTCCAGGCACTGGTATGCTGCGTTATGGTAGTGGGAAAGTGACTGGAGTCAGATCAAGACCAATAACACTGCAGAATCTTATTTGTGTTTTATCAAGAATCCAGGTCCTTCTGGTTAAATCTCTGATTGACCATGTCTTCAGGAATGCAGCCATACTCACCACACTTGGCCAATAGCAGTTTAATGAGGCTATTTGTTGAAAGTATCTTGAATTCAGTTTTCCTTCTCCTAAACTGGTTATCACCCAAGGCTATAGAACCAAGTCTATCCAGCTGATTTACACATAGTTGGGGGAGAAAAGCTTCATGCCTTTCCCAAGTGTATTAGTTTGTAAGTAAATGTACTTGACTGGAATCCGAAATTGACTCACCGATTCTGCTTTGAACTCTACTGTCCTGGGTATGACGATAAACTACAGCTGGCAGCAAGACTTCTGATCAAGAGGTTTGAGTGTGAAACCACTTCTGAATTGCTGTTGTTCCCAGACCCACCCTGACCAAGGGTAGTAGCACTTGTTAGGGTCCCAGCTATGGGCAAACACTTAACCCCCAAACTGTGGCCAAAACACTATGAAAGCATAAAAATAGTTTGTTTTTAAAGTAAAAATACCAGCAAGACATATTTTTAAATAAAAAATTCCAGTAAAGCATTTGATTCTTGACAAGAATACACCACTGAAATCTGGTCTACCAACTGATTTCTTACAAAAAATATATATTCTGTTCATATTGACCTATCCTAAAAATCTGTCAGTATTAACTAACCTATTAAGGTTGATATGCCGTAAAAGAAAATAAACCAAACCAAACCTGATCTACAAAATAATTTTTTACAAAGAAGACATATTCCATCCATATGAATGTATTGTAGAAAATTTTATCGGCATTAAATAATCCATTGAGATTGATACGACATAAAATAAACCAAACGAAACCTGATCTACGAACAATTTCTTACAAAGAATATATATTCTATTCATATGAATGTATTATAGAAATCTAATCAGTATTAAATAACCCATTCAGGTGTTAATATGCCGTAAAACAAAATAAGCCCAAACCAAATTAGAACTCTGTCTTCCTACTGCATATCATATCATTAAAAAGCACAATCTTATAAAAAAACAGCAAAATTTGAATCAAGACTTTTGAATGAAATTCGATAAATTAATCTCATCCAACTTCTTGTTTTCCGGTCAAGTTTTATCTTCCAAATGTCTATCTATCTCGTTCTGTTCATGTCTATCTATCTCGTTCTGTTCATGTCTATCTATCTCGTTCTGTTCATGTCTATCTATCTCGTTCTGTTCATGTCTATCTATCTCGTTCTGTTCATGTCTATCTATCTCGTTCTGTTCATGTCTATCTATCTCGTTCTGTTCATGTCTATCTATCTCGTTCTGTTCATGTCTATCTATCTCGTTCTGTTCATGTCTATCTATCTCGTTCTGTTCATGTCTATCTATCTCGTTCTGTTCATGTCTATCTATCTCGTTCTGTTCATGTCTATCTATCTCGTTCTGTTCATGTCTATCTATCTCGTTCTGTTCATGTCTATCTATCTCGTTCTGTTCATGTCTATCTATCTCGTTCTGTTCATGTCTATCTATCTCGTTCTGTTCATGTCTATCTATCTCGTTCTGTTCATGTCTATCTATCTCGTTCTGTTCATGTCTATCTATCTCGTTCTGTTCATGTCTATCTATCTCGTTCTGTTCATGTCTATCTATCTCGTTCTGTTCATGTCTATCTATCTCGTTCTGTTCATGTCTATCTATCTCGTTCTGTTCATGTCTATCTATCTCGTTCTGTTCATGTCTATCTATCTCGTTCTGTTCATGTCTATCTATCTCGTTCTGTTCATGTCTATCTATCTCGTTCTGTTCATGTCTATCTATCTCGTTCTGTTCATGTCTATCTATCTCGTTCTGTTCATGTCTATCTATCTATCTATCTATCAATCACATTCTGTGACTTCCGTCCGTCACACTTTCTAAAATAGTTATACATTGAAGAATCGTAAACCAAACTCTTATTTTACTCATAGCTATAGGAGGATGTGATGCATTGTATTAAGTAGTAATTAAGAGGGGTATCAGTTTATTACTTCATAACAATATAAAACTAATCCCCCACTTTATGCCCAGTGGAAACCTTGATCATGTCTTCAATTATTATAATCAGTCAGTTAAGTGACATACATGGTACACATTTGGGCGATCATCTCTCGGAAGTGACATGACTGACTGGATAGAAGATTATCCCGCAGTAGGTTGCCATTACTTTCTGCGGTAGACTGGTTGCCAGCCAAGGCTATAGAACCCAATCTTTTATTTAACTCATAATTGGAGGGAAGAGACGGATTAATACCTTTCCCAAGTGTATTTGCGCGTAAGTGAATGCAAAAAATTCAAATGGAATTTGAACTCGGCACTCCAATTTTTCATTCCGAGCCGATATCCACTGCACCACAAAACACATAGATCATTGCATCTTAAATATGTCAACCCGATTACAATAAAATGTGCATTTTATATGAATAACCTTATGAAAATCGTGATGTAATAGCGGAGGGTTAGTGTCCCATAAGTTCGGGGGTGGCCCCGATACCCTTGCACTGGCCCTTCTTAGAATTCGCCCGGAGCTTTTTCAATTATTAACTTAAGATTTAAGAATTGTTCATCAAAAGATTTATATAGGAAGACCGTGAAATATTCACGTCTAATGCTAATATGGCTGAAATAGTTAACCCTCTAGGGCCATTCGTATCATATTTCATTTGGTATTTCCCTATAAGGCAACATTTGGTATTTCCCTATAAGGAAACATTTGGTATTCATTGACTGAGCAGTCAGTACTGTTTTCATTTGAAATTTATAAAATATTTCTCTTAAAAAATTTTTCAGGAAAATATTTCTTTCAAGGCTTGTTTTCATACTGTATCAAATATGATACGAATGGCCCGAGAGGGTTAATAATATAATATGATTAAGGCTTCTACTTGTCATAAAGTGGGGGATCAGTTCTATATTGTTATGAAGTAATAATCAGATCCCCCACTAATTACTACTTAACCCTCTAGGGCCATTCGTATCATATTTGATTTGGTATTTCCCTATAAGGAAACATTTGGTATTCATTGACTGAGCAGTCAGTACTGCTTTCATTTGAAATTTATAAAATATTTCTTTTAAAAAATTTTTCAGGAAAATATTTCTTTCAAGGCTTGTTTTCATACTGTATTAAATATGATACGAATGGCCCTAGAGGGTTAATAATATAATATGATTAAGGCTTCTACTTGTCATAAAGTGGGGGATCAGTTCTATATTGTTATGAAGTAATAAACAGATCCCCCACTAATTACTACTTAACCCTCTAGGGCCATTCGTATCATATTTGATACAGTATTTCCCTATAAGGAAACATTTGGTATTTCCCTATAAGGAAACATTTGGTATTCATTGACTGAGCAGTCAGTACTGCTTTCATTTGAAATTTATAAAATATTTCTCTTAAAAAATTTTTCAGGAAAATATTTCTTTCAAGGCTTCTTTTCATACTGTATCAAATATGATACGAATGGCCCTAGAGGGTTAACAGTAAAAGAATTAGGCAGAGATAAAACATGACAAAAGAGTTTTTGTTGGCTGTATCTGCTCGTAACACAAGTCATTTTGCCGTGGAATGTAATTTGTGTGGGTGCTTGATATAGCATATCTAAATGAACGGGTAGGCAAGTTGCTCATCTGCTTTGCTAAGAACTGATTAATGGTTAACAGACTGAAAACGCAGACACCTTTATCCTGGGTAAAGTTACACTTTTCCTCTATGTAGATATTGCTTGACGTACGATGGGGGTTACCTTCTGATGAGCTCATCATGAAACAAAAATAAATACACTAACAGTCTAAGTCTCTAAGATGACCCGGTTATCTTGAGTTACACATCCAAAAGCTCCCCCACCTCTTCACCGTATGCAGGAAATATACTAAGGCGCTTTAAAAAAGAGTGAATTTAAAAAACGATAAAACTTACAAAAAAAAAAAAAAAAAAGAAAAAAAAAAGAAAAAAAACTCCGTGTAAAGTTAATTAATAAGAATGCGAAAGACTAACTGTTCATTGCTATCGTAGCATACTAATGAAGCCTAAATTTACTATGGTAAGTCGGAGAGCCTGGAGAACCTGATACTGACTGGTCAGATAGAAGGAAGGAGAGACAGAGGAAGGCAGCGGATAACATATTTGCAGGGTCTGATCAGGTGGATGACGGAACGGGGGTTGCCAGGAGCAACGGGAGCAAACATACTAAGAGCTACAAGGGATAGGGAGACGTGGAGAGCCATGATCGCCTAAAGGGACATAGAAGAAGTAGATTTTAGAAATATGATAAAATAAGTAGAAAAAAAATCTATTCTAAGTCACTAACACAAAGTTAATGACTGAAAGTACAATACAAACTGTTGATTGCTATCGTAGCATAGTAATTGGAGTTTAAAATATGATGAAAAAATACAAAAAAAAACCCCGTCGTATATCAAAGAGTAGCATAGTAAAAAAAAAAAACAAAGTCTAAAATACTATGACAAGAAGTTAATTACTAGTGTAACTGAAAGGTGTTTACGTGCAGTATCTTACGTCATCATTGGTTGTGCCATGAATCATACAAGATTCTCAACTAAGCTTTGTCTACTTTCAAATTGCCAAAATACAGAAGCGACCAGAGTTTCGAACAAAGAAAAAAAAAAAAGAGTTGTATATAAAAAAAAAAAAAATCTGTTTGTTTGAATCCAACAAGGATAAGATTTTAAATAACAAAATTCTTCTTTTTTTTTTTTATAATCATATCGCCCCAAGCAAGGCATTTTACACCCACTGTTTTGCAGGGGGTTACATAGGGGAAAAGTTATGAGAAAGACTGACAAATTATAGGGGATGTCAGGAAGTGGGTAAGAGCAGGATTAATGTGGCCATAAAGTGGAGGATCGGTTTATGTACTGATTGTAATGTAGAATTGATCCCCCATTTTATATCCACATTATAATAGTATAGAATTTTTTTTTTATAATCATATCGTGCCAATGTTTTGCAGGGGGATACATAGGAGGAATGTTATGAGAAAGACTTGACGATTATGTTTTTGTTAGTATTTTTGCATTTTTTAAATGTTTATGGAAGGACGACGCTTGTGTGTGTATATGTTCTTTTATCCTAATGTGTAATGGTCTTGTGGTGCTGCCAACGTAGAATTCCTTGCATTTGGCGCATTGTATGCGGTACACGACATATACCTAGTGGCATATGCCGGTGCCTGCAATAGGGCAATTGGCCAGTGTGCATGTGGTGTTGTCGCTTGTTTTGTGGTTGGAGTTGAGGTGTCTGTGAAGAGTGGGGCCGTAGTGGGCCAGCTGTATATCCAATCCCTTTCTGCGGATAGCTCTACGTATTTTTGCGGTTATATTTTCACTGAAGTATGGTAGCCTCAGGAAGCAGGTGTTGAATAGCGTTTGATGCCTTGGGCCTTTACTACCTTTCCGTTCCAGGCGACCCACAAAGGACTGCGGGTAGCCGTTTGTTTTCAGTATTTCCTTAAAATGTGCAGTGTGGGTGTTGCCGTCTTCTTCTTTGCTGCACTTACTTCGGATACGTGTGAGATCGTTTTTAATGTAACCAGTCTTAGCGCTGAGAGGGAGGGCTGATTGATAGTGGACAAACATATCCCTGCTGGCAGGCTTTTTGTAGAAATCGGTGTGAATGTTGTCTCTTTCCGATACTTTAAGCCTGAAGTCCAGCAGTGATAGGCATCCACTGCCATCGGGGTGTTCAGTTGTGAGTTTTATTTTGCCGTCCATGCTATTGAACGTTGCTGCCATTCTGTTCGCCTCATCACGTGAAGAGGTGAGGATGAGTATATCATCAATGTATCGCGTGAATAAGGCGTATGAATGGCAGGTGCTGAGTGCGCGACGTTCCAGTTGTTACATGTATGCAACGGCAAGCAGTCCCGATAGGCTGAACCCCATCGGAAGGCTGGTGGTCTGTTTGTAGGTACGTCCTTGGAACGTAAAGTAGGTATATATATATATTGTTACGTGTTAAGTGTAACAAAAGAAAAAAAAAATGATTGACCAAAACTCAGAGATAAATCACAGACAAATATTTTATTTACAAAACACACCCAATTAATTATTTACAAATATACAATTTTTGTTGCATTCAAAACAAGACATATTTTACTACTGGCAAATGTTATGAGGAGAGAAAGGGAAGGTAAGGTGCCAGATATCTTTACCCGATTAAGTTGGCGAGGAAGTTAAGTGCTATACTTTTTGGAAATCCTCGAATGAGTATATAAGGAATAATTTTAAGTATGGTCAATGAAAGTCAAAAATATGTATTTACCGATATAGTTCCATGAGGTTCTCTTTCAGGTTTTAGTTGGTCGGCAACTTCTTATAGATTCTTTCAACTGGATATAAATCCTTGAATCATAACAGGAGTTGATAACATCAGCAAACCAACTGACTGTTCTCTGCCCAAAACCTATTTTTTCATAGGGGCTAACACCTAATTTGCATATTTCTAGAACCTTTCGAATTCTTTTGATTTTATTGGAACATTCTCGATCATTCTAGTACCTTCCAAACGTTCTATTTCTAATTTCCTTATTTTTACGACTACTTCATGAATTAAAACGTTTTTGGAATAACACTTAGGACTCAATAGAATCAATTACTATAACTTTTTATACATTATTAATATTATTTTTATATATAAATGCATCCTCGTAATAATATATTTATTATAAATTATACTCTAGAACATGTACAAACTACAATCTGCTACAAAATTGTACATTTTGTTTTGACATTGAAAGAACAAAGTATCAGTAGGTAATTAATGAATATTCTTTGCCCTATTTTTATATTGAGCACTGTTTTAAATTAATGTTTTGAACGTTGCAAATATTTTCTTTATTCCTTATTTTTTTGTATATATATATATATGTGTGTGTGTGTGTGTGTGTGAATCAATAAATAAACACATGAGGAGGGTGTGCATATGTAAAGTACTATTATTCAGGTGTTAATAAAACAGGGATCAATGTATGAATCTGTTCATACATTCAACACTATTTTATTAACACCTGAATAATATATATATATATATATATATATATATATATATATATATATATATACACACACACAAGTATAGGGTACGTATGGATTTAATTCAGAAAGTAACGCCTAATTTGCATATTTCTAGAAGTTTTAGAACTCTCTCAATTTAACTGGAACATTCTGGCATCTTCCAAAACATTCTATTCCTAATTTCTCTATTTTTACGACTACTTCATGAATTAAAACTTTTTTGGAATAACACTTAGGACTCAATAGAATCCATTACTATAACTTTTTATACATTATTAATATTACTTTTATATATAAATGCATCCTCGTAACAAGATATATATATATATATAAACATCTTCGCCAGCGACTGCCTGTTGTTAACGACCATTTTTTTCTATGCACGGTCGATTTACTGACCCTTAGTGAGCGACCACCTCCAGAACGCGACAAGCTACTAACATCAACGGGTGAAAATCACTGATCAAGCGACCGCTTAAAAATAAATCCATTTTGCTCGTGCACTGCGAACTTCTAAATTAAGATAAAATAAATGAGTAATCTCTTTCATTTTGATTTGATCTAAGTCAGGAACACTTCCTCATTGTTTTGTTATTGTCGTGTTGTATCAAACTGTTATTTCTTGTTGAATTTTACATTGTCTGAATTTACCTCAAGGTCAAACATCGGCTGTTTTGTACAACATGAATTGCATTTGACATGTTAAAGGGATTTATGGCAGTCTCTGTACTGACTTGAATAAATTCCGGGATTTGGAAAATTACAATTATGTCCCTTTCTCAAATGTCTATCTTTTTCGTTCCTTTATGTTTTTTGTGTATCTATCTACTTTATTTCCATCTGGGTATATATATATCTATCTCTCTGATTCTCTACCCCCACCCACGATCGCTGTTAGTTTTTTGTATGTTATTTATTTTTCATGTATTATCGCGGATTCTCTTTTGCTATCAGTCACTTCTAAGAAAAAAAAAATGAAACTGTATATACGTTGCGAATTTTTCCAACCTACATATTTTAGTATAGGCACGAAAAGGAAAGCAATAACTGACTTTTTAAAGTCAACTTAATAAATATTTTTTGTGAATAAATATTTTGGTCTCTTGTTGACCGCTGTAAATAGGTTTTGAAAATTTTTAAATGATAATAAATGCTGAATAAATTTCTTTAAAATCAGGCCATTTTCTTATGTTCTTATTTATTTATTACCAGATTAAATGGTAAAATTCTAATATCTACATTCTGGTGAGTGGAATATTTGTTCCCGGTGTAAATATGACTATGAGCCTTTAGTGAACGACCACCTGTTGTATGCGACCAGTTTTTGATGGCAGTATGGGTGGTTGAATACAACAGGTTCCAATATATATATATATATATATATATATATATATATACCTCTTAGGTTCATAGCCGGGAACACTTCCCCTCATTGTTTTGTTATTGTAGTGTTGTACAAACTGTTATTTCTTGTTGAAATGTTCATTGCCTGAGTTCACCTCACGGTCAAACATCCTCTGTTTTGTACAACATGTATTGCATTTGACATGTTGAAGGGATTTATCGCAGTCTCTGTACTGACTTGGATAAATTCAGGGATGGCGAAAATCACAACTATGTCCCTTTCTCAAATGTCTCTTGTTCCTTTATTTATTTGTGCATCTATCTACTCTATTTCTATCTGGGTATATCTATTTCTCTGTTTCTCTACCCCCATCCACTGGCTGTCAATTTTTGTATGCTTTGTTTTGTTTATTTTTTCCCCATGTATTAACGCAGATTCTCCTTTTCTGTCACTCATTTCTAAGAAAAAAACTGAAACCGTATATGGGTAGCGAATTTTCCCAACCTACATATTTTAGTACAGGCGGGGAAAGGAAAGCAATAACTGACGTTTTTTTAAAAGTCAACTTAATAAATATTTTTTGTGAATGAATATTTTAGTTTCTTGTTGACCGTTGTAAGTATATTTTTAAAATTTTAAAATGAATTATATTGAATAAATTTCTTTAAAGTTAGGCCATCTTCTTATGTTCTTATTTATTACCAGATTACATGGTAAAATTTTAATATGTACATTCTGGTGAGTAGAATATATGTTCCTGGTGTAAATAGGTCATGATTATGAACCTTTAGTGAGCAACCCGTTTTTGATGGCAGTACTGGTGGTCGCATACGACAGGTTTCACTGTATATATATATACATAATTTTTACTTTTTTTCGGTATCCTTACATGTTTCTTTATGCAGGAGACAAGGAAAGTAAAAATGTTTCATAATTATTGACTTTCCAAGCGCCCTCACCTACTTCACTGGCCATCCTTAAAGATGTTATAGTGGGTTATCCATTCTTTTCCAGTTTATAGTGGGGAGTCGTTCTTTAGGAGAGTAGTTGTATATTGTTGCAGACTGACGGAATTTGGCCTCGTTGTAGATAGCCCGCTATAAATCATAAAAATGATTATAAAATCAAGAAAAGCAAATTGAGTTGAAAAATAACATTTTATATATACACATATCAATTAAGATTTTTGCAATTAAAGTAATACTTGAAGTATAGGTCCAACGGACGTTAAAATGTTCATGGCAATAAAATGCTGAAAAGAGAATTAATGCTTAGGAATGTGGGAGCGTTGTCTTAGATGTATCCGCTCCGTAGGTCAGTCAGTAGTTTTGAGACAGGGACGAAGGAAAAGGGAGGTGAAGGCGACGAGCATAGTAAGCCACTTGACTTGGTCAAGAGAGATACTAATTACTCTCGTCTGTCTCGAGTTAGTTTGTATAGATGTTATTATAAACACGTTTCGACCAAGTACCCTTTGGTCGTCATCAGGTGTCCATTGATTGGCTGATATGGATACTGTGATATATCCTCTAAAATCAGTTATTGTTCTTTCTTGTTGGATTTGGTGCGTCACTACCATATCTAAGAACTGAACCCATGACTACTAGATGATACTAACACATGAGTAACCAACTAGTATATCCATTAGGCCCGAAGAACATTAGTGGTGTATTTTTGGAGCCTTTTATATTCAGTGTCAGATGAATTTGACAAGATAATCCATATCAGCCAATCAATGGATACCTGATGATGACCAGAGAGTACTTGGTCGAAACGTTATCTATAATAACATCTATATCAACCACGATGAGAACAATAGTTTGAAATAATAACAAGATATTGAAAATTACTCATCTCAGAAATAAATACAGATCGGATAGATGTATTCCACTTAACATGTTTGTATAAATATTATCTCCCCTCGTACAAAAGCTTTTAATAATGATAATAGAATATAGAGATCAATAAAACTCAGTAACTATGGTAGGTGGTCTCATGTACTTTCTGGAATGTAGCCGATCGTTATAACAACGTCTTTAGTAATGGATCGTATAGATGTTTTCCACTTAATATGTTTGTATAAATATTATCTCCCCTTATTCAAAAGCTTTTAACTCCACAGTGTATTTTCTTAGTTACGCTTAATGTAATCTTATCTGCTGCTATGAAAGTGGGCTCCCTGTGCAGGGCCCGGAAATTTTTCCCACCTGAATCTATTCTGCACATATACAAATCTACCATCCGCCCGTGTATTGAATATTGCTGCCATATCTGGTCGGGCTTCTTGACAAAATACAAAGGAGGATCTGTAACGTGGTTGATACTGACTTGGCAGACCGGCTGCAGCCGCTCTCACACCGGCGTGATGTGGCTTCCCTGTGCCTCTTCTACAAGTACTTTCATGGCTTCTGCTCCGAAGAGCTTAGATCACTGGTGCCGCCTAAGCACGAATTTACACGAGATACTAGATTAGCAATTAGGTCCCACCCTTTTACAGTTAAACAAATAAAATGTAACCGTAAATTCTACTCCAACAGCTTCTTTTCTCGCACTTCCCGCCTGTGGAACTCCCTTCCACAAGTCTGCTTTCCCGACAGTTACAATCTCCAGGTGTTTAAATGTAGGGTCAATAGACACCTCCTATCACACTAACTCCCAACTATTCTCACAAGACTCTCATCTACCCAACCCTCATTCTCGGTATCCTTACTCGCCTATCACCCACCCTCTGTCATTTCCTATATTTAATCAGCCTTTCTCCACTCTACGTAGCCCCCTGCACAGTAGTGGCAGTGACATGCCTTGCTCGGGGTGAAACGCTTATAAAAAAAAAAAAATAAAAAAAGAATGACGCAATTATTAAAAAATGCAAACCAATAATAACACAATAAAAAGTTGCTTGCACTAACAATGTGACTGGCGTGTATTATGGATTTTTATCTCAATGATAATAGAATATTGATATCAATAAAACTTATCTCTTCAAATGTAAGATATTCAATCAATTATGCTTTTTTATTTAGGCCAGACCGTTCATCTTGGTTGTTATAATCATGTTGAGTTGATATTGTTTGTAATTTTCATTGATGCTTCGACCGAGTTGATAGTCGTTTATTTCACGGGATAAACGTGGCATCCTGTTTAGTCAACATTCAGTTATTTGGTGGTGAGATCCGGAGTACCAGCCCCGGGGCGCAGTCCTAGGCGATAGTATATGCAGACGATATGCCCCACTTCCCTTCTTGACCGTAACGAAATGATTGAAAGAAATACAGGGTATTACATTTGGGGACAG
>JBBBDQ010001860.1:0-307500 GCA_037127315.1 Ascarosepion bandense | reverse complement strand
CCACTTGGACCACTCGTATTGGGGTCGCTTTGTTTTGTTTTGTTTTGTTTTTAGTTTTTTTTTTTGGCGGAGGTGGCGAGTTGTTGCTCTTGTTTTTGTCTTTTTCAAGTTTTCTTTAGTTCTTACGATGGCATCTTACTCTGAAACTCCAAGACTGGATTTTTTTTAAAAATTCTCAAAGGATTCAGTTATTGAATATGCGCAAGCAAAAAAGTTAATTGCACAGGATCGATTTCCTATAAGGTTGTATGAAAAACTGAGCCCCCACCACCACAAAGTTGTTTAAATGTTGAAATTTTTATAAAATTTTTTGTCAACCTGAAAGTTTACGGTTTAATCAATGAAATTGCACTGAAAAAATTAAGCAAAAAGTGGTAATCAACCAATTTACCGGTGGTGGTAATGACGTACCGGTGAGTGGTTCCAAAATGGAGGCTCGATTTATTATAACGTTGTATGATAAACTGAGCCCCCCACTAAAATTGTTGAAATATTGAAATTTTTCCCAATCTTTTTTTCTTTGTCAATCGGAAAGTTTCGGGTGTAATCGAAAAGATTGCAGTGAAAAAAGTAAAAGAAAAAAAAATGTAAAACAACAAATTTAAAGGTGGTGGTAGTCTCCTTCAGATCCGCCAAATATATTTTTTAAATTACGCAGTATGAGATGAGGCAATGTTTTGTTTACTTTAGGAATCAAACATAAAATTTTCCCTCCCTCCCAATCAAATTTAATTGTGGTTCATTTTGTTTCATTTTGCTTAGAAATTCTGAGACGTTTTCTTCGTTTTGGACTACTTTGGTTTGAAATCCTGAGGTATTTTGATTCATTTTCGTCAATTTTGTTGCGATATTCTGAGATTTTCTCTTCATTTTGGACTGCTTTGATTAGGAATCCGGAGACATTTGTGTTCATTCTGGTCGACTTTGGTTTCAAATCCTGAGACAGTTTAGTTCACTTTGGTTTATTTTGGTTAGAAATGAATGAAGAGAAAAGTATCAGGATTCCTAATCAAAATATCTCATTTTGGTTCATTTCGGTTTATTTGCTTAGAAGTTCTGAGATTTTTTCTTCATTTTGGACGACTTTGGTTTGAAATTCTGAGATATTTTGATTCATTTTGGTCTATTTTGGTTAGAAATGTTATCTTCATTTTGGACGACTTTTGTTTGAAATTCTGAGATATTTTGATTCATTTTGGTCTATTTTGGTTAGAAATGTTATCTTCATTTTGGACTACTTTGGTTTGAAATTCTGAGATATTTTGATTCATTTTGGTCTATTTTGGTTAGAAATGTTATCTTCATTTTGGACGACTTTTGTTTGAAATTCTGAGATATTTTGATTTATTTTGGTCTATTTTGGCTAGAAATGTTATCTTCATTTTGGACTACTTTGGTTTGAAATTCTGAGATATTTTGATTCATTTTGGTCTATTTTGGTTAGAAATGTTATCTTCATTTTGGACGACTTTGGTTTGAAATTCTGAGATATTTTGATTCATTTTGGTCTATTTTGGTTAGAAATGTTATCTTCATTTAGGACGACTTTTGTTTGAAATTCTGAGATATTTTGATTTATTTTGGTCTATTTTGGCTAGAAATGTTATCTTCATTTTGGACTACTTTGGTTTGAAATTCTGAGATATTTTGATTCATTTTGGTCTATTTTGGTTAGAAATGTTATCTTCATTTTGGACGACTTTTGTTTGAAATTCTGAGATATTTTGATTCATTTTGGTCTATTTTGGTTAGAAATGTTATCTTCATTTTGGACTACTTTGGTTTGAAATTCTGAGATATTTTGATTTATTTTGGTCTATTTTGGTTAGAAATGTTATCTTCATTTTGGACTACTTTTGTTTGAAATTCTGAGATATTTTGATTCATTTTGGTCTATTTTGGTTAGAAATGTTATCTTCATTTTGGACTACTTTTGTTTGAAATTCTGAGATATTTTGATTCATTTTGGTCTATTTTGGTTAGAAATGTTATCTTCATTTTGGACGACTTTGGTTTGAAATTCTGAGATATTTTGATTTATTTTGGTCTATTTTGGCTAGAAATGTTATCTTCATTTTGGACGACATTTGTTTGAAATTCTGAGATATTTTGATTTATTTTGGTCTATTTTGGTTAGAAATATTATCTTCATTTTGGACTACTTTTGTTTGAAATTCTGAGATATTTTGATTTATTTTGGTCTATTTTGGTTAGAAATGTTATCTTCATTTTGGACGGCTTTTGTTTGAAATTCTGAGATATTTTGATTTATTTTGGTCTATTTTGGCTAGAAATGTTATCTTCATTTTGGACGACTTTTGTTTGAAATTCTGAGATATTTTGATTTATTTTGGTCTATTTTGGTTAGAAATGTTATCTTCATTTTGGACTACTTTTGTTTGAAATTCTGAGATATTTTGATTTATTTTGGTCTATTTTGGTTAGAAATGTTATCTTCATTTTGGACGACTTTTGTTTGAAATTCTGAGATATTTTCATTTATTTTGGTCTATTTTGGTTAGAAATGTTATCTTCATTTTGGACTACTTTTGTTTGAAATTCTGAGATATTTTGATTCATTTTGGTCTATTTTGGTTAGAAATGTTATCTTCATTTTGGACTACTTTTGTTTGAAATTCTGAGATATTTTGATTCATTTTGGTCTATTTTGGTTAGAAATGTTATCTTCATTTTGGACTACTTTTGTTTGAAATTCTGAGATATTTTGATTCATTTTGGTCTATTTTGGCTAGAAATGTTATCTTCATTTTGGACGACTTTTGTTTGAAATTCTGAGATATTTTGATTTATTTTGGTCTATTTTGGTTAGAAATGTTATCTTCATTTTGGACTACTTTTGTTTGAAATTCTGAGATATTTTGATTCATTTTGGTCTATTTTGGTTAGAAATGTTATCTTCATTTAGGACTACTTTTGTTTGAAATTCTGAGATATTTTGATTCATTTTGGTCTATTTTGGTTAGAAATGTTATCTTCATTTTGGACGACTTTGGTTTGAAATTCTGAGATATTTTGATTTATTTTGGTCTATTTTGGCTAGAAATGTTATCTTCATTTTGGACTACTTTTGTTTGAAATTCTGAGATATTTTGATTTATTTTGGTCTATTTTGGTTAGAAATGTTATCTTCATTTTGGACTACTTTTGTTTGAAATTCTGAGATATTTTGATTCATTTTGGTCTATTTTGGTTAGAAATGTTATCTTCATTTTGGACTACTTTTGTTTGAAATTCTGAGATATTTTGATTCATTTTGGTCTATTTTGGCTAGAAATGTTATCTTCATTTTGGACTACTTTTGTTTGAAATTCTGAGATATTTTGATTCATTTTGGTCTATTTTGGTTAGAAATGTTATCTTCATTTTGGACGACTTTTGTTTGAAATTCTGAGATATTTTGATTCATTTTGGTCTATTTTGGTTAGAAATGTTATCTTCATTTTGGACTACTTTTGTTTGAAATTCTGAGATATTTTGATTCATTTTGGTCTATTTTGGTTAGAAATGTTATCTTCATTTTGGACTACTTTTGTTTGAAATTCTGAGATATTTTGATTCATTTTGGTCTATTTTGGCTAGAAATGTTATCTTCATTTTGGACTACTTTTGTTTGAAATTCTGAGATATTTTGATTCATTTTGGTCTATTTTGGTTAGAAATGTTATCTTCATTTTGGACGACTTTGGTTTGAAATTCTGAGATATTTTGATTTATTTTGGTCTATTTTGGCTAGAAATGTTATCTTCATTTTGGACGACTTTGGTTTGAAATTCTGAGATATTTTGATTCATTTTGGTCTATTTTGGTTAGAAATGTTATCTTCATTTAGGACGACTTTTGTTTGAAATTCTGAGATATTTTGATTCATTTTGGTCTATTTTGGTTAGAAATGTTATCTTCATTTTGGACTACTTTTGTTTGAAATTCTGAGATATATTGATTCATTTTGGTCTATTTTGGTTAGAAATGTTATCTTCATTTTGGACGACTTTGGTTTGAAATTCTGAGATATTTTGATTTATTTTGGTCTATTTTGGCTAGAAATGTTATCTTCATTTTGGACTACTTTTGTTTGAAATTCTGAGATATTTTGATTCATTTTGGTCTATTTTGGTTAGAAATGTTATCTTCATTTAGGACGACTTTTGTTTGAAATTCTGAGATATTTTGATTCATTTTGGTCTATTTTGGTTAGAAATGTTATCTTCATTTAGGACTACTTTTGTTTGAAATTCTGAGATATTTTGATTCATTTTGGTCTATTTTGGTTAGAAATGTTATCTTCATTTTGGACTACTTTTGTTTGAAATTCTGAGATATTTTGATTCATTTTGGTCTATTTTGGTTAGAAATGTTATCTTCATTTTGGACGACTTTGGTTTGAAATTCTGAGATATTTTGATTCATTTTGGTCTATTTTGGTTAGAAATGTTATCTTCATTTAGGACTACTTTTGTTTGGAATTCTGAGATATTTTGATTCATTTTGGTCTATTTTGGTTAGAAATGTTATCTTCATTTAGGACGACTTTTGTTTGAAATTCTGAGATATTTTGATTCATTTTGGTCTATTTTGGTTAGAAATGTTATCTTCATTTAGGACGACTTTTGTTTGAAATTCTGAGATATTTTGATTCATTTTGGTCTATTTTGGTTAGAAATGTTATCTTCATTTTGGACTACTTTTGTTTGAAATTCTGAGATATTTTGATTCATTTTGGTCTATTTTGGTTAGAAATGTTATCTTCATTTTGGACTACTTTTGTTTGAAATTCTGAGATATTTTGATTCATTTTGGTCTATTTTGGTTAGAAATGTTATCTTCATTTTGGACGACTTTGGTTTGAAATTCTGAGATATTTTGATTCATTTTGGTCTATTTTGGTTAGAAATGTTATCTTCATTTTGGACTACTTTGGCTTGAAATTCTGAAATTTTTCGCTTTATTCTGATCTACTTTAATTTGGAACCTACCTTGTGTGCTTCTATTAAATTTCCTGTAAGAACAGGAATTTCTTTTTAATCAATCTCCGCACCACAATTAAAAAGGAAGGAACTCGAGAGGATGATTTGATTTGGGTTGAGTCACCTCCGTCACACTTGGCAGTCAGACATGTAACACTCATGTATTTATTTTCTGTTTAATATATGTTTCACTAATTCCCAAGTTCGTATTTTCCTTCCGGACCTATCTTGGGTTCACAACAATAACAAAATGACAATCAATGAAAGACTAAAAAAAATATAAAGATAGATTTTAGAATAAAATCCCCAACAATAGATTTTATTTAAAAAAATATATCTAATAATAAAAACTTTACCGCGAAAGTAAAAAAAATATGTACAAAATATTTAGATTTCGGCATTAAATAACCCATAGACATGTTGATATGCCGCTAAACAAAATCAACCAACCAAACCAATCCAAATATTTAGATTTCGACATTAAATAACCCATAGAGATTGATATGCCGCTAAACAAAATCAACCAACCAAACCAATCCAAATATTTAGATTTCGGCATTAAATAACCCATAGATGTTGATATGCCGCTAAACAAAATCAACCAACCAAACCAATCCAAATATTTAGATTTTGGCATTAAATAACCCATAGAGGTTGATATGCCGCTGAACAAAATCAACCAACCAAACCAATCCAAATATTTAAATTTTGGCATTAAATAACCCATAGAGGTTGATATGCCACTAAACAAAATCAACCAACCAAACCAATCCAAATATTTAGATTTAGGCATTAAATAACCCATAGAGGTTGATATGCCGCTAAACAAAATCAACCAACCAAACCAATCCAAATATTTAGATTTCGGCATTAAATAACCCATAGATGTTGATATGCCGCTAAACAAAATCAACCAACCAAACCAATCCAAATATTTAGATTTAGGCATTAAATAACCCATAGAGGTTGATATGCCGCTAAACAAAATCAACCAACCAAACCAATCCAAATATTTAGATTTCGACATTAAATAACCCATAGAGATTGATATGCCGCTAAACAAAATCAACCAACCAAACCAATCCAAATATTTAGATTTAGGCATTAAATAACCCATAGAGGTTGATATGCCGCTAAACAAAATCAACCAACCAAACCAATCCAAATATTTAGATTTCGACATTAAATAACCCATAGAGATTGATATGCCGCTAAACAAAATCAACCAACCAAACCAATCCAAATATTTAGATTTCGGCATTAAATAACCCATAGATGTTGATATGCCGCTAAACAAAATCAACCAACCAAACGAATCCAAATATTTAGATTTTGGCATTAAATAACCCATAGAGGTTGATATGCCGCTAAACAAAATCAACCAACCAAACCAATCCAAATATTTAAATTTTGGCATTAAATAACCCATAGAGGTTGATATGCCGCTAAACAAAATCAACCAACCAAACCAATCCAAATATTTAAATTTTGGCATTAAATAACCCATAGATGTTGATATGCCGCTAAACAAAATCAACCAACCAAACCAATCCAAATATTTAAATTTTGGCATTAAATAACCCATAGATGTTGATATGCCGCTAAACAAAATCAACCAACCAAACCAATCCAAATATTTAGATTTTGGCATTAAATAACCCATAGAGATTGATATGCCGCTAAACAAAATCAACCAACCAAACCAATCCAAATATTTAAATTTTGGCATTAAATAACCCATAGATGTTGATATGCCGCTAAACAAAATCAACCAACCAAACCAATCCAAATATTTAAATTTTGGCATTAAATAACCCATAGATGTTGATATGCCGCTAAACAAAATCAACCAACCAAACCAATCCAAATATTTAGATTTTGGCATTAAATAACCCATAGAGGTTGATATGCCGCTGAACAAAATCAACCAACCAAACCAATCCAAATATTTAAATTTTGGCATTAAATAACCCATAGAGGTTGATATGCCACTAAACAAAATCAACCAACCAAACCAATCCAAATATTTAGATTTAGGCATTAAATAACCCATAGAGGTTGATATGCCGCTAAACAAAATCAACCAACCAAACCAATCCAAATATTTAGATTTCGGCATTAAATAACCCATAGATGTTGATATGCCGCTAAACAAAATCAACCAACCAAACCAATCCAAATATTTAGATTTAGGCATTAAATAACCCATAGAGGTTGATATGCCGCTAAACAAAATCAACCAACCAAACCAATCCAAATATTTAGATTTCGACATTAAATAACCCATAGAGATTGATATGCCGCTAAACAAAATCAACCAACCAAACCAATCCAAATATTTAGATTTAGGCATTAAATAACCCATAGAGGTTGATATGCCGCTAAACAAAATCAACCAACCAAACCAATCCAAATATTTAGATTTCGACATTAAATAACCCATAGAGATTGATATGCCGCTAAACAAAATCAACCAACCAAACCAATCCAAATATTTAGATTTCGGCATTAAATAACCCATAGATGTTGATATGCCGCTAAACAAAATCAACCAACCAAACCAATCCAAATATTTAGATTTTGGCATTAAATAACCCATAGAGGTTGATATGCCGCTAAACAAAATCAACCAACCAAACGAATCCAAATATTTAAATTTTGGCATTAAATAACATAGAGGTTGATATGCCGCTAAAGAAAATCAACCAACCAAACCAATCCAAATATTTAAATTTTGGCATTAAATAACCCATAGATGTTGATATGCCGCTAAACAAAATCAACCAACCAAACCAATCCAAATATTTAAATTTTGGCATTAAATAACCCATAGATGTTGATATGCCGCTAAGCAAAATCAACCAAATATGCAAACCAATCAAATATTTAGATTTTGGCATTAAATAACCCATAGAGATTGATATGCCGCTAAACAAAATCAACCAACCAAACCAATCCAAATATTTAAATTTTGGCATTAAATAACCCATAGATGTTGATATGCCGCTAAACAAAATCAACCACCAAAACCCAATCAATATTTAAATTTCGGCATTAAATAACCCATAGATGTTGATATGCCGCTAAATAAAATCAACCAACCAAACCAATCCAAATATTTAGAATTCGGCATTAAATAACCCATAGATGTTGATATGCCACTAAACAAAATCAACCAACCAAACCAATCCAAATATTTAAATTTTGGCATTAAATAACCCATAGATGTTGATAACGCTGCATGTAATAAAATCAATAACCCTAACCAATCCAAATATTTAGATTTCGGCATTAAAATAACCCATGATGTTGATATGCCGCTAAACAAAATCAACCAACCTAACCAATCCAAATATTTAGATTCATTTAAATAACCCATAGAGGTTGATATGCCGCTAAACAAAATCAACCAACCAAACCAATCCAAATATTTAGATTTCGGCATTAAATAACCCATAGATGTTGATATGCCGCTAAATAAAATCAACCAACCTAACCAATCCAAATATTTAGATTGACATTAAATAACCCATAGAGGTTGATATGCCGCTAAACAAAATCAACCAACCAAACCAATCCAAATATTTAGATTTCGGCATTAAATAACCCATAGATGTTGATATGCCGCTAAACAAAATCAACCAACCTAACCAATCCAAATATTTAGATTTCGGCATTAAATAACCCATAGATGTTGATATGCCGCTAAACAAAATCAACCAACCTAACCAATCCAAATATTTAGATTTCGGCATTAAATAACCCATAGAGGTTGATATGCCGCTAAAACAAAATCAACCAACCAAACCAATCCAAATATTTAGATTTCGGCATTAAATAACCCATAGATGTTGATATGCCTTTAAACAAAATCAACCAACCTAACCAATCCAAATATTTAGATTTCGGCATTAAATAACCCATAGAGGTTGATATGCCGCTAAACAAAATCAACCAACCAAACCAATCCAAATATTTAGATTTCGGCATTAAATAACCCATAGATGTTGATATGCCGCTAAACAAAATCAACCAACCTAACCAATCCAAATATTTAGATTTCGGCATTAATAACCCATGAGGTTGATAACAACTAAAAATACATCAACCAACCAAACCAATCCAAATATTTAGATTTCGGCATTAAATAACCCGCAGAATGTTGATATATGCCGCTAAACAAAATCAACCAGCCTGTAATCCATCTTGAATTTCACTGACATTAAATATACCCATATAGATGTTGATATGCCGCTAAACAAAATCAACCAACCTAACCAATCCAAATATTCAGATTTCGGCATTAAATAACCCATAGAGGTTGATATGCCGCTAAACAAAATCAACCAACCTAACCAATCCAAATATTTAGATTTCGGCATTAAATAACCCATAGAGGTTGATATGCCGCTAAACAAAATCAACCAACCAAACCAATCCAAATATTTAGATTTTGGCATTAAATAACCCATAGAGTTAGGTATGCCACTAAACAAAATCAACCAACCAAACCAATCCAAATATTTAGATTTCGGCATTAAATAACACATAGATGTTGATATGCCACTAAACAAAATCAACCAACCAAACCAATCCAAATATTTAGATTTTGGCATTAAATAACACATAGATGTTGATATGCCACTAAACAAAATCAACCAACCAAACCAATCCAAATATTTAGATTTCGGCATTAAATAACACATAGATGTTGATATGCCACTAAACAAAATCAACCAACCAAACCAATCCAAATATTTAGATTTCGGCATTAAATAACCCATAGATGTTGATATGCCGCTAAACAAAATCAACCAACCAAACCAATCCAAATATTTAGATTTCGGCATTAAATAACCCATAGATGTTGATATGCCGCTAAACAAAATCAACCAACCAAACCAATCCAAATATTTAGATTTAGGCATTAAATAACACATAGATGTTGATATGCCACTAAACAAAATCAACCAACCAAACCAATCCAAATATTTAGATTTCGGCATTAAATAACCCATAGATGTTGATATGCCGCTAAACAAAATCAACCAACCAAACCAATCCAAATATTTCGATTTTGGCATTAAATAACCCATAGAGTTAGGTATGCTGCTAAACAAAATCAACCAACCAAACCACACCTATTTATAGTTGTTGATGAAAACATTTAAACAAATCTTGATATAAACAAACATAAAGACTCCATGAATGTGTTTTAGTTTAACCAGATGCTTCTTAATTATAAACAAAACGGAAATACAATTAGAACTATAATTAGCCGGTATATAACTTTTATTGATCCTAACAGATACTTTATCATTTGCATCCTGGGGATGTCAACAAACTATATCCAGCAGTAAGGTCTCTGATGGGGTGATTGGAAGTTTTCTGGAGCGTGGAATCACCTCTTAATTTCTGTTGTTCTCAATTACACCCTGATCCGGGGTGGGAGAACATTTTATTTTTAGATATTAGTGAATGCTCAAACAAAAATTAAAGGTTCATCTTTGTAAAATGACAATCAATGCAACACAAAAAAAAAAAAAAATTAAAATACATTTTTCGAGTCAAATTATGAACAGCATATTTTATGATCTACAATATATACATTTTATATATATTTTCCTGTTACACCACGCAACCCCCGTTCTGCCATCCTCCTGCCCGGTCCAGTCAAGTACGTTACACGCTGTTTTTCCTTGTCTCTCCTTCCCTCTATATGGCCTGTTAGCATCAGGTTCTCCAAGCCTTCCTTCCTCATTGCATGTCCCAGGAACTTTAGCTGTCTCTTCCTGATGCTCAGTAATTATTTCCTTTTCGTTTCCCTCCTTTCCAAAACCTATCATTGCTCCAAGATATCAGCAGCATCCTTCTGTAGATCCATATTTCAGTTGCTTCAAGTTTTTCCTTCATCTTTGATTCTATTGACCAGCATTCACTGCCAAATTGAAGAACTGACATCACATAGAAATTCAGTCGTCTCTTCTTTGTTTCTAGTGAAATTTTCCTGACTCTTAATACTTTACTCAACTTCTGGAAAGCTTATTTCGCCATGCGAAGTACGCCTTCGGATCTCTGTATCACACTTTCCGTCTTCGTGTTAGAACACTTTCCAGGTATTTCAATTTTTGTACCTGCTTGATTTTAGTATCCCCCACCTGTAAACAAAATCAGTCAGCAAATCAAATTTAGTAGTAACGGGTTATTTATTTATTTATTTTTTGTATAGCTTAATTTACTTCTTCTTCTATGTGCCCTGTTCCTTCAGCACGTAGGCGATCATGGTTCTCCACGTCTCCCTATCCCTTGTGGCTCCTAGTATGTTTGCTCCTGTTACACCTCGCAACCCCCGTTCCGTCATCCACCTGATCAGACCCTGCAAATATGTTATCCGCTGCCTTCCTCTGTCTCTCCTTCCTTCTATCTGTCCAGTCAGTATCAGGTTCTCCAGGCTCTCCTTCCTCATTGCATGTCCCAGGAACTTCAGTTGTCTCTTCCTGATGCTCAGCATCAATTTCCTTATTGTTGCCATTCTTTCCAACACCTCATTTACTGCAATATGAAAAAATAATTTCTTGTCGTAAGTAAAAAAAAAAATAAAAAAAAATGAAGCCTCACGCAAGTCTAAGATATCTCTCTACCATACGAATAATAATGACTAGAGACATTTGTTGCACTCGTACGAACAACAAGGTTCTTTTTTTTTTCGTCTTTCTCGTTCTTTCTTTTTCTTTCTCTTCTAGTTCCTCTTTATTTTATTTTTTTTAGGAGAAAGGTTCTTGGTGATAGCGTAGACTAAGAAAAAGAAAAAAAATCACCCAGTTAGTTAAGTGCCATACGTGATACACGCTTGGGCGATCATGTCTCGAAAGAGACATGACTGACCGGGCAGAAGATCTATCCCGCAGTTGGTTGCCATTGCTTTCTGCGGTAGACTGGTTGCCGACCAAGGCTATAGAACCCAGTCTGTCCTGCTATTTAACCCATAACTGGAAGGAAGAGACGGATTAATACCTTTCCCAAGGGTATTTGCGCGTAAGTGAATACAATGGATACAGCTGGAATTCGAACTCGGCTCCCCAATTTCTCGTTCTGAGCCGACATCCAATGCACCACAACGCACATCCGCTTAATTTAGTACAATATGAAAAAATAATTTCTTGTCGTAACTAAAAAAACAAAAAAAAACAAAATCAAGCCTCACGCAAGTCTAAGATATCTCTCTACCATATGAATAATAATTAGAAAGATTTGTTGCACTGGTACGAATAACAAGGTTCGTTTTTTCGTCTTTCTCGATCTTTCTTTTTCTTTTTCTTTTTTCTTTCTTGTCTAGTTCCTCTTTATTTTTTTATTTATTTTTATTTTTACCTTTACCACTTATTTCGTCATTGGCAGTAAGTAGGAGAAAGGTTCTTGGTGATAGCGTAGACTAAGAAAAAGAAAAAAAATCACTAGGCTTCCTTAAATTCTGTTATTGGATACCAACTTCTAATTCTTTATCGGCAGCTTGGGGTATTCATTAATAAGCAGATTTGCGAGGGCGTTTCTGTAATGACGTCGATGGATTATAACCGGCCGGCTACAGAAGAAATTAAAGTACTGCTCGGCTGGGAAAATGATTTGCCATGACGCTAGAATTCCGCTAAGGTATTCTAGCCTGACACTGTTTTTTTACAACCACTTTTACGTCAATAAGAGCGTACCTTATGCAATATACAGAGTCTGCCCAAAAAATGTATACACACTTCAGGAAGGGAGAAAAAAAACTTGTCTTTTGTCAGTTAAGTGCCATACGTGATACACGATTTGGGCGATCATGTCTCGAGAAAAACTGATTGCGCAGAAGATTATCCCACAGTAGGTTGCCATTGCTTTCGGCGGTAGACTGGTTGCCAGCCAAGGCTATAGAACCCAATCTGCCCTAATATTTGACTCATAGCTAGAGGGAAAAATATGTATTATATTATTAAGTAGTAATTAATGGGGGATAAGTTTATTACTTCATAACAATATAAAACCGGTCCCCCACTTTATGCCCAGTAGAAGCCTTAATCATGTTTCCAAATATTATATTCAGTCAGTCAGTTAAGTGACATACGTGATACACGCTTTTGGCGAATATGTCTTGAAAGAGACATGACTGATTGGACAGAAGATTATCCCGAAGTAGGTTGCCATTGCTTTCTGCGGTAGACTGGTTGCCTGCCAAGGCTATAGAACCCAATCTGTCCTGCTATTTGACTCATAGGTAAAGGGAAAAGAAATCTATTATATCATTATGTAGTAATTAGTGGGGGATCGGTTTCCTATATGTTATCAAGTAATAAACTGATCCCCCACTTTATGACCAATATAAGCCTTAATCGTTATTCCAACTATTATATTCAGTCAGTCAGTTAAGTGCCATACGTGATACACGCTTTGGACGATCATGTCTCGAAAGTGGCATGACTGACTGGGTATAAGATTATTCTGCTGTAGGTTGCCATTGTTTTCTGTGGTAGACTGGTCGCCAGCCAAGGCTATAGGACCTAATCTGTCTTATTATTTAACCCATAACTAAATGGAAGAGACGGATTAATACCTTTCTCAAGGGTATGTGTGCGTAAGTGAATGCAAGGAATTCAACTGGAATTCGAACTCGGTGCCCTGATCTCTCGTTCCGAGTCGATATCCACTGCACTACAAGGCACATTCACCTTTTGTCTTTAGCAGTTTTATCAAATTTGCGATAACACTCTTTACTGTATTTGTCTCTACTTCTGAAATGAGGCAGTATTTGTACTATTTATATTCTTCGGATTCTTGTCCTCTTTGTTTTTTCGTCATATTTACTACCTTACCCCAGAACACATGGCCCAGTGGATAAAAGCATTGGTTAGTTCGAGTGAATTGACCCAAAGAGATTGTGATTTCAATACCGAGCTACAGCAGTGGTGAACAAATAACTTAGAGAGTCAGTATTTACATTAATCGGATTATTGTCCTCATTTTTGTTGACATTTGTACGACGTTTCTGCCGTTGTACGTTCCTGTCTTCTTCAGGTGCTAGGAATTTCGAAGGATACATGGCCCATTGGATATAGACGTTGGCTAGTTCCTGACTTGACTCTTAGAGTTGTGAGTTCAATACCAGGCTACAGCAGTGGTGAACAAGTAACTTGTAGATTTAGAGGGAGATAACTCATGACTTCCAATCGAGGCTTTACGCAAGGAATGAGGATGATATACCCCACAGATTGTAATAAAGGGTACGGATTGAAATTACTAGCACCTGAAGAAGGCCGAAGCGTACACATGGCAACAAAGATGATGACAATAGTCCGAATAATTTGAATACTGGAAATACTACCTCATCTCAGAAATATAGACAAAAGCTTATACAGTCGAATTAAAAGGAGATAACTAAAACACCCGGAAATAGCATGACTCACGAACCGAGAACAATATACCCCAGTGATCGAAATAAAGAGTCCAGTACGGAATTCCAATTGCCTGAAGAAGGCCGGAGGTTAGGACGGCCGAAATATCGTTAATATGATAAAAAGACGAGGACAATATTCATTATTGTAATATGATATTTATAAAAGTTAATTGTTTTTAGTTTAAAATTTGTCTTTCTCATCTTTACTTTTGTGTTGTTTATTTGATTTTATTTTTATCTTTTTCGTTGAAGAAATTAATTTTAGATTTTAAGTTTTATTTTTGTTGGCGTTTAACCCTCCCCCACAATTTACTTTAAAATATGATTTATGTAAAAAAAGAATTTTCCTCGCTTGGCATTAATTCTAATTAATAAAAGAGAAATTGTTCAGGCGCTTAAAATTTCGAAGCGAACCCTTTATTTTGATCACTGGGGTATAACATTCTCATTCCATGTGCCATGCCACTTCCGGATGTCATGTAATTATCTCCCTTTAGTTCAACTCTATAAGTTCTTTTTTCACCACTGCTCTAGCCAAGTATTGAACTCACAACTCTTTGAATCGAGTCACAGGATCTAACCAATGCTTTTATCCCCAGGGACTTGAAAAGTAAAATTATATTTATTGGATTTTGCTAAGCGGTTTATAAGTATACCATCGGAACATGTAAACATAATTTTACATTGCTGTAAATTTATTCTATTTCGCAATAATAAAATAAAGCATGGGTTAAAAAATAAAAAAAAGTACCTTCAATGTACCAAAGGGTTCATTCGATTGAGTCGAGGTTTCCGAATTAATGGGCTTCTATATTGTATATAAATGAAATCAATGGAATAGTCCACATCGGCAAGCACAGGTAATATAGAGATGTTGGGCTGATGATAGTATCGGATAACGGAAAAGTAAGTGACAAAATAAGAAAAGTACTTTGCGAATTGATTAATAAACACTTCCCTAAATCTCAGAATTACACAAGTTATTTAAGGTATTTATTAGAAAGAGTTGAATTAGGTTACAGCTGTGACTGCAATTTATATAATGACATAAAGAGAGAAAACGCCAAGAATTTAAGGAATAACGTGCAGCAAAATATCGTTATTGAAAAATGTAAATGCAAAGAAAAACAAATCTCCACTTGTAAAACCGAAGAAGTTATTTGCAAAGCAGAATTTCAAATTACAAAGGATGTCAGTCAGTAAGTGCCATCCATGATACACGCTTTAGGGGATCATGTCTCGAAAGAGACATGACTGACTGGACAGAAGATTATCCCGCAGTAGGTTGCCATTGCTTTCTGCGGTAGTCTGGTTGCTAACCAAGGCTATAGAACCCAATCTGTCCTATTATTTGACTCATAGCTAGCGTGGGGAGAGATGTATTATATCATTAAGTAGTAATTAGTGGGGGATCAGTTTATTACTTCATAACAATATAAAACTGATCCCCCATTTTATACCCAGTAGAAGCCTTAATCATGCTTTCAACTATTATATTCAGTCAGTTAAGTGCCATACATGATACACGCTTGGGCGATCATGTCTCGAAAGTGACATGACTGACTGGACAGAAGATTATCCTGCAGTAGGTTGCCATTGCTTTCTGTGGTAGACTGGTTGCCGACCAAGGCTATAGAACCCAATCTGTCCTGTTATTTAACCCATAACTGGAAGGAATAGACGGATTAATACCTTTCCCAAGGGCATTTGTGCGTAAGTGAATGCAATGGATTCAGCTGGAATTCGAACTCGGCTCCCCGATTTCACGTTCCAAGCCGATATCCAATGCTCCACAACGTACATCCTCACAAACGATGGTACAATCATAATCTTTCAAGCTAGAAAGCCTTACAACTACCAAACTAGCGAATCACGTGTGTAAATTTAAATAAAAAATGGCAAAAATCCTTATGTAACTTGGCGTATATTAAAAAGAAAGGCCAGACCTTGCAATGGTGGTGATGTCTGCAGATTGTGCCAAGAAGAGAAGTTGGCTATAATATAATTTCTAGAGTAAGAAAGGTTGCTAAATGATGTCAAACAAACTTTGATGAAATATTATCCCGCTAGTCTCTTATTTTAAACTTCTTTTCATGCGCCTAAAATTCCTGTCATGGGTTCAAAAAAAAAAAAAAAAAAAAAGAAAAAAAGAAAACGGTAGATAATTAGTATTTTTTTTAACCCTGCTCCCCACTAAAGCGAGTTGTTGTGACACAAGGTCGGTTTATATGTGGAGAACCTGAGCGCGGACGCACGGACCACTGATTAAAGATACCCAGCTCCGGCGTCTTCACCGATCCCACAGACTCACCAGGCCAGTGCGTTGGGTAATCAGTTTTTATTTACCCTGCTCCACCACTGGACCGAATTGTGACACAGGGTCGGTTTTTTTATGTGGGGAAACTGTTGTGGGATCCCCACTTTATATATGATAATGGACTCGACTGAGTGTACATATACTCCTGCCATAGAGAGAACAGGAGTTAGCAGTTGAGAATAGAGAGTAATCGCAGAGATCCGTTAGAATTATCGGAGAGTACCGGAACTGATATGTAAGTTACCGAGAGATACCGAAGTTACCCAGAGACTACCGCATCAGAAGTCAGACTAGCACTGAGCTCCACTCAGCTAGAATAATATACACGGATATACTATTTCCAACGTCTTCACTTCAAGATTTGCATATATTTATTTCTTACAAATAGTATTCCTGGATTTACTAACCTGCGTTGAAGTTTGTATATTACGTTCGATATAACCTACTGGTAAATTTTCGTTGTAAGTCCGGACGCTTTTCCCCTTCAAATTTATCCAAAATAGCATTATCTCTGTGCAAATGTATATGCTGAACTCAAATCAACTGTTAGTTATTGAAGAAACTTACCTTTTTTTATCTAAATGTCCATAAAAAAACGAACTATATCTTGCACTTTTTCTCTCCCGTAACTCTCACGAAGTATGTAATTAACTGCAGAATGTCGTACTGCGTATGGGAACGATTTTGGTTGATTTTTCTTCATTTACTGATACTTCCGGCGATGTACTTCCGTTAATGAAAGTAATGCGCTATTGTATTTCTACGCTTATTACTCTCAAACAGGAAGTACATCGCCGGAAGTTTCAGTAAAGGAAGAAAATCGACCAAAATACAGAAGAAAATTGCTGCCTACGTAGAACGTCATTCTGCAGTTAATTACATGACTTCGTGAGAGTTACGGGAGAGAAAAAGTGCGAGATAGAGTTCGTTTTTTATGGACTTTCAAAGCAAAAAAGGTAAGTTTCTTCCATAACTAATTGTCGATTTGAGTTCAGCACATACATTTGCACAGAAATAATACTATTTTGGATCAATTTGAAGGGGGAAAAGCCGTCGGCACCTAAAACGAACATTTACCAACCTACTTTTCTATCTCAATATCTGTTTTGTTGTTCATTATTTTGTACGGTTCCTCACACGGAATCCACAACAGAAACCTGAGTGCTAACGCTCGGGCCTCTAGTCAAATATTACCCAGCTTCCACTTACGCGATAACTGTGCAGAAAGCTTGTCTTAGCATGTCTAAGTTTGTCTTAACCAATCCCACAGTCTCACCAAAATCTAGGTTAGCGCGTTGGGGAATCGGTTAATAACGTTTGAAGATACCAAAATCTTGAAGCCGTGGAAAAGCTGATCTTCCTAATTCGAACATTTAAACGCTCTAAATGTTAATTTTTTATTTTCTTTAAATATGTACTAACCACTTTTTGTACATTTGTTTACTGGTATCTGACCAATAACCGATTAATAATTATATATATATATATATATATATATATATATATATATATATATATATATATATATATACATATATATAAACATGTTACGGTAATTAACGAATTTTAATGAAACTTGGTTATAAACAACTGACAATTTGAAATGAATTGTTTGAACATTATTCATCGATAAAAAATAATGTTCAAAGAATTAATTTCAAATTGTCGGTTGTTTATAACCAAGTTTCGTTAAAATTCGTTAATTTCCGTAACATGTTTACATTTGTGGACATTACGATACATTTCAGAGGAGATATGGTTGTTGCGATGAATCGAAAATTGTGTCATATAGGCTTGATTAAAAACTCGTTTAGACTGGAGGTCATTCGTGGTCGAACGGTCTAAGACGTTACCAGATCAAATGGTAGCTTCCCCTATATACATAGGGGTCGCAGGTTAGAATTTGACACACATTTTCGTAATAAAAATTTATCGTAAATAATCAGGCCAGTAGATATAAATATATAATACTGTTTCATTAAAAACAGAATATCTACTTAAATACGAGTATCGATAAAAAATAATGTTCAAACATATATATATATATTCTTCATTTGTAAACGACCTAGGTTTCTACCATATTCTTCATTTGTATGCGACCTAGGTTTCTACCATGTGGTGTCTTCAGGCGATTTGCAATAACTGATTTTACCATTTTTTTTTGTTTTGTTTTTTTAAAGAACGCTCACGTAAAGGGGAATATTTAAACGCAATTTTTAAAATTACAAGGAATTATGACGTTTTCATCCAGGGTTGTATGAACCAAAGAGGTATTTTTAGTATAGTTACACTTACTCATAATCTCTATTCTTTCATTTAATAGTTCATTTTTGTTTGGGAATAGCATAATCTCTAACTTTTCTTCTTGGCGCAGTCTACATATTTTTCCACCGTTGTAAGGCTTGGCCTTTTTTTTTACTATACTCCACGTTGTGTTTGGGTCTTTTCCATGTTTTAATTTCAATTTCCACAGGTGGCTAGCCAATTTTGTACAATTTTTTAAAGTTTTCTATTTTAAATGTAGACCTGTGGTTGAACTATCTGGTCTTAAAGGTGTCTTTGCTTGATCCCAAATATATTTTGTTTTGACCATTTAAATCATGAACTTTTGCCTTGTAAATGACTTCTTTTGAATTACAAGTAGGCATTTATTTTTGTTCCTGCAGTTGCATTCTTTATCAGTGAAATTGTTTTTGCTATTTAAATTTCTGGCGTTTTGTTTCTTTATGAAATGTTCTAAATCACTAGTACAGCGATAACTTAGCTGGATTCTATTCCTGTTGAAAATTTTGTTTAGTTCAGAACTAAATCACAATATACAGACTGTTTGTAAATATTTTTTATTTTTCTCTCGATCTTTGAAGAAGCCTTAACAAAAGTGAAACATGTTAGATTGAGACACGTTTCCTACTTTGTTCTTTGAACCACACACACACACACACACACACACACACACACACACACACACACACATATATATATATATATATATATATATATATATACTGCTTATATATATAACACGCTAAATTTTCCCTTCTTTTCGCTACTTCGAGGAGTTAGCGACTCTAACTGACACCAAATCGGTTGAGTTTCGATCCCGGCCAGAAGCAAGTGGGTGTCTAGCCACACTAATGAGATATATATTGAAATTGTAGGAGGATTTTGAAATAATTAGATAATTCATCAAGTTTTTATTAGACCTCAACAGAATGCAAAAAGCACTGGACGGCCGTTTCGTCCTATATTTGGGACTCATCAGCAGTGTGCAGGAATTTAAACACAGACAAGTTCGTTATTAAGCAGATGTCACACCAACTGTACCACGGGCCGCGGTGACGAAGAGGTAACTAATTAAACTTGAGATAGCGCCACTGATTCACTCATCCAAGCTCCTTTAACCATAGAACTGTACATCCCAGTAGTGAATAGTGTATATATATATATATATATATATATATATATATAGTGTGTGTGTGTGTGTATATATATAGTGCGTGTGTGTATATATATATATATAGTATTTGTGTGTGTATATATATATAGTGCGTGTGTGTATATATATATATATATATATTTACGCTCTCACACCCTGATTGAGCACTCTGGAAGAGTGGGGGACTTTGAAAACAGTAGCTACTCGGCATATACGCATCGCTCATTCAATAAAGAATTAGAACACTCTAGCTGTTAGGCGTGTGTAATGATATACGCGCTAAAAGGTCTGCCTTCTTCTACCGGACGCTCGTGGCCCAGAGGTAGAATCGCCGATTGACGCCGATTCGGTCGGGTTTCAATCCTGGGTTAGGAAGCAACCGGAGTCTAACCGTACTGATGAGCTGTGATACAGCGAAACCGATCTGTTTGCGGATGACGATAGTATGTATATATATATATATATATATATATATAAATATATAGTGCGTGTGTATATGTATAGATATAGATATATATATATAATGCGTGTGTGTATGTAAATATACAGGGTGTAAACGATAAATTGGCAGTTTGAGATCTCAGACTTTAAATCTTGATAAAGAAGGGACATTTAAAGACATTTAAGATTTATGTATGTTTATTTAACTGTTTTATTAAAGACAAACATTTTATTCTATGCGTCCACCTTCTGCGTCCACATCTTGCTGAATGCGAGCCCTAAAAGCACGACAGGCCTTGACAGCTGACTCTTTCTTGATAGCGCGGAATGCTCGCCTTATGGAGGTCTTCAGGGAGGCCACACTGTTATGGGTCGAGCATTAGAGACTTTCTCAACATCACCCCATAACCAATAGTCGCAGGGGTTCAAATCTGGCAAACTAGAGGGCCAGATATTTGAAGGCACAAAAAGCGGCAACTCTCTCTTCAAGAAGATCTGCACTGTTTTTGACCCATGAGCAGGTGCAGAGTCCTGGATGAGCATCACTTTGTTGGGATCATAGTTCTTCTTAATCCAGGGTAAGAGAACTTCAGAATCTTTAGATATTCCGCTGTATTGATCTTCAGGCCCACTTCATTGAAGTGAGGGGGCATGACTTTCCTATCGCTGGCAAGAGCTCCAAACACCATGACAGAGGCAGGGTGTTTACTCTGCATGACTGGAGGAACACAAGAAGGGCCAATGGCGATAACTCTCGAGTTTCTGCGGTTGGAAACTTCGTCTACCACGAACTTTTTCTCGTCCACAAAAATACGAACGGTACCACCATGTGTTTCAGGTGATTGAGTAGCAAGGGGCTTCTCTCTTTACGAATGGTCTTAGATTTCGCTGTAAGAATGTTACGACGTCGTCTGCAATATGACTTCATCCCAAGGTCGTTCCGTACTGCATTAGAAATGGTCACTTTGGTTACATTCCGCTTTTTCGGCTGGTCAGCCATTGACTGTGATGGACTTGCTGCAATGGATCGTTTCAAGCCACTGAGAAAACTTCTGGTGCGGATTTTATCACTTCTCGGAATGTGAGCCTTCCTTTGCATGTCTTTCAGTCAGTCAGTTAAGTGCCATGCGCGATACACGCTTTGGGCGATCATGTCTCGAAAGAGACATGACTGACCGGGCAGAAGATTATCCCGCAGTAGGTTGCCATTGCTTTCTGCAGTAGACTGGTTGCCGACCAAGGCTATAGAACCCAATCCGTCCTGTTATTTAACCCATAACTGGAAGGAAGAGACGGATTAATACCTGTCTCAAGGGTATTTGCGCGTAAGTGAATGCAAGGAATTCAACTGGAATTCGAACTCGGTTCCCCGTTTTCTCGTTCCGAGCCGATATCCACAACGCCTTTACCTTCCCTTAAGTTTGCTACAACACGATAAACAGTCTTAGGAGCATAGCCCGTGTCTCTGATAATGTCAGACGTCTTATGCCCGGCGCAGAACAATTCAGCAATAACCATTCTATGGTTAAATTCTACACTGGCACTCATTTTGTTAGTATTTTTAGGTGGCTAATCTGGACTTCAGACTCTAAAGAGTACAGCAACTAACATTTCAGATTGATAATGCCGTAAAGCGGCATTATCAATCTGAAATGTTAATGAAAAACCTAAATTGCGGATTGAAATTACTGCCAATTTATCGTTTACACCCTATATATATATATATATATATATCCGCAGACAGATCTGTTTCGCTGTATCACAGCTCATCAGTACGGCTTAGACTCCGACCGCTTCCTAACCCAGGATTGAAACCCGACCGAATTGGCGTCATTCGGCGATTCTACCCCTATGCCACGAGCGTCCAGTAGAAGAAAGTAGGCTTTTTAGCTCGTATAAACACGCCCAATAGCTAGAGTGATCCAATTCATTATCGAATGAGCGATGCGTAAATGCTGGAGTAGCTACTGTTTACAAAGTCTATATATATATATATATATATATATATATATATATAGTGTGATGGGTAAATTGTTGCACATTTTGTCTTTTTACTTTCGCGCATAAGAATTGTCTGAGTCGACCTCATAGTATATAGTTGGGTCAGCTGGGTGCACCAGTGAGAAAAAAAAAGCGCCATAATGCAATTCCCTCCTCCATAAATTTGGAAACGGCATTTTGTTTTACTTAGCATTCGAGCCGAGAATTCAATACGTACATTTTAGATTGGGTGTCAATCGGAGGAGAGTGCAGAGGATTCAAAAAGTCTTGTACGATATATATATATATATATATATATATATATATATATATATATATATATATCCAGTAAACATAATCCTGCTTGAAATGATTACTAGTTACCGTGACGTTCTACCTCCATTCATCTGACCACGGAGCCTTAGACTAAACACAGAGGTCAACATCAAGCGCCTTAAGAAGATGGTGCTGTTCCAGTTCAAGAGACAGAAGACTCTATGTCTGGCAACAGGACTCTGAACAATGCCACACAGGCAGGAGAAATTAGGCATGACAGTCAGACAAGTTCTGCAACCACGTTACCCATTGCATCTGACTACCTAACTTCCCACACTGTGACCCCCTTGATTGTTATATGTGGAGTGCAGTTGAGAGAGAGAGAGAGACCAACAAAAACTTTTGTGACACTAAAGGTGAACTGAAAGCAAGGATTATGTCAGCATTCACGAACTTAATAAAGAAAACCATCTCGTCGAGTTTCAGGAGATTACAAAGTCGGCTAGAGTCAGTCGTTAGAACTAATGTTTATTCTTTAATATTTCAAGATATTTTTGCGCAATTTTGCTAAATGTATCTGTTAAAATTAAATGTCTGTTATTTTCATTTTTTCGTAATTTATATGACAATACATTCACAGCACGCTATATATATATATTAAAAGGATGAGCAAATAGGTAAAATCCCCAAAACCAGATCCTATCAATATTAATTTTATTATTATCAAAATTGATAAAGGTGGAGGGCACTATGTAAATAGTATTATCTATTTACAGAAGCAAATATATATAGTACTAGCAGTATAACAAGGCGTTGCTCGGGTATAATGAAAGCTTTAAATCACCACCTATAAACACATCGAACCAATTCCGTAGAGTTCTGTCAGTTAAAGCACCTTCATCGTACACAACACATATCTTTTTTGTTGCTTGCGAGGCAATATTTCTTTTACGATACTAAAAATGCAAAAAGTGTCTAAAATGTACCTTACAATCATCCATTTTTATAGCGATTAAAAACAGACATGAATTAAGTCATTTTAAACATTCTTTCTCAAGAGATAGTTTGAAGTGTGCTTTAAAAGGAAATGTAAATAAATTTGACGCGCTTGCTCTAACGTGCTGGAAAATTAACGACTAAAAATCGGGATGAAGTTTCCGGCTAACGTGTATATATATATATATATATATATATATATATATATATATATATATATATATTATTATTGTCAGCCGCAGACAGGTCTGTTTCGCTGTATCACAGCTCATCAGTACGGTTAGACTCCGATTGCTACATAACCCAGGCTCCAAACCCGACCGAATTGGCGTTAGTCGGCGACTCTACCCCTGGGCCACGGGGCGTTCGGTGGAAGAAGACAGTCTTTTTAGCGCATATCATATTATATATGTGCATTTAGGCAGCAAATTTTCTTTTAGACATGTCAGATACTCACGGATAATCTTTCGCGTATTATAATTAAAAGATGCCAGAAATTAGCTGTAATGCTGACAGACGCTATTGTTATTCATTTCTCGATGTTTCCAGGTACTTTCGATCTCCTTCCGAGATCATCTTCAGATGATCTGAAGGAGACATATATATATATATATATATATGTCTCACCAACACACCAAACACAACTGACCAAATATAAGAAAAGAGGCTTTCCATTCCTATCCACACCGCCTGATGAGACATTGAAGTTTCAATGTAGAAACAAATGTACCTTTGTAGTGGATATATAATGAAAAAAATTACGTACATGTTTTAAAATATAATATATAATATATATATATATATATATTCCGAGACACATATATATATATATATATATATATATATATATATGTATATGGGTGGGGGCAGCAATCCCATATATATACAGAGAGGGATATATAGAGGGACTGGTCGGGTTAACTCTCACAACAGACCTCAAGTGGGATATTTACATAGAATCCATAGCTAAATCCGCTGCAAAGAAGGTCGGTTCTCTGTGTAGGGCCAGGAAGTTTTTCCCGTCTGAAACAATCCTGCACATATACAAATCTACCATCCACCCGTGCATTGAATACTGCTGCCATATCTGGTCGGGTGCTCCTGCTATCCACCTAGGTGTCCTTGACAAAATCCAACGGAGAATCTGTAATGTGATCAATCACAACTTGGCAGCTCAGATGCAGTCATTTTCTCACCAGCGAATGTGGCTTTCGTGTGTCTCTTCTACAAATACTTTCTGTTCCGATGAAGTTAGCTCACTGGTGACCCTTATGTATGAGTTTACTCGAGTCACAAGATTAGCAACTAGGTCCCACCCTTTTAGTGTAAAACCAATAAAATGTAAACGCAAATTCTACTCCATCAGCTTCTTTTCTCGCACTTCACGCCTGTGGAATTTCCTTCCATTTACTTGCTTCCCCGACATCTACAATCCCCAAGAATTTAAATGTAAAGTCAATATCTCACTAACCGGCATCCTCTCTCATGCTCCTTTCTCCGTCCACTCCACTCTCATCAGTATTCTCATCCTTCTCTTACCCACTTCTTGACACCCCCTATAACCTGTCACGCTTTCTCATAACTTTCCTCCTATGTAACCCCCCTGCAAAACAATGGCAGTAAAATGCTTTGCTTAGGGCGATATGATTATAAAATACAAATCCTACGATTCTCTCTCTCTCTTTCATTCTTTTTCTCTCTTTCTTTTCTCTCTCTTTTTCTTTCTTTCTTTATCCTCTCTCTCATGCTCCTTTCTCCGTCCACTCCACTCTCATCAGTATTCTCATCCTTCTCTTACCCACTTCCTGACACCCCCTTTAACCTCTCACGCTTTCTCATAACTTTCCTCCTATGTAAACCCCTGAAAAACAATGGCAGTAAAATGCTTTACTTAGGGCGATATGATTATGATATATATATATATATATATATATATATATATATATATATATATATATATATATATATATGGAAGATGTGACACCAATCCAAGCAAGAGGATTGAAAGTAGAGTTGACGTGTGAAATTTGCAGCCGAAGCTGTCTGTCAAAGGTAGGTTTTTCCAGTCATATGATATCTCATTATCGTAGTTGACTTATTAGTGCCTATGGTTATTTTTTAGAACCAGACGGATAGTTTACCATATTTCATCAATTCCTGCAGTTTTCAGATATATATTTGGTTAGTCATAAAGAATGAAGTGTCTTTCAAATACTGTCTGATGTATATTGGCAACTCTGATGTCACCGTTTTCAGTATAGAGTTAAAATCTTAAGAAGGAAGATACGCTTAGTTTCATTTATCTTTCAATCAAAAAAACTGTTCGGTAAGTAGTACTTATATCTTAACTCATATTTGTCTATAGTATATATGAATGCTCTCAGTCAGTTAAGTGCCATACGTGAAACACGCTTGGGCGATCATGTCTCGAAAGAGACATGACTGACTGGGCAGAAGATTATCCCGCAGTAGGTTGCCGTTTCAAGGCTATAGAACCCCTATCTGTCTTATTATTTAACCCAAAACTGGAAGACCTTTCCCAAGGGTATTTGCGCGTGAGTGAATGCAATGAATTCAACTGGAATTCGAACTCGGCTCCCCGATTTCTCGAACTGTTCTATAAATCCAAGAAAATGTATAAAAGCTTCTGCTCCGATGAACTTAGATCACTGGTGCCCCCTAAATACCAATTTGAACGCGATACTAGATTAGCAACTAGATCCCACCCTTTTACAGTGAAACCGATAAAATGCAGCCGTAACTTCTACTCCAACAGTTTCTTTCCTCGCACTTCCTGACTGTGGAATTCTCTTCCACATGATTGCTTCCCCGACGGCTACAATCTCCAGGAGTTTAAATGTAAGGTCAATAGACACCTCCTAACACACTAACCTGCTTCCATTCTATCAAACACTCTTCCCATCTACCCAACCCTCATCCTCGCTATCCTTACTCATCTGTCACCTTCCTCCTGACATTCCCTATGTCTAACCACTCCTTCTCTTTACCTTCTCCTATGTAGCCCCATGGGCAATAGTGGCAGTGGAATGCCTTGCTTGGGGTGAGATGATTAAAAAAAAAAAAGAAAAAAAAAAAGTAATTTTACACAAATATACCATGCTCTGTAAGTTTGGTCCTAAAATAAGGACCAAATTAAAAATATAGTTTTTCCCAGAATAATGCAATTAATTTTTTTATATGTTTATATGTATTAAATAAATTTGTTCAAATTAAACATTTTTGGTAAAAAATTCAAGAAATAAATCCGAGGCACTACAGGGTTGATACTATAACATTCAGAATTACTTGTAATCTCTGTGGAAAGCTGTATAAAAATACGAGTGGTCTAACTCGATATTTTAAAGGAAAACACAAGGATTGACCAATGGTATTCAGTACATTGACATGTACTAACTGTGAATTCAATTATAAATCAATGCCAGGACAAATTGGTGGGGCGGGGGGGGATTTTTGAGTTATCTTAGACGACACCAACGAGAGAATCGTAATTCAAAATCTTTATATCAAAGAGTAGTCATGCTCGGCCAGGAGTGGCCTTTCTCCATTCATATTTATATATTTCTTGTGTAATTTTGGTAAATATATTATTATTATTATTATTATTATTATTATTATTATTATTATTATTATTATTATGTCATTATTCATCATATTTCGATTTCTGCTATGGTCGCACTACCAACCAAGTCTGCGGGAAGACCTAAGGCAGGTCGTGGCGTGTTGTTATGGCTCCATTTCATGTTCTTTTCTATCTTCCCCATCATCCCTAGCGTTACATAGACAAAGTTCTCCTTAGTGTGTGGGCTGTACTTAATAAGACATTTTTTTGTATATCTCTCAAGCTAGGGTTTCCAGGGATTCTTTCAATGTGTTGTTTTGTTCCATTTTTTATCATTCCAAGTGCACCTACTATCACTGGCACAACTCTTGTTTTCAATTTCCACATTTTTTCTATTTCAATTTCCAGGTCTTTATATTTTGACAGTTTTTCAAATTCCTTGGTTGCTATGTTACAATCCGCTGGACAAGCCATATCAATTAATAGACAAGTTTTCTCTTTCTGGTTTTTAACAATAATGTCTGGCCTATTAGCATTAATTTTTCTGTCTGCGTAGATGATGTAATCCCATAGTATGGTGACATCTTCTATTTCTGTAACCGGTGCTGGGTGATGTTCATACCAGTGTTTGTTTACAGCTTTTCCATAATGTTTGCACATTGTCCAATGTAAATATTGCCCAACTCTATCGTGACGATTTTTATATTCATTTGGGGCAACAGAACAGCCTGAGATTATTATTATTATTATTATTATTATTATTATTATTATTATTATTATTATAGCATAATGCAACTCAATAGCTATAAATTTTCGGTGTCAAAACAGCATCATCAAGCAGTAAAATATGGTTAATTTATTTGTTTATATATATATAAGGAGATTAAAAAATGATTTTTTTTTAATTGTATCACCCCGAGCAAGGTGGTAACGCCACTGATGTGCTGGGGCTATGTAATAGTGAAAAGATTGGAAAAGAGAAAGCCGGAAACAACATCCTAAACAGGGAACAAGGGATGAGCCTCTTAACCTGTTCAATAGTCGAGGGTGGAGTGTGAACCGGGCGATAGATAGATCTATCGACTTCAATTTAAAAAAAAAACAAAGTGAGAAGATTGGAAAAGAGAAAGCCAGAAACCACATCCTAAACAGGGAACAAGGGATGAGCCTCTTCAACTGTTCAACAGACGTGGGTGGAGTGTGAACCGGGCGATAGATAGATAAAAAATAAAAATAAATAAAACTATAAGAATATATAAATCATCCAATAAGAAGAATTCAGTGGGGTTGAGAAATTACGACATTTTAAAAAATGATGTGTATGCAACTCATAAATAGTAGTGTTTCAATATTTTGCCACTGAAAGCCAGACATGTCAAAAATATTAAACTGGAATAAAAAGAGAAAAAGAGAAAAGAGAAAAATATAGATAAAAAAGGAAAAAAAGGAAAAACAAGTAAGATGTGAGAAGAGACAAGAGACCAGTCTCTCTATATATCACTCTCTCTCTATTTTTTGAATTGCTGCATATATATATATATATATATATATATATATATATATATATATATATATATATATATGTCAGATTAAATAATTTGCCAACATTGTGTCTGCTTATTTTTTAATAAAATTTGTTCATAGTCACGGATAATCTTTCGCGTATTATAATTGAAAGATATCAGAAATGAGCTGTAACTTTGACAGATGTTATTATCATTCCTTTCTCGATGTTCCCAGGTACTTTCAATCTCCTTCTGAAATCATCTTCAGGAGTTTGAGTTGTGTTAACAAAAGTAACCGCAAAACTGTGTGAACTTCTACCATATATCTATCTATCTATCTATCTATCTATCTATCTATCTATATATATATATATATATACAAAGAGAAAGAGAGAGAGATTAGAGAGAGAGAAGTGGTGGAGAGAGAGCGATAAATGGGTAGCGAGGGAGTGGTGAATGATAGTCGGTTTAAAAATAATAATCGATTCCCAGTATATTTGTTTAGACAAGTTATCTCCCCGACATTTTGCTTCGTTTTTGATCTGACAATAAATAATTCAGCGTCTGTCCTATCTTTTCTCATCTCTACTTGATGAGTCGATACTCGACAAGGATCTACAAACCGTGTTTTAGTGGCCGGGATTAAATGTTTGAATTCAACACCCAGCATTGAAATTGGATCGACACGCATCATTAGCTCAAGAAAAACGAATAATGTATTATTTATTCACCGTCTGTATGAAACATCTTTAATAAAATTACGTGAATGTGTGCATTGTTTTCTTTGTCAGACAGGTAGGAGGGCGGAAACTGAATGTAAAAGCCAGGACTCAGTTGTATGGACGTCACAGCTGTGAGTACGAAACAACAATCATTGAATACTTGTTTTATTTTATAATTCAATTCACCGAGTGTATTTATCTCTCTATCTCCATCTCTTTATATATATATATATAGATATATATATATATATATATTTATTCACACTCCACCCACGTCTATTGTACAGGTGTAGAGGCTCATCCCTTGTTCCCTGTTTAGGATGTGGTTTCCGGCTTTCTCTTTTCCAATCTTTTTACTTTTCTTTTTCTTTTTTTTTTTCAATTGGTGTAGATAGACTAAACTATCGCCCGGTTCACACTCCACCCACGTCTATTGTACAGGTGTAGAGGCTCGTCCCTTGTTCCCTGTTTAGGATGTGGTTTCCGGCTTTCTCTTTTCCAATCTTTTTACTTTCCTTTTTCTTTTTTCTTTTTCTTTTTTTTTTCAATTGGAGTAGATAGACTAAACTATCGCCCAGTTCACACTCCACCCACGTCTATTGTACAGGTGTAGAGGCTCGTCCCTTGTTCCCTGTTTAGGATGCGGTTTCCGGCTTTCTCTTTTCCAAATCTTTTTACTCTTGCGTAGCCCCCTGCACATCAGTGGCGTTACCACCTTGCTCGAGTGAGTACAGAACGAGTAAAGAAAATTTTTTTCTTCCGTCCAAAACATTAATTTAAAACAGTGCTCGATATATGATGTATAGAGCTGCGAATATTTATTATAAATTATGTTTTAGAACATGTACATACTTTTTTCTATATATGTCCTCTTCTCTACAATCATCTGTTTGTTTCAATGTTGGGTCCCTAACATTTCATCATGAGGAAAGAGCAAGAGTTGGAATCATCCTCTGTTTATATATATATATATATATATATATATATATATATATATATAAATTCAGATACTTTAATCCAAGTGGAAAAAACAGGAAGGTAAATTCCAAAAACCCGATCCTAATTAATATTAAAACTTTTATTTTAATAACAAAAAAATGATACAGGAAGAGAGCTCCATGTAATAAAATATTACGGAGCAAATTTAAATTAAAAAATATAAATTAAAAAAAAAATATATATATATATATATATAAATTAAAAAAGGATTAATTCAATGATGTTGGATGACCATTTCGATATGAAAATCCCCACGGGGGATAACACATCACCTCAGCAACAGAAAAAAAAGGGTTTCTGAAAGGATTTTTCTGTTGCTGAGGTGATGTGTTATCCTCCGTGGGGATTTTCATATCGAAATGGTCATCCAACATCATTGAATTAATCCTTTTTTAATTTATATATATATATATATATATATATATATATATATATATATATATATATATATAAGTAAGAATAAATCTAACTTAGAGTCAACAGACCTACCTAGGTTTCACCTAACGGATCGTCAGGGCAAGTCAGCTAACAAGTTAGAAACAAAGCGGCAATTTATAGATACTCAATAATCACATGACTAAAACATAGAAGATACCAAAAGCACATGGAAGGGGGAATTCATTTTATTGACAAAAAAAAAAACAAAAAAACTTAGGTACTAAGGTTATAACCACATCAAACATAAAAAGAACTAAGTAAGAAGCCGATTTTTAGTGTGTCTACATTTGTGGATGTGCGTTGTGGTAAAGTGGATATCGGCTCGGAACAAGAAACCGGGGAGCCGAGTTCGAATTCCAGTTGAATCCATCGTATTCACTTACGCGCAAATACCCTTGGAAAAGGTATTAATCCGTCTTTTCTTTCCAGTTATGGGTTAAATAGCAGGACAGATTGGGTTCTATAGCATTGGTCGGCAACCAGTCTACCGCAGAAAGCAATGGCAACCTACTGCGGGATAATCTTCTGCCCAGTCAGTCATGTCTCTTTCGAGACATGATCGCCCAAGCGTGTTTCACGTATGGCACTCAACTGACTGACTGAATATAATAGTTAAAAACATGATTAAGGTGTCTACTGGGCATAAAGTGGGGGATCAGTTTATTACTTCATAACAAATGAAACTGATCCCCCACTTATTACTACTTAATACTATAGTACATCTCTTCCACCTCTAGCTATGAGTCAAATAACAGGACAGATTGGGTTATATAGTCTTGATCGGCAACCAGTCTACCGCAGAAAGCAATGGCAAGCTACTGCGGGATAATCTTCTGCTCAGTCAGTCATGTCTCTTTCGAGACATGATCGCCCAAGTGTGTATCACGTATGGCACTTAACTGACTGACTGACATTTGTGCAAAATCTCTGATTTAGAATTAAGTAGATCCTGTGCGGGTTCAAATAGCGCCATCGCTATTTTCTCCTCACCGCATAATTTACAGAATTTATTTCCAGATCTTTACTTTGAACAACGCTTGAGTATTTCCCATTTGTAATATATATTATAACAATTATTAATATTATCATTATTATTATTACACATATATATATATATATATATATATAGAGAGAGAGAGAGAGAGAAAGACATGCACTCGGTGAATTGAATTATAATAAATATATTTATCTGTAAATTCAGATTAAACTTAGTGGGGAAATAGCCATTTTCAACATGTCACTTTATGGCACGCATTCTTCGACCCCTTCTAAACAGAGAATGGGGAAAAATTCTAAGCCCAGGGGTTAGCTCTAGTAAAGGGTTAGGGAGGTATCGGTTTTCATTGGGTTGGGATGAGAGAAGGAGTTAGTAGTAATTCCTCCTTGGTAGCGGGAGATATGTGGCCTGACCCTAGGGTTAGTAGTGGTGGGGAAATAACTGCTTGGCCAACTTTAAAAAATTTTTTTGAAATCTTTATTTGAGCTAATTGGGGGAATAGGATAATTATTGTAACTTATGCATATTTCTATGGCAACACATACTTATGATCTCCCTTCGTTTGTTAAGGAGTATATTTTGGTCTTGAAATTTTAAAATTTTAATTTTTTCTGTCAAACATACACTACAGTGGAACCTGCCATATGTGACCACATGTTGTTAACGACCGTTTTTTTATGCGCGGACGATTTGCGAATGTTAATTGACCCTTAGTGAGCGACCACCTCCAGAACGCGACCAGCGATTGAGACCAACGAGTGAAAATCACTGATCCAGCGACCGCTTTTAAAAAAATCCAGTTTGGTCGTACACTGCAAACTTCTAAATTAGGAAAAACTAAATGAGTAATCTATTTTATTTCGATTTCATCTAAGCCAGGAACACTTCCTCAATGTTTTGTTATCGTAGTGTTATATCAAACTGTTATTTCTTGTTAAAATGTACATTGCCTGAGTTCACCTCACGGTCAAACATCGGCTGTTTTGTACAACATGTATTGCATTTGACATGTTGAAGGGATTTATCGCAGTCTCTGCCTTGGATAAATTCAGGGCTTAGGAAAATCACAATTATGTCCCTTTCTCAAATGTCTATCTCTTTCGTTCCTTTATTTATTTATTTTTGTATCTATCTGGGTATATCTATCTCCATCTCTCTGTTTCTCTACCACCACCCACGATCGCTGTCAGGTTTTGTATGTTTTGTTTCGTTTTTCCACGTATTATCGCAGATTCTCTTTTGCTATCACACACTTCTAAAAAAAACTGAAACCGTATACTTTTTTCAAGTCTACTTAATAAATATTTTTTGAATAAATATTTTGGACTCTTATATTTTGTAAATACGTTTTTTAAAATTTTTATATTTTGTAAATACGTTTTTTAAAATTTTAAAATGAGTTATGCTGAATAAATTTATTTAAAGTTAGGCCATTTTGGCCATTTTCTTATGCTCTCATTTATTTATTCCCAGATTACATGGTCAAATTCTAATATGTACATTCTGCTGAGTGGAATATACGTTCTTGGCTCATGAGTATGAGCCTTCAGTGATCGACCATCTACCATATGCGACCGGTTTTTGGTGGCAGTAAGGGTGGTCGCATACGACAGGTTCCACTGTGTGTATTATATTGGTCGCATACGACAGGTTCCACTGTATGTGTGTGTGTGTGTGTGTATTTAGGCAGCAATTTTTTTTAGACATGTCAGATTAAATAAATTGCAAACATTGTGTCTGCTTATTTTTAATAAAATCCGTTCATAATCACGGATGATCTTTCGCGTATTATAATTAGAAGATCTCAGAAATGAGCTGTAACGTTGACAGATGTTATTATCATTCATTTCTCAATGCTTCCAGGTACTTTCAATCTCCTTCCTTCCATTTCTAGACATCAACAACAACATTTCTGTCTACATTCCCAATATAAAAAAATAATGACCGATAATACAACTATCCTACACCAAGAAAACAACAAAAGCAAACTACAGATTCTCGAGGCAATATTCATTAAAACACTTAAGCTGTCAATTAGTAGAATACTATGAATACTGTAGTAATGTTTTAAAAAGAACGGTTTTCCATGCTTTAACACGTGCATGCCCATGACATTACAACATATAAAAAAATTCCATTTTGGATATATTTCTCGTTCTAATGAACTCTAAACAATTTGTCAACCGTTATATTTGAAGTAAGAAAAAAATTTACAGTAATTTTTAGCAACACAGTTTTGCGGTTATTTTTTGTTACCACAACTCACACCCCTGACGATGATCTCGGAAAGAGATTGAAAGTACTTGCAAAACCTACCGGTCAAATCCTCAGTCTGGAGCTTAAATTCGCTCTCTTTCGTCCGTTTCCAACCGGTGACACCAATGTAGATCGCCTGAATGAAAACATCACTTTAGGTATCATAATGTACAATAAAATGAATTAATCTTTTCTACTAAGTGCCAAGAGGCTCACATCAGATTGGTCGGCAGGTGTATTATATAGAGTCACATAAAATCTCTTCTTTGTCTTTTCACATGTTTGATCTAAGTGTCGATATCCATGCTAATTGTCCGACTTACTCAGGACCATTAAAGAAAGAAGAACCAATGATACAAAGAAAGAAGGAAGGGAGAAATTAGATTCCTCTCAGGGTCCTCAACGCACCCGAAAATGCTTTTAGGTTTAACAGCTGGGCACTTCTTCACACATTAGTATCAAAGGATGTGCGTTGGAGCATGGGATATCGGCTCGGTACGAAAAATCGGGGGGCCGAGTTCGAATTCCAGCCGAATTACATTGCATTCACTTACGCGCAAATACCCTTGGGAAAGGTATTAATCCGTCTATTCCTTCCAGTTACGGGTTAAATAACAGGATAGATTGGGTTCTATAGCCTTGGTCGGCAACTAGTCTACCGCAGAAAGCAATGGCAACCTACTGCGGGATAATCTGCCTAGTCAGTCATGTTTGTTTCGAGACATGATCGCCCAAGCGTGTATCACGTACGGCACTTACCTGACCGAGTATCAAAGCAATATGCAGGTTCGTATTCGATACTACTTTGTTAAATTTATAAATTGAACACCGTGGGAGTGATCAGATTTATTCAATGGGATAATAAAGAAATGAATATTTCCGCAAGTCTATCCTGGTTTTATAAAAAAAAAACAAAAAAAAAACAAAAAAAAAACCATTTAGTTTTAGTATGTTTGAGTCAAAAAGAAATTAACGCCGATGAATTCAAAAGATGGTTGTTTGACTCAGTCAGCAAACGCGAACATACTGACGTCTTTATTCAATTGGATTAATAAAGAAAATAGATATTTCAACACGTTATAAAAAAGCATTTAGTTTTACTTTTAGTATGTTTGATTCAAGATTAAAGCCGATGAATGAGTGGAAATTTAAAAGATGGTTGTTTGATTCAGTCGGCAAGCGCGGACATATTGTCACACCTAGTAACTCGGCATCAGTCATTTTGCCACCGCACTAACGTAGCTTCCCTCTGCCTTTTCTTTTATGGTAATCGTTCTGATGAACTTTCCTCTAAAGTATTCATTAGGGTTTCAATTTTAAATGTTGTTATTTTGATCCCTCTCCCTTAGACAAATTGTATATATGGAGACTAGTTTCGACTAAAAAGAGACTCCGAGGTATTATGGTGGCTGTAGTAAGAATGGTAAGTAACAATGTGTTGTTTTGGTGTAAGGAATATTGTTGTATGTTTTGGTCAGTACTGAAGTCTATCAAAAATATTATTAATACCCCTAATTTATTTCCTGATTCCAACCCAATTTTTGTTTTCGTAGAGAATCCTAGACTTGCCACCTTGTAAGAGAAAGTAGTTCTGTTTTCTAAATATTTTTGTGGTAATTGTTCAGATGAGCTTTCCTACTTTGTTTAATTTCTTCTATATAAATTTTATTCATTGTAAATATTCATTGGGGTTTCATTAACTAAGTTTAAAACAAGACAGATTGATAATGGATTTTCCCCTATCACCTCTTTTGACCTTTTGTCACATTTTGTATCACTATGTCACAACCCGGCCGGTCTCTGTTGGTTTCAATCCAGATAGCTGGATTGACTCTGTTCACGGTGATCTCCCTTGTCCCACGTTGTGTTGATTAATCACAAGGTAGCTACGCGAGTTCTCCACTAGCTATCTCTCTACCGAACTAAACCAAACCGGGAAGCGTGCACATAATTAAGTAATAAAGGAAAGAAATATAGTACAAAAAAAAATAAATAAATAAAATAAGTGGACCGACGTGTGAAGTGTTGTAAAATAACGTCTTTATATACAGAAAGTAATTCACACAATAGTCTTTTGGATAATTCCCAATCCCTGCCTCTATCAAGCTGGTAGCGGAACGGAAGTCTCTTAAGTAAATCGAATTACTCTCCTCAGCAATAAACGAGAAATCTGGCTAGCCGCAGCACGCTGCTCCGAACAGAGTTCTAAGTTCGTCGTAAGTCTAGTCAACTTGATTCTTGTTTTCCGGAATGTTGCGGAAATTGCCGAAGTACTGGGCTATGGGTAGGTTGGCGCGGTTCGTCTTCGGAAATGGAATCGAGGTGGTTTTCTTGTTCCGGGCTGGATCACTTTCACCAAAAACTCTGATTTTGGTCCCTCGGGACCCTGTATTTATGCCCATGCCATGGTGTGGGGGCGACGGACGCTGGGTGTCTAACCCCCTCATCTCGGCAACCAATAGAATAGTGAGGTTAGCTGCTACTAGTTGTTGCCTTTGGTTTACCCAATGGGGTTAGTCTTATTTCCATGACGTCAACTGTTGGTTTTCTCCCACTTTCGGGCGCTGGTTCACAGGACCAATGAGAATCCTCTCAGTCTTATGACGTTCATCTTCCCATACCCCTTTTCTGGGCTGGACTTAACCAGCGAATTTTCTTTCTCACGAAATAATTTTGGGGATTTTTTAAAATCAATCACTATTAACCTTTTTGAACTTGTTTCGTTCAAAACAAGTTGAGAAGGGTCTGTTGACATTGTCACTTAGATAAGAATTTCCGCATCTGCATTTCTAAAATCTATTTTCAAGTCACAGACATTTTAGGTGACGGAAAATATTTTTGTTATCTGCTTTATTTTTCCTTTGTGCTTGATGTCAAGCTAAATGTCTCTTCGCTGAATCACTAATCCAGTCTTCAACCCGGAATTAGATATTTGTTATCTTATTTCTCTTTACAATTCACGCGAGCAAGACAATGCCTTTGAGTACAATAATAAAAAGTAAAATCTCTTTTCGGTTCCGCTTCTCCTTTCAACGCTTGTCTAGTGCCATGTGGTTTGTTTTATGTTTCAGATTTCTAATGTCCAGTGCCAGTGAAATTAACAATCTCTCTCTCTCTCTCTCTCTCTCTCTCTCTCTCTCTCTCTCTCTCTCTCTCTCTGGTTTAGAATGACAACAGAGTGCAAAAACTTGTTGGCTTTCATTGGTGACCCAAAACCAATGTCTATTTTTGTTGTACTTTATGACATTAAAAACAAATCTATTTCTCTTTTCTTCCTCTTCTTTCTCTCCCTCCTTCTCAAGTTTAAAATAACAACAGAGAAACACTATTTGTTATCTTTTGTTTCTTTTCCTTGGCTCATATTCGGAGAATAAAGAAAATTTATTTTCCTACGTTTTCTTCTGATCTATAATAGTAATTAAAAGATTATCCAGTTATAGTTAATAATTAATTAATAAAATTAATTACCTCTCTTCCGCCAAAATATTGTTACATCACAACAAAATATTGTCGTCTATTTTGGTTTTTATTCCCCACCCCCGAGAAATTGTACATATGAGAGACTAGTTACGACTACAAAGAGACTTTGAGGTATTATGATGTCTGTAGTAAGAATAAGAATAAATGTACTGTTTTAGTGTAAGGAATACTGTGATATATTTGGGTCAGTAATCAACAGTGTGAAGACCAGCCTTACCCTGCAACCCGCTTTTTGCTTTGTGCCACATTTTTTTTTAGTATTATTCAAATTTAATACTATACTCCTTGGTACCTCGGCTTAACAAATTTAAGCGAAATACTAGATTGGTGGCTAGGTTTCATTATATTACACTTGAAACTGCTGTATGTAATTGTAATTTCTATACTATCAGTTTTTTTCTCGAGGATTTCTCGCGAGTGGAAATCTCTTTCGGCCTCTTTCTTTCCCATCAACTTTGATCTTCAAAAATTTCAATGCAATGTCAATCGTTATCCTCTGTCTTCTTAATTCCTGTTCTTTTATTGTTCTCTCTCCTTAATTATGTTTTCTTCTTCTCATATTATTATAAGTCCTATGCTAACAGTTTCTTCTCTCGCTTGTGGAACTCTCTTCTGGCTTCTTGCATTCCACTCAACTTTGATCTTCAAAAATTTCAATACAATGTCAATCGTTATTTTCTGTTTTCATAATTCATGTTCTTTTATTGTTCTCTCGCTTTAATTATGTTTTCTTCTTCTCATATTAATGTAAGTCCTATTCTAACCGTTTTTTCTCTCGCTTGTGGAACTCTCTTTCGGCCTATTCCTTTCCCATCAACTTTGTTCTTCAAAAATTTAAATGCAATGTCAGTCGTTATCCTCTGTCTTCTTAATTCCTGTTCTTTTATTCTCTCTCCTTAATTATGTTTTCTTCTTCTCATATTATTATAAGTCCTATGCTAACAGTTTCTTCTCTCGCTTGTGGAACTCTCTTTCGGCTTCTTGCTTTCCACTCAACTTTGATCTTCAAAAACGTAAATGCAATGTCAATTATTATCTTCGGTCGTCTGAATTAATGTTCTTTTGTTGTTATATGCTGATGTAGTCGGGGACTAAATAAATACAGCATTTATTGACTAACCAAAGGACAGAAAAAATATTCAAAGTTCATCCTATTCTTGATCGTCAAAATGCATAAATACGCCTTTTCTCTTTAGATGGCCACAGCCCCCCCCCCCCCCCCGATGAGGCCCAGGCGATCTGCAGTGTCTTACTCTCTCGCCTTCCTTTCAAGCTTTGTTTATTGATTCCTCTTGCTTCGTCATCAACGAAAGAAAGAACAAGTACAGAGGGTCACATGTCTAAGTTAGAAGTCTCTTCCATTTTGACACGCATTTTCTCACTTTCTCACCTTCTCCTTTTTTTTCTCCTCAGGCAACGAAAGGAAAGAATGTACGAGTCGTCTGTCTAAACCAGACCACACTCATTTTACTCTCTCACGTTTTCCTTCATTTTGACTTTTCTTCTTCCTCACAACTGTCAGGCAACTCAAGAAAAGTATCTTGTCGTCGTCGTCGTCGTTGTTGTTTTGACAGCGAGTGAGTGAAGACAAAGAAAGAAAAATTGGAAGGAGGAAGAATGAATGTATGTCGACGAGGCATAACCGGGCCGGCTTGAAGTTTCTTTCGTTAGCGTGTCGTCTCCAATTCCTGCTCCCAATTTGACTGACTGATTTGACCGGTCAAGGGACGTGGTTAAGTAGTGAAATCTAGTCATGTGACTGGCTCAAAAGTGCATACCCATTTTCTAGGTGTTAAGAAAAATTGACCGGGGTTATAGATCAATTTGTTATTTCCTATCTATTCAGAATGCAGAATCTTAATTGTCACACCGACTTGTGAAATTTGCCTTATTCTGGGTTTTCCAAAATGTTTTCAGTCCATGTTTACGAGTGTGCAATTTTACTTTTCTCGTTTGAGTTAATTGTTATATGATATAGGATTTGTACCCTATAACACATTAAAGACTTTTCTTAAAAAAACATTTCCTCTTGAATTTAACAAAAAGGAACTTTCACACTTAAGCACAGTTCCTAGTAATAACAGCATTTACGCAATATTTTAATTAATAAATCTCGTTTCTATTCTTAGAGATCTTTTTTATTCTTTGATGCTTGTTCAACATTCTGATGAAGGGAATTCGGTTATACTTGAAACAAGGACATTTTAGCAGGTATGACCGAACCCCTCTACACCGTTATATTTTCTTCCTATCTGTTTAAACTGTCTCTTAATGTAATCCTCTTCCTCTGAACTTTGTACAGGATGAAACTCACTGTGTAAAAAAAAAAAAAATGTCCTTACTATCCACATTTTATCGCGGTCATTGTTTTGGAAGCCATTACTTTGGATATTGTGACCTCTAAAATCGGAGAGTGTGTTGCACTGTGCAAAATGACTGACATCTCTGATTCGTCTTTCACGGGGCTTATAATACAATTAATTAACTTGCGTGTGTTCGTAGTATTTGTCACTGAGTCGGCGAAAAAGAGTGTTGTAGGAACAGACTTTGCGACGAAATGACACCGAAATAATCACTGTTATTTCTCTCTCATTTCTGCTCCCCACAATTCTCTTCACTGACCAATTAACCAGTTAATGCGTCACCTCTACCATTTGAAAACTAAGTCGTTCAAAAAATGTCTCCTGCCAATGGAATTATGCAATCAAGATTGTTTCAATTATTTGTGGTTCATTTTTACTGTAAAAAACTTTAAAAGTACCGCATTCTCTTGTCTATAATACGACTTCAGCATAATACGACCTTACGCTTCTGAAGCTAAAAGCAGGTAATAAATTACATTCTTGTGTATAATACGTCTCCATGTTTCTGAAGCTAAAAATCGAGAATAAATAATATCCTTGTGTATATTACGCTTCCTATTTTCCTGAAGCTAAAACCTGGGAATAAATTTTATCCTACTGTATAACATGACCCAATGTCAGGGCCATACGTGATACACGCTTTGGGCGATCATGTCGCGAAAGAGACATGACTGACTGGGCAGAAGATTATCCCGCAGTAGGTTGTCATTGACTTCTGCGGTAGACTGGTTGCCAGCCAAGGCTATAGAACCCAATCTGTCCTAATATTTGACTCATAGCTAGAGGGGGAAGAGATGTATTATATTATTCAGTAGTAATTAGTAGGGGATCAGTTTATTACTTCATAACAATATAAAACTGATCCCCCACTTTATGCCCAGTATAAGCCTTAATCATGCTTTCAACTATTATATTGAGTCAGTCCTTTAAGTGCCATACGTGATACACGGTTTGGGCGATCATGTCTCGAAAGAGACATGACTGACTGGGCAGAAGATTATCCCGCAGTAAGCTGCCATTACTGTCTGCGGTAGACTGGTTGACAGCCAAGGCTATAGAACCCAATCTGTTCTATTATTTAACCCATAACTGGTGCGAAGAGATGGATTATTACCTTTCCCAAGGGCATTTGTGCGTAAGAGAACACGAGAAATTCAACTGGAATTCGAACTCGGCTCCCCGATTTGTCGTTCCGAGTCGATATCCACTGCACCACAACTTACTTAAAATAGGGAATAAATAACATCCTTGTGTACAATACGATCCCATTTTCCTGAAACTAAAAACTAGCAATAAATTATATCCTTGTGTTTAACATAAGCCCATGTATCTGAAGCTAAAAGTTAATTACATCATACGACACCAAGTATTTGAAACTAAAAACAGACATTAAGTTACATCCTTGTGTATAATACGATCCCATTTTCCTGAAACTAAAAACTGGAAATAAATTATATCTTTGCGTATAACACGACTCTGTGTATCTAAAAGCAGTAATCTACATCCTTGTGTATAATACGATCCCATTTTCCTGAAACTAAAAACTGGAAATAAATTATATCTTTGTGTATAACACGACTCTGTGTATCTAAAAGCAGTAATCTACATCCTTGTGTATAATACGATCCCATTTTCCTGAAACTAAAAACTGGAAATAAATTATATCTTTGTGTATAACACGACTCTGTGTATCTAAAAGCAGTAATCTACAGCCTTGTGTATAATACGCTCCCATTTTCCTGAAACTAAAAACTGGAAATAAATTATATCTTTGTGTATAACACGACTCTGTGTATCTAAAAGCAGTAATCTACATCCTTGTGTATAATACGATCCCATTTTCCTGAAACTAAAAACTGGAAATAAATTATATCTTTGTGTATAACACGACTCTGTGTATCTAAAAGCAGTAATCTACATCCTTGTGTATAATACGATCCCATTTTCCTGAAACTAAAAACTGGAAATAAATTATATCTTTGTGTATAACACGACTCTGTGTATCTAAAAGCAGTAATCTACATCCTTGTGTATAATACGATCCCATTTTCCTGAAACTAAAAACTGGAAATAAATTATATCTTTGTGTATAACACGACTCTGTGTATCTAAAAGCAGTAATCTACATCCTTGTGTATAATACGATCCCATTTTCCTGAAACTAAAAACTGGAAATAAATTATATCTTTGTGTATAACACGACTCTGTGTATCTAAAAGCAGTAATCTACATCCTTGTGTATAATACGATCCCATTTTCCTGAAACTAAAAACTGGAAATAAATTATATCTTTGTGTATAACACGACTCTGTGTATCTAAAAGCAGTAATCTACATCCTTGTGTATAATACGATCCCATTTTCCTGAAACTAAAAACTGGAAATAAATTATATCTTTGTGTATAACACGACTCTGTGTATCTAAAAGCAGTAATCTACATCCTTGTGTATAATACGATCCCATTTTCCTGAAACTAAAAACTGGAAATAAATTATATCTTTGTGTATAACACGACTCTGTGTATCTAAAAGCAGTAATCTACATCCTTGTGTATAATACGATCCCATTTTCCTGAAACTAAAAACTGGAAATAAATTATATCTTTGTGTATAACACGACTCTGTGTATCTAAAAGCAGTAATCTACATCCTTGTGTATAATACGATCCCATTTTCCTGAAACTAAAAACTGGAAATAAATTATATCTTTGTGTATAGCACGACTCTGTGTATCTAAAAGCAGTAATATACATCCTTGTGGTTAATACGATCCCATGTTTCTAAAGCTAAAAACTAGCAATAGAGTATTCATCGAACAGGGGAGTGATGCTCAGCCATCTCTATGCTTCCGCGTTTGTTCTTATAATGATTATTTTTTTTTTTTAGCCATGGTCTCGGAGCAAATATTTGGTAATACACGCGGATTATGATCGCCAGACATAAATTCAGAAAAAAGTGAAGGCTAAGAAGAAAACCCAACGAAAAGTACAGAATAAAAAGAGGATGCAATCACTGGCCTGTCAGTGTCATTTAACTCTGGGTATCACAGACACGATTCCCGTAGTTCATCAGAGTGCTAGGGTAGAAACCTTTACTGCAGCCGTAGTAAATGTTGTATGTCTTGGGCGAGATAGCCAGAAAGATTGGTTTAAATTCAGAGTTTTCCTTCTTTTATGCTGGTTGCTAACTAGATTTATGGAAATCAGTCCGTTTTACTATTTCTCCATAACGTGGGAGAAAAGAGATGGATTTATATCTTTCCAAAGCACGTAAGTGAATGTAATGAACAAGACTGGAATTCGAACTCGGCTCTCCGATTCCTCAATCCGAGCCGCAATCCATTACTCTTCCATGCCTCCTAATATGCACACATAATAATAAGAAAGAAGAGATGGATTTATACCTTTACTAGGGGGATTAGCACGTTAGTGAATGTAATGGACTCGACTGGAATTCGAACTCGGCTCTCCAATTCCTCAATCTGAGTCGCAATCCATTATTCCACTGTTCCTCCATAACCCTAGCTATATACGCGCCAAATTCAAACATCCATTCATTCTTGCTCTTCCATTATCGTCGCTCCTTCACCACAGGATCGGTCAGTGATATCAGGGAGGGGACTAGCAAACTCGATAAAAAATACTACTGCCTAAAGTAGCGAGACGAGAAATGAAAGGGAATTCTTCTTCAATCAAGATTGTTGACAAGAAAACAGGCCGCCTTTCACTTAAGCTAAGTCTGCAGACACAAATTGTCATTTTTAGTGGTGCTCTTTTAAGCTTTTGCATAATAAATAGGTGCATGGCTATCGGTTCAGAACGAGAAAGTGGAGAGCCGAGTTCGAATTCCAGTTGAATTCAATGTTTTCACCCTTGAAAAAGATATGGGTCGATCTTTTCTCCCTCCACGTCTAGCAGGACAAAATGGATTCTATAGTCTTGGTTGGCAACCAGTCTACCACAGAATGACAGCTTACTGTGGGAATATCTTCTGCCCAGTCAGTAATGGCTTAAAACAGACATGATCATCCAACCATGTATCACGTAGGGGATTTAATTTACTCTTTTTATTATTGCTAAATAGCAGGACAGGCTGCGTCCTATAGCCTTGGTTGGCAACCAGTCTACAGTAGAAAGTAATGGCAACCTACTGCGGGAAAATCCTTTGCCCAGTCAATCATCTCTCGAAAGAGACATGATCGCCCAAGCGTGTATTACATATGGTACTTAACTGAGTCGCATGATGGTCGCTTACTAACATCACTTCGTAGTGTCGCGACAGTGGTTAGTCTTTCAGTCAGCTTCCAGGAATCAAACTGAACAGTTACCTTGCTTCTATCCGGAACAACCAGCTGACACATAGAGCAACTTACAAGCTGATGGCGACGTTTTCCTTTGGAGATATATCTTTACCATATATAGAAATTATATCCGATTCGCAATCCTCACTTTAGGACAAACCCACCATTTCTTTCTTTGCGGAATATGTCCTCATTAGCGATATAGCAGATAAATCCGGCCCGCGCAGATGTGGAATTCTAAATGTGGCTTCTCCAGAAATACAGAAGAATCTCCGCCAACTCCTGGTAAGACCCTATTTTTTCGTATCGTTCTAAACTGCTTGTTGTGTAGACAGGTGTTATAGTTTCTCTGCGTGGGATAAATGTGAATTTTGTGTATGACGTAACGACATAAAACTCTTTTCTTTCAACTATCCGTTTTGTTCCTGAAATGTGGATATGATCATTCCAATAACGCGGGTAATACAACTGGAAGAACATCTATTTCTTCCATAGCTACCCCATTATGAATATAATTAACACGCAATTGCAAAATAGTGTCATTAATTTTTTGTAATGTTGGTAAGCGTGTGTTGAAAAGTTATCTTAGAAAGATAATTTGTTTTTCAAAATAACTATTTTCAAAGAAGAGTTGTCTTCTTATTAACCCTTTTTACTGTCCTGATGCTTACGCCATATCACGTTGAACACACCGGTTCTCGTTAAACAACGTGAGCCTGGTCAGTACCTAGATGGGTGACCGCTTGGGAATATCAGGCGCTGTAAGCGTTCAGTGACGTATGTGCGTTATAGTGCAGTGGATGTCGGCTTGGAAAGAGAAATCGGTCAGCCGAGTTCGAATTCCAGTTAAGTACCCTGCATTCACTTAAGCACTGGTACCCGTAGGAAAGGTATTAATCCATCACTTCCCTCCAGTTATGGGTTAAATAACAGGATGGGGCCTGGAGGCAACCCATCTAGTGTTGGTGTCACAATAAAAACACTCTTGGTAGCCCTGGCGAAGCATCAAGTATTCAGCTATTTGACAAGATTATGAATTTCGCTATAAAACTGCGCCAGGGTTCCAAGTGCACGGGGAATACTGGAGGAGTGTAGTGAGTTCTGTCTCAGCCGCAGGACGATCTGGTTTACTGTCCTCTGTATCATGTATGGGGCACAGGACATGAGATTCCCAATTCCCACTTTCTGAAAAAGCAAAGGGTTAAAATGGGTTATTTTCCTTGATTTTTTCTAATGTCTGTAAAATATAGATTAACAATCATTTCAAATACTGGATAGGTAGCAACAAATAATATTTATTGAAACATAAAAAAAATCTAAACTTATTTATAAATGGAACTTTGTCTCTCTTTGTGTGTGTGTCCGTTACCTATAGACTCCGAAACGGCTGAACCGATTTTCTTAAAAATTTACACAGTTATAATATAAGCATCTGCGAGTGTTCTTAGCTAGGTTTTGTGTCGAGGTACCCCCGATAAATATGTAAAATTGATAATCAAAAAAATCGGGTTATAGAAGGAGTGGTCCGATGTTAATCAAATTTGATACACTCATAGACAAAGACATAAGAAACGATATTCAGATGTTTCATGTTTGTGTGTGTGTCTGTTTATCTCCCCTGTATGTCTGGATTTTTTCAGCCCTTATATTTTAGTTTTTGCTTCGGGTTTGGCTCTAAGTAGGTATAATTGTAGTTCTTAGTCTCAGCCATGATACCATTTACTCAGAGGACTTATTTAGCCTTCAAAATTCAGTTCACGACGAAAAAACTGATGTGATATCGATACCAGGAAATCAAAATTTGACTTACATCCATTCATTTTTCTTTCAGTCTACGGTTTCGCTTTAACTGGAAACAACTATTGCTTTTTAGGCTTTCCTGTCAACATCCAAAGAGTCTGAGCTCCAGGATCATTGATTAGTTTTAAAGCTTTCATTACACCCGAGCAACGCCGGGCTATACTGCTAGTATAGCCCGGCGTTATAAAACTCACTATATAACTGCGAGAAATCTACATCTGGAACATAACGTGATAAAAATTATTGACAAAACATATTCATCATTCATGGTGCACAACCTTACGTTTGCATGAAAGCAATGTATCGATCTTAATATAAGTGCTTTTCTAAGTTTCATCTTACAAAGCGAAACATATATACAGGGTGTCGAAAAATTAACTATTTCAAAATCGGGGAATTTTTTAAAAAATTTTCAATTTTATGTTTATTGCTTAATGATGATACCAAACATAGATTTATAAACGTTTAAACTTTATTAAAATTTTCAACGTGTGCTCCGTCTGTGTTTTTAAACATCTCAAATCTATCCTGATTTCTAGATTTATCGTCTGCACTGCTTACCGAATTGTTTTCTTTAAGCTCAGCTAAACTACTGTTCTTTTGGCAATAAACCTTTATTTTTATAATATATTTTTATTTTTATATTCAACGAAATCTAGATGGGCTTACAAAGAGGCGTTTTTGAGTATTTGTTATGAAAGAGAATGAAAATATGATTAGAAAAAAAAAGAGAAAAATTATTAAGTTATAAACAAAATTAGAAATTCAAAAAGAAATAAAAGTAATTTTTTAATTGTCCGCTTTCACTGAAATAGTAGGAAACCCTGTACATACATGGTGCATATATTCGAGTATATGTACCCCAAAACTTAGAAAAAGGGGTACTGCATTGGGATGTTGCAATGACATATAGGTAGAAGAAAGGAGTGTGATATTATGAGGATATGTAGGATAGACAACGGCTGACCGTAGACTTTAAGAGGTTACGATTGCAGTGATCAGAACAGCATCCCTTGGAAATGCGTTTCATATAACGGATATTTTATGTTGATTCACCCCAAAATAAAATAATATATATTTACTAAAATTCACATCAAAATTCAGAAATACACTTTAAAATTTGTTCAAAACTGCATTCAGTTACTTTTTGCTTTACCTTGAACGGCAGAGAAAATTGACAAATACAACCGGCCGTAGGTAAGGTCAACAAAGAACAAGGCTTGTTGACAGATATATCCGACCATAGATGATGTCAACAAAGTGCAAAAAAAAAAAAAGATGCAAAGATTCATCTCAAGTTCTTCACAAAAGTTTATAGCAGCAATATTCTTTGGTTAAATAAATAATATGATTTTATGGAAATGAAGTCCTGACCCTTGAAGCCAATTTCCTTTTCTTAGCAGCTTCTCTTCACAACATTCACCGGGAAAGCAGTGCCATTTATCCTGCCGATCTGTTCAGCTCAAATTCATGTCATGTACTTTCGGAAGAATATTCACTCTCTATAAGAATCTAATAGGTGTGTGTTGTGGGGCAGGGGTAGTCGGCTCAGAACTAGAAATCGTAGATTTGAGTTCGAATTCCAATTCACTTACGCAAAAACACCCTTGAGAAAGGTATTAATCCACCTCTTCCCCCTCCAGCTATGAGTTAAATAACATGACATATTGGGTTTTATAGCCTTGGTTGGCAACCAGTCTACCGCAAAAAATTAATGGCAACCTACTGCGGGAAAATCTTCTGCCCTAGTCAGTCATGTCTCTTTTGAGACATGATTGCTCAAAGCGTGTATCACGTATGGCACTTACCTGACTAAAGAAGAGAACACCGGCCTCCTTGTTGACATTCTTGTATTAACCCCAGCAACTTCATGGCAAGCTAAACAAATTTTGATTTTAAATTCATAATTCCAAAAGAGTATAAAAAATTTTATAATAAATAAAAAAAAAAACAACAACTTTGATTTAAAATTTATAATTTCTTGGGGTGAATTAATATTTGCGATAAGTAACTTTACATTATTTGGCGTGAATTATCAGAAAAAAAAACTCCCCATTGCAACAGCTCTAAATATCTTTTATTTTTTCTATTGTGCGTGTTTTTATTATTGCTGTCATTGTTGTTAGGGAGACTGGCGTACCGCGTTACGCTTTGAAATTTGCTATCGGGATGTTACAAAATGCATAAGATATATTATTCAAGCACTCAGTACATGAGGATGTTTGTCAATAACCGCAATTTTAACTGTCAGAACAAAAGGAGCCACTTGAATTTTATGTCACCAGTAAACAAAGAAAAATTCTCTGATGAGTAAAAATAAGCAGAAACGTACGTATGAGAGAGAAGATATTTCTCATGTATTTTCTGGAAATCAAATTTTTAAAAATCGACGCGTCGTCGAGACAAATAATTCGACAGGAAGAATTATACATAGAAAAGGAGATCAGCTTCATTGAATCAAAATGACACACAGTGAGTATCACTTTTTCTTTATTTAACTTATATAGAGTTTAGTATTTATACAATTTTCCTGATGAATATTCTTTGAATATCTTGTTCGAATTTTGATATTTAAGCAGTAAGAATTTATTCAAACAAACTTTGTTATAATCAGCCGACAACTGTCCGTCTTCAATTTTTTAGTTATATTTTATCAATCTTCGAATAAACTCTCGTGTATAGAAATACAAAAAATATGGGATTAAATGGTTGAAGTTCACGGTTTGTTCAAATCTTCAATACCTTTGAGCGTCTCGGTCATTATCAAGAACTGGGTGTTGTCTGTGCGGTAGACAAACTTTTGTTGGCTGCAACTTTATCATTTTTTTTAACGCTGGAATTAGTCCAAATTAACCTGATATGTAAAATGCTTACACGGAACTAGAACTCACCAGAAAAATATTTATAAATGATCATTATCAGTATTATTGTTTTGTACGCATGTCAAATATTTTAATAGGTTGATTCTTTTCGATATGATCACCTTCTCGGATTTGTTACTCTTTCCTTGCAAAATCTAGAGAAGTAAAATTCTTTCTTTTCTTATCGGTCCACACTGCTTGTTGTGTAGATAGGTGTTATAGTTTCTCTGTGTGAGATAAATGTGAATGTGTGCATTGTGTATGACTTAACGGCATAAAGCCTCTCTTTTCTTTCAACTATGTTTTATTAGATCAAATATGGACATAATAATCCCAATAACAGGCGTAATATTACTGAAAGACTACTATCTTCCTAGAATTCGAATTCCAGTTGAATTTCTTGTATTCACTTACGCACAAATACCCTTGAGAAAGGTATTAAGCCATCTTTTCTCAATCCATTTATATGTCAAATAACAGAACAGAGTGGGTTATATAGCCTTGGCAGGCAACCAGTCTACCGCAGAAAATAATGGCAACCTACTGCGGGGTAATCTTCTGATCAGTCAGTCATGTCTCTTTCGAGACATGATCGCCCAAACCGTGTATCATGTATGGCACTGACTGGATATAATAGTTGAAAACATGATTAAGGCTTCTACTGAGTATAAAGTGGGGGGTAGTTTTATGTTGTTATGAAGTAATAAACTGATCATCCACTAATTACTAATTAATAAAATTAATCTCTCTCCCTCTCTAGCTATGAGTCAAATAATAGGACAGATTGGGTCATGTCTTGAAAGAGACATGATCGCCCAAGCGTGTATCACGTATGGCACTTAACTGACTGACTGAATATAATAGTTGAAAACATGATTAAGGTTTCTACCGGGCATAAAATGGGGGATCAGTTTATTACTTCATAACAATATAAAACTGATCCCCCACTTATTACTACTTAATAATATAGTACATCTCTTCCACCTCTAGCTATGAGTCAAATAACAGGACAGATTGGGTTCTGTAGCCTTTGTCGGCAACCAGTCTACCGCAGAAAGCAATGGCAACCTACTGCGGGATAATCTTCTGCCCAGTCAGTCATGTTTCGAAAGAGACATGATCGCCCAAGCGTGTATCACGTATGGCACTTAACTGACTGACTGAATATAATAGTTGAAAACATGATTAAGGTTTCTACCGGGCATAAAGTGGGGGGTCAGTTTATTACTTCATAACAATATAAAACTGATCCCCCACTTATTACTACTTAATAATATAGTACATCTCTTCCACCTCTAGCTATGAGTCAAATAACAGGACAGATTGGGTTCTATAGCCTTGGTCGGCAACCAGTCTACCGCAGAAAGCAATGGCAACCTACTGCGGGTTAATCTTCTGCCCAGTCAGTCATGTCTCGAAAGAGACATGATCGCCCAAGCGTGTATCACGTATGGCACAACTGACTGACTGACTATCTTCTCTTTCTTCTTCTTATTAATGTTTCTTTCTCTAATTCTTCCATTCCCAGTAATTCCTTGTACCTTAGTGGCTTTACTACCTTGCATGGGGTTGAAATCGATAAAAAAAAAAAAGTAGATTGTTTGCTATTTCTACATCAATTGACATGTTATAAATAAAACCAGATCAAATCAATATTTTTCGCATTTCATGTCGAACATAATTTCTTTATCCTTAATATTTTCCGATATTTCTCGGGTTGATAGCTAACCAACGGCCATTCACCGTCTGACTAGCAATCTAAGAAAGCTATTTTAAAAAATTCTTCTTGTGCCGTATCATTTCAGGAAATTGGCGGTCATGGTTCTCCGTAATATCCTGTCCTTTGTCAGTCAGTTAAGTGCCATACGTAATACACGCTTTGGTCGATCATGTCTCGTAAGAGACATGACTGACTGGACAGAAGATTATCCCGCAATAGGTTGCCATTACTTTCTGCGGTAGACTGTTTGCCAGCAAAGGCTATAGAACCCAATCTGTCCTGTTATTTAACCCATAACTGGAGTGAATAGACGTATTTGTGCTTAAGTGAATGCCATGAATTCAAGGGTATTTGTGCTTAAGTGAATGCCACGAATTCAACTGGCATTCGAACTCAGCTTCCCCGATTTGTCTTTCCGAGTCGATATCCACTGCACCACAACGCAGATATAGCTCTTATTAAACTTTGCTTTTTTGCAATCACACCCAGCCCCTGCAACGCCAGGTAGGTTATTCGTTGTTTTCCTCTGTCTCTCCAATATGTCCTGTGAGTGTCAAATTTCCTGGGTCCCCTTTCCTCCATATATGTCTTTTCCTGCTGTTAAATACATGTGTCATTTTTGTTTTCATTTTCTATAAAACTTCGTCATTGCTCGCATGTTCACTCTCAGCATCCTTCTGTAGAGCCATATTTCTGTTGCCTTAAGTCTTTTCTTCATCTGTGAGGAAGCCGCGCCATATTCCCTGTCATACAGGAGGACTGATATTACATAACAGTTCAGTATTCTTTTCGTTGTTTCTAATGAGATTTTCCTGTTTCTTAATACTTTGCTTAGCTTTTGGAAGGCACCTCCAGCATACACAGCCATATAGGAGGACTGATATTACATAACAGTTCAGTACTCTTTTCTAACGACATTTTTCTGTTTGTTAATACTTTGATTAGCTTTAGGGAGACAACTTTCGCTATTCCAACGCGTCTTCGGGTTTCGGTGCCACATCTTCCACCCTCTGTTAAAACACTTCCTAAAGAGAAGCCCCAAACTCGGGGATACTAAAATCAAGCAGGTATAGAAATTTAAATACCTTGGAAGTGTTCAGAGAACGGAAAGTTCGACACTGAGATCCGAAAGCGTTAGTTAAGAATATTGAAAGTCAGGAAGATTTCCTTGGAAACAAAGAAAAGATTACTGGGCTGTTATGCAATATCTGTTCTTCAATATGGCAGAGAATGCTGGACAATCTCTTCAAAGACGAAGGAAAGATTCGAAGCGATAGAAACGTGGTTCTACAGAAGGATGCTGAGGACACCATGGGCCGAACATGTGATCAACGATGAGGTCTTGAAGAGAATGGAAACAAAAAGAAAAATTATATTTAACACCAGGAGGCGGCAGTGGATGTTTTTGGGACGCGTAATGAGGAAGGGGGGCTTAGAGAATTTAATACTTTCAGGACTGATAGAGGGAAAAAGAGACAGGGGAAGATAACACGAGAAATACTTGACAGGCTTGAGTAAGTGGATGTCAGAGCAGGGTTTGGAAGGAATACCAAGAGAAAAGATGCTAAGAGCTACAAGGGAATAGAGGGCTGTGGAGGGCCATGATCGCCTACGTCCTGAAACATCATTCCACATTGAGACTGAACTTTCGAAAATAGTTTATCCGAATCCAATCACAAGTTTCTCAAGTTAAGAATGTAAATTTGTAGTCAGAAGCACCTCTAAAAAAAGTGGGTTTTTTCACTCAGCAATTCGCTATGAAAACAAAAAAGGTAGCCCTTAAGCTCCCACAACACACACACTTATTTGACTCCGATATTGAAAATCAATACCCCGATATCCTATCGGGTCTAATCAAAATCAAGTTTTCAGCCCTTTCGTTTTGCTTTTTGCTTCGAATTTTGCTCTAAGTGGGTAAAATTGTTGTTCTTAGTCTCAGCCATGACACCATTTACTCAGAGAACTTATATAGCCTTCAAAATTCAGTTTACGATGAAAAAAACTTATTTGATATCGATACCAGGAAATCAAAATTTGACTTACATCCATTCATTTTTCTTTCAGTTTACGGTTTCGCTTTAACTGGAAACAACTATTGCTTTTTAGTCTTTCGTGCCAACGTCCAAAGAGTCTGAGCTCCAGGACCATGGATTAGTTTTAAAGCTTTCATTACACCCAAGCAATGCCGGGCTATACTGCTAGTGTAATCATAAATTTTGTAGATAAAGGCTATTGTCTAATTCTTTTAAGTTACATGGATTAGTTTTTCAGCTTACATTACACCCGAGTAATGCTGGACTATACTGCTAGTATATATATATATATATATATATATATATATATATATATATATATAATAAAAAGTGCAAAAAGCCGTGAACGTTTTGTTTAAATTGTGGATTTATTGTTGTTATTATAATTATTTATACTACTTGCTTTTCTGGCTATTTTTCAATGTGTTCATGTCGCTTAAAGTGTCAGTTTACCGTAGAAAAGTAGCCTAAATCCCCTCAACACTTTTCCTTTGGGGGCATCTTGAGCGCCGGGCAATAGACCCTGAAGGAGAGCGCCGGGCAATAGACTGGAGGGAGAGATACTGTCTGGAGGGAATGCCCTCTGGTGATTCAGCTTAATATTTTTTTAAACTTCCCGGTAGGTGCCAGGGCGGCATTCCTATTTATTATTGCAATATTTTGTTAAAGTTGTTAAACTAAAATATTTAACGACACGACATTTGGTTTATTTTGTTTTGCACAGCATATCAACAGAAAGAAAGATCGGGAAGGTAAAAGTGTTTAACGTCTGTTTCGGTGAAATTGAAAAACGTTAATTTGAAATCTTTTCATTTGGTACAAATAAATTGCTTCTTAACGAACAGCATTCATATTTATGATTGTTATTGCAATATTTTGTTGAAGTTTTTAAGCTCAAATATTTAACGACGCAAAAGGGGATTTCTATGAATGTTTTATTGTCGTAGAACGCGTCATGAGCTTATTCACCTGAAAATTTAAACAGGAAAACCGTGACATTTTCACGGGTCTTTCTAGTTTATAGAAAAGACAGAAGGAAGCTAAATTATTGAAGTCGCGATGCCAGGACCAATAATATTGCAGATTCTTCTTTGTAGATATATTTAAGAAACAATCCCTTGTTTAATTTTTTTTTTTTATTAAAATTTGAACGGACAACGAATGTCTGCTAAGTGTCTTGGCGAGTCTGTCCTTGCATTGAATTTAATGTCGGACGGGCTGTTTAAATAAACTTTGCCGAAATCGTGGGCTACAATAACAATGAATTGTGTTGATTTTAATTGCTTTTATTTGCTTTGACAAAAGTGAACAACAAAAAAGACGGTGGTGGTGGTGGTGGTGGTGCCGAAATGTCAAAATGGCGTTTTCCCCGGGAAAGACTCCGACGCAAAATTGAAGAAAACAATAAACGGGAGAAGAATAAGCGAGAGTGGCAACTGTACAAAATGCGATTAATGGCAAATCCGAATGCAAGGGATACAAGACAACCACCAATCGAAGAGCAGGTCAAACAGGAAAAGAAACTATCTTTGGCAGAAGTGATAATGCTAAAGAAATCGACAAAAATTCAAGTAAGGAAACATTTTTTATCTTTACTTTTACCAAAGTTAAGCAACATCGAGCCTGGTCTGTACTTAGATGAGTGGCCATTTGGAAATATTATATTATGTAAGCTTGGATGGGATGGGCGTTGGGGTGTAGTGGATATCCACTCGGAACGCAAGGAACCGAGTTCGAATTCCAGTTGAATTCCTTGCATTCACTTACACACAAATACTCTTGGGAAAGTTATTAATTCGTCTCTTCTCTCCAGTTATAGGTTAAACAGGACAGATTGGGTTCTATAGCCTTGTCTGGCAACCACTCTACCGCAGAAAGCAATGGCAACCTACTGCGTGATAATCTTCTGCCCAGTCAGTCATGTCTCTTTCAAGACATGATCGCCTAAAGCGTGTATCACGTATGGCACTCAACTGACTAAAGCTTGTGTATGCGGGTGGTATAAACGGTTAACGACCGTATTGTTGGAGTTTTTTTCACTGTAGCAGTGACTTGTCTCGATGACCCAAACGGGCCAGAGTCGGGTGTATGTTTTGTAAGGGAGTGTGGCGACGGTGAATTGGCAAGCGTTGGTCAGATGGAGAATCGGACAGCACTTCGTGGTGAACAGAATTGGTGTCGCTTGTAGCCGTTTATATTTACTGTGCTGGGCGATCATTGGCTGAGTGGTAGCCAGGTCGAGTGAATAAGACGTGGAATGCTCATTTTTAGAAGGGTCGTTGTTATTCGAGCCATCGTTTGCGTGAGAATAGCGTTTCGGAGATCAAGACAAGACGTGTAAATTTGGCGTGCTTGTTTGGAATACTTTCTTGTGTTTGCTTTTTACCAACACAGTTCTTTTTTTCCTCATTTTGCAACAAGCTATTTCGGCATTTATTTTGTCTACCTTTCCTACCATCATGGCGGACAAGGTTTTTGACATCCAGCTGATTCCGGAGTGCGGCGATGTCTCGACTGACCTGCCGATCGAAGAATGGATTGAAAGCGTTGAACTGGTTTGCGAGCTTTGTAACATGGACAAAGTTGAGCGTGTCTTACCTCTACGGTTGCGCAACGGCGCTCTCGCTGTGTATCGGCAGTTGACTAAAGAACAGAAGGCAGATGCTGAAGAAACTAAGCGAGCCCTAATGACCGCATACGCTAAAGATGCATTCAATGCTTACGACTAATTTGTGGCACGTCACCTTCGGCCGAATGAAACAGTCGACTAATTTTTGGCTGAACTACATTGCCTGGTTCGTTTGGTAGGAGAATCGTTGCTAGAACTTTGGATAGCGTGCGCCTTTGTATCTGGTCTGCCACCACAAGTTAGACAACTTTTTCGGGCATCGTCTAGAATGGAAACTATGACTGTGGAGCAGTTACTAACCGAGGCTCGGGCTATTATGACTGACGACAAGGGACACGAGGTATCGGTCGCCGTGTCTGCTCGACAAACAGACAAGGAAGTTATTCCTACCAACTCAGGTAGAGGAGCTGTCACATGCTATAGATGTTCTGGTCCTAACCATATAGCCAGAGATTGTCTGGAGGGCTGTTCAGAGAGAATGGACAATCGAGCGCAAATAACCCACCGTGATATACGATGTTATAAATGCGATAAGGTTGGGCACATATCGTCAGAGTGCACATATCAGGAAGACGTCAGCGCCAGTCTTCTTCCCAAACAATTACAAAAACGGGAACTACTTGCTGTGGAGGTACTTGTTAATGGGCAGAAGTGCGCCGCTCTGGTGGATTCTGGGTGCTCACAGACGCTGGTAAGCAAACCTGTATGCCGTCTATGGAGGCAAAAGGAAGTAAAGGTATTAACCGTTGATGGAAGGACTTTAAAGTGTCGTGGGTATGGCAAAATTAAGTTGGGCATCGGACAGGCTCGTCCGGTGAGTATTGAGGCCTTGAACGTCGATAGGCGATTATTAGGATACGATCACATTCCAGGGATCGATGCAATCAGGGAGCTCGGTGGCATGCATTTAAACAGATTGGGTGAAGTACGGTTTCCTGATGTAAAGTTAAACTTGTGTGCCGCCGTTGCTATTGATGAGCCTGATTTCAGGGTGACGTTTGACATCAACAATAAAGTATGGACCGCCTCATGAAAATGGACGAGTGGTCACGCATCCAGTGAATTAAAAAAATAAAGTACAAGAATACATAATACCTTCGTATGCTCGGGATGCATACGAAAAAGGACTTTTGTTGTGGCAACAAAATGGATGGCTGGTACCATATCACCGAAAAGGAGCTTGCCCCACTTAAGGGTTTGATTCCTTTGATGGCAATTGTTTAGGAACACAAGAAAAAGATCCGGCCGGTGTTGGACTATCAGGAATTAAATCAATTTGTAGAGGAATATACTGCAGATGCTGATGTGCACGCAAAGAAACTTAGGGAATGGCGATGACAAGGAGCCAATGTATCGCTGTTGGACTTAAGAAAGGCCTACTTACAAGTTCATGTCGGTAAGGCATTATGGCCCTCGCAGACTGTGGTTTTTAGAGGTCAGCGATTTTGCTTAACACGGTTGGGTTTTTTGGATTAAACGTGACACCACTCATCACGAAAGCTATTATCGACACAGATCAAATGATTAAGCGCTATTCAAGCCGTCGTTTGCGTGAGAATAGCATTTCGGGGATTAAGACAAGACCTGTGTATTTGGCGCGCCTGTTTGGAATACTTTCCTGTGGTTGCTTTTTACCAACACAATTTTTTCCCCTCTTTTTTCAGCAAGCTATTTCGGCATTTATTTTGTCCGCCTGTCCTTCCATCATGGCGGACAAGGTTTTTGACATCCGGCTGATTCCGGAGTACAGCGGTGCCGCGTCTGATATGTCGATCGTGGAATGGATATTACCCACTGCAGACGCGGATGCGTGCGTGAAGAGACTTAGAGACTGGCGGCGACAAGGAGCCAATGTATCGCTGTTGGACTTAAGAAAGGCCTACTTATAAGTTCATGTCGATAAGGCATTATGGCCCTTTCAGGCTGTGGTTTTTAGAGGTCAGCGATTTTGCTTAACCTGGTTGGGTTTTGGATTAAATGTGGCACCACTTATCATGAAGGCTATTATCGATGCAGTAGTAAACCGAGATCAAATGATTAAGCGTGCCAAGTCAACATATATTGATGATATTTTCGTCAATGAAGAACTGGTTTCTGCAGTACACGTGCGGCAGAATCTCGCTGATTATGGGCTTGTCTATAAGGATCCAGAATGATTAGAAGATGGAGCCAAAGTCTTAGGCTTGCAGGTCTGGGGGAATGACAGCAAACTCTGATGAAAACGAGGAAGTGAAGTCCCAGACATTCCACTGATAGTCACCCGTCGAAGCATCTTTTCATTTTGCGGGAAACTTGTGGGCCATTACCCTGTGTGTGGCTGGCTTAGAGTGGCGACTGCATTTATAAAACAAGTTCATATCGATAAGGCATTATGGCCCTTTCAGGCTGTGGTTTTTAGAGGTCAGCGATTTTGCTTAACACGGTCGGGTTTTGGATTAAACGTGGCACCGCTCATCCTGAAAGCTATTATCGACGCAGTAGTAAATCAAGATCAAATGATTAAGCGCGCCACGTCATTTTCATCAATGAAAAACTGGTTTCTGCAGTACACGTGCGGCATCATCTCGCTGATTATGGGCTTGTCTGTAAGAATCCAGAACGATTAGAAGACGGAGCCAAAGTCTTGGGATTGCAGGTATGGGGTGAGGACGGCACACTTCGCTGGAAACGAGGAAGTGAAGTCCCAGACATTCCACTGATAGTCATACGTCGAAGCATCTTTTCACTTTGCGGGAAACTTGTGGGCCATTACCCTGTGTGTGGCTGGCTTAGAGTGGCGACTGTATTTATAAAACGACAGGCAACCGCGGTGAACAACGGATGGGATGATGAAGTCAAGGATGTCTCTCTCTGTTCCATGCTAACGGAAACAGTGGCCAAGGTACATGAAATGGAGCCTGTAAGAGGAGACTGATGCGTTGATGGTAAGGAGATGAAGGTGTGAGCGGACGCAAGTTCTGTGGCCACAGAGTGGCATTAGAAGTGGGAGCATTGTGGAGGATGCTAGTTGGTTGCGTCCAATTGAAGATGCCAAGCATATAAATTTGGCCGTGTTCGATGCCGCAATAAAAGGTGTAAATCTGGCCATTCAATGGCTTCGGTGTTACATTTAGTTACAGATTCAACCTGTGTACATCGATGGAAAGACGCGAGTGAACACAAAGGCGGCCGGTGAGATGCTGGTAAGACGACGCTTGGAAAAATTGCGTGCATTGACAGAGGAATATGCCTTGATGATGGATGTAACGCTGGTGAAGTCCTGTTTAAACCGCGCAGACAGCTTGACCCGAGTACCAAAGAGATTCGCATCGACATAGAGAAGAATCGCTGCCGAAGCGTTGCGCCATTGGGGAAAGTAGATGAAACAAAAACCAGGTGATCGATATACCCCACCAAAGTGGCCACCCGGGTGTGAAAAGGACGTTATATTTTGCCAGATCGGTTGACCCATTAGTGTCTAAAAAACTTGTTGGTTCTGTTGCCAGAACTTGCGAAGCCTGTCGGTCAATTGATCCTGCGCCGGTGCGTTGGAAAAAAAGGGACGCTTGGAGTATAAAAACTATCGCAGCCAGAAAACAATGTTCGGTGTCAGAGGCGGTCTACTGCCACAATGTCACTCCCAAAGGCAGTCTTTCAGCTTCCACAGCACCGGCCGATATATTGCATAGGTACCACGTTCGTGTACAAAACATTGATACCGCGCCCTCACATACACCGCAAAACAGTCACGGAATGTACAAAGAAGGGGATATTGTCTGGGTTAAAAGCCCAAAAAGCAGATGCACGACCAAATTTAAAACAGGTCTCGTAATCCAGATAATTAGTGCGCAGTCGGTTCAAATTGATGCCACACTGCAACACGTAAAATCTTACGCCCATTTTTAGGATCAGATCCGTTGACAGATTCTAATAGCAACACAGAGGAGAGTGAATGATTAATATATTTAAAATCTAGTTCGCCAGATAATTCCTCTAGTACCAGCAGTTCAGAGACTAATGCCGGAGAACCCGTTGACACTTCAGGCAATAGTTCGTCCGAGAAAGAGACCTTCGTTGTTCCTCTGCGAAGAAGTACCCGACAGAAGAGACCCGCCCCGGGATGCAGTGCCTGTGATCAGGAGCTCAGGTGGGAGTTTAGCAGTGACTTGCCACGGCGACCCAAACGGGCCAGAATCGGGTGTATGTTTTGTAAGGGGGTGTGGCGACGGTGAATTAGCAAGCGTTGGTCAGATAGAGAATCGGACAGCACTTCGTGGTGAACAGAATTGGTGTCGCTTGTAGCCGTTTATATTTACTGTGCTGAGCGATCATTGGCTGAGTGGTAGCCAGGTCGAGTGCATAAGACGTGGACTGCTCATTTTTAGAAGGGTCGTTGTTATTCGAGCCATCGTTTGCGTGAGAATAGCGGAGATCAAGACAAGACGTGTGAATTGGGCGTTCCTGTTTGGAATAGTTTCCTGTGGTTGTTTTTTACCAACATAATTTTTTTTCCTCTTTTTGCAACAGGAGCCAGCCATGAGCTGACTCATTTGATAGTTCACCAATAGAAGTGTTAACCAATCAAAAGGCTCAAAATATTCAATGCGACGTGTATAAAGACGACCATATTTTCCCGAGTATTGGCGATATAGTCCGATTCAGTAGAGTGTCTAACTCGTAAGTGTTGATCTTTGACGTTGTTTCATTGAACAGATTACGTACTGCGCTGTATTCTATAACCATAAACTATGGTGGACATGGTCAACACGTATCACGTTGAAACACAGGTTTTCATATGATCAACAGTGTTAAGAAACCTCGAGCTTGATCAGTACTTACATGAGTGACCATTTAGGAATATTAGATAATGTAAGTTTGTATATGCGGGTGGTATAAATGGCTAACGACCGCAAAGTTGAGCAACATCAAACCTAGTCTGTACCTAGGTTATTTTAATCCTATTTTAGATGTTCTTGTTCCCACTTTTGTTAGTTCGTACGTCCGTTGCGTACTGTCAATATCTCATAAATGCGTGATTGTCGTTCCAGTGGTGATTGGGTAATTTTTGCGCTTGGGCCACAGATATGGGCACCCGCATTAAAACCGGCACTATTACATCCTACCAGCATGTGAAAGTCTGTGCGCTCCGTGACCTGCAACACACACAATGTTGATGTTTTCAAATATATAGATTCTTACGTCGATGCATAGAACCGTCCGAACACAAATCATATAATAATTGTGCATGTCTGACCTTTCATTGGTTTGCACGACCGTTACGTTTTGTCAACCACCTCACAAATTATGAACTATTCCGTTTTTATGAGAAAATGAAAGAAAGAGAGAAAAGAAGATAAAAGGGAAAAGAGAGAATCAGTTTCAGCTGATAGAACAGACACTACATATTGATCGTAGAAGCAATTGTATTTTCTTGCCGCCTTCTCTCTCTCTCTCTCTCTCTCTCTATATATATATATATATATATATATATATATATATATAATTGTCAGTCTGTATACGGTGAGGATAATCCAACAAGATTTCCTTAATATAAATTATTAATAGGTAAATCCATATAGAGAGCTCAATGGGTGTTAACCAGAGCGATATGAAGTTTATAAAGGAAAACTCAACACGTCATATTAGTTATAAACTATAGTTCATTTCATCAGACTCATTTACAATATTTCCTCCATCTGGCATAGAGAGAGAGAGAGAGAGAGAGAGGGGGGGGGGGACGGCAAGAAAATACAATTGCTTCTACGATCAATGAATAGTGTCTGTTCTATCAGCTGAAACTGATTCTCTCTTTTCCTTATCTACTTTTCTCTCTTTCTTTCATTTTCTTATCAAAACGGAATAGTTCATTATTTGTGAGGTGTTTGGCAAAGCGTAACGGTCGTGCGAACCAATGAGAAATTTTATGCCAGATGGAGGAAATATTGTACATGAGTCTGATGATATGAGCTAGTTAAGCTCATTGAAATAAACTATAGTTTATAACTAATATGACGTGTTGAGTTTTCCTTTATAAACTCTATCTATCTCTCTCTCTCTCTCTCTCTCTCTCTCTCTATATATATATATATATATATATATATATATATATATATATATATATATATAATATTTCTTTAGAATTTATAACATAGATAGTTATTTCGTTTCGACACTACTTGTGTTGTATCAAGGGATGATACTGATTTCAAGTTGAAGAGTTTTAAAAGGTTCAAAACAAACCAAACCCCCTCAATCAGGGGGACATTTTTACATAGTCTGTGGTGGTCAATCAAAATACAAGTAATTTCTAATTTTAGGAACATAAGTCAGTCAGTTAAGTGCCATACGTGATACACGCTTCGGTGATCATGCCTCGAAAGAGACATGAATGACTTGGCAGAAGATTATCCCGCAGTAGGTTGCCATTAGTTTCTGTGGTAGACTGGTTGCCAACCAAGGCTATCGAACCCAGTCTGTCCTGTTATGTAACCTATAACTGGTGGGAAAGGAAGGATCAATGCCTTTCACAAGAGTATTTGCACGTAATTGAATGCAGCGAATTCAACTAGAATTAGACCCTAAAAACAATTTATTGGGGCATTAATGTTAATATTTGATTAAAATAGAGATTAGTATTACTAATTGTCTATTAGTTTCACTTTACAATAAAAATTAAAATTTATTTTCAAAAAAATTATTACGAATTAATGTTAGAGAATACGATTTTCAAATTCTAAATTTAACAAAGTATTATATTTAGATTATTTTAAAAGTTATTCAAATATGAAACGGGAAAAATTCTGAAGATGAGATTTTTGATCACGAAATATTAATGAATAATAAATAGGTAATACCCAACACCTTCTTTACCTTCCTTTATTTTATCAAACGCATTGTGATAGCCTTCAAGACCTAACCATACACCTAATATACACAATGTCTCAAGCAAATTACAAAACTTTCCTAGATATGTATATATACATATGTGTGTGTGTGTGTATCGGTATGTGTAAATGTGTGTGTGTATATATATATATATATATATATATATATATATATATATTAATTCTTACTTTAGAACATGTACAAACTACTACAAAATTGTACATTTTGTTTCGACACTGAAAGAACAATGTCTCATCAGGCAATTAACAATAATGGTAGTAAGCGTTTTATTGAAAATATTTTTTTTAAAACTTAAAAACATCACTTACTTTTATTTTTGGAAATCTTTTTGTATGAAGCAGAAGTATATTAAAAAAGAGGGAAAAGAAAGAGGGTAGAAAAGATGAGAAAATAAGATGAGAAATAAAGAAAAGGAGAAGAAAGAGGAAAAAGAAAAATACAAAGGAAATAGAAAGTAAAGAGGAAAATAAGTGACAAAGTATTGAGAGGGAAGAGCCAATGGAAACGGCTAAGAGAGAGAAATTTTAAAATTCAGGCAGGAAGTAAATTGTAGACAGATATTTATATCGGTTACATGGTGTACGGGCTCAAATCTTTTGGCATTTAACAAAAAAAGAAAGAATTATACTTCTAGAAAGGAAAAGGAAAGAAAGTGGTAAAGGAATGATACAAAAGGAGTAGAAAGTGAAGAGAAAAATAAAGAGGAAAAAGTGAGAAAATGTACAGAGGGAAGAAAAGGAAGAGACAATAGAAATTTTGTTTTTTTTAATCATATCACCCCAAGCAAGGCGGTAACGCCACTGATGCGTATAGGGCTACTTAAGAGTAGAATGACTGGAAAAGAGAAAGCCGGGAAGTACATCCTCAACAGGAAACAAGGGATGAGCCTCTTCACCTGTTCAAAAGACGTGGGTGGAGTGTGAACAGGGTGATAGTTAAGTCTATCTACTCCAATAGTTATGTCTATCTACTCAAATAGTTAAGTCTATCTACTCCAATAGTTAAGTCTATCTACTCCAATAAGTTAAGTCTATCTACTCCAATAAGTTAAGTCTATCTCCTCCAATAGTTAAGTCTATCTACTCCAATAAGTTAAGTCTATCTACTCCAATAAGTTAAGTCTATCTCCTCCAATAGTTAAGTCTATCTACACCAATAAGTTAAGTCTATCTACTCCAATAGTTAAGTCTATCTACTCCAATAATTAAGTCTATCTACTCCAATAAGTTAAGTCTATCTCCTCCAATAGTTAAGTCTATCTCCTCCAATAGTTAAGTCTATCTCCTCCAATAGTTAAGTCTATCTACACCAATAAGTTAAGTCTATCTACTCCAATAGTTAAGTCTATCTACTCCAATAATTAAGTCTATCTACTCCAATAAGTTGTCTATCTACTCCAATAAGTTAAGTCTATCTACACCAATAGTTAAGTCTATCTACTCCAATAAGTTAAGTCTATCTACTCCAATAAGTTAAGTCTATCTACTCCAATAAGTTAAGTCTATCTACTCCAATAAGTTAAGTCTATCTCCTCCAATAGTTAAGTCTATCTCCTCCAATAGTTAAGTCTATCTACACCAATAAGTTAAGTCTATCTACTCCAATAGTTAAGTCTATATACTCCAATAATTAAGTCTATCTACTCCAATAAGTTGTCTATCTACTCCAATAAGTTAAGTCTATCTACACCAATAGTTAAGTCTATCTACTCCAATAAGTTAAGTCTATCTACTCCAATAAGTTAAGTCTATCTACTCCAATAAGTTAAGTCTATCTACTCCAATAAGTTAAGTCTATCTCCTCCAATAGTTAAGTCTATCTCCTCCAATAGTTAAGTCTATCTACACCAATAAGTTAAGTCTATCTCCTCCAATAGTTAAGTCTATCTACTCCAATAATTAAGTCTATCTACTCCAATAGTTAAGTCTATCTACTCCAATAATTAAGTCTATCTACTCCAATAAGTTGTCTATCTACTCCAATAAGTTAAGTCTATCTCCTCCAATAGTTAAGTCTATCTACTCCAATAAGTTAAGTCTATCTACTCCAATAAGTTAAGTCTATCTCCTCCAATAGTTAAGTCTATCTCCTCCAATAGTTAAGTCTATCTACACCAATAAGTTAAGTCTATCTACTCCAATAGTTAAGTCTATCTACTCCAATAATTAAGTCTATCTACTCCAATAAGTTGTCTATCTACTCCAATAAGTTAAGTCTATCTACACCAATAGTTAAGTCTATCTACTCCAATAAGTTAAGTCTATCTCCTCCAATAGTTAAGTCTATCTCCTCCAATAGTTAAGTCTATCTACACCAATAAGTTAAGTCTATCTCCTCCAATAGTTAAGTCTATCTACACCAATAAGTTAAGTCTATCTACTCCAATAGTTAAGTCTATCTACACCAATAGTTAAGTCTATCTACTCCAATAAGTTAAGTCTATCTCCTCCAATAGTTAAGTCTATCTCCTCCAATAGTTAAGTCTATCTACACCAATAAGTTAAGTCTATCTCCTCCAATAGTTAAGTCTATCTCCTCCAATAGTTAAGTCTATCTACACCAATAAGTTAAGTCTATCTACACCAATAAGTTAAGTCTATCTACTCCAATAGTTAAGTCTATCTACTCCAATAAGTTAGGTCTATCTACTCCAATAGTTAAGTCTATCTACTCCAATAATTAAGTCTATCTACTCCAATAAGTTGTCTATCTACTCCAATAAGTTAAGTCTATCTACACCAATAGTTAAGTCTATCTACTCCAATAAGCTAAGTCTATCTACTCCAATAGTTAAGTCTATCTACTCCAATAAGTCAAATCTATCTACTCCAATAGTTGTCTATCTACTCCAATAGTTAAGTCTATAATAGCTAAAAAATAGAACTTTTAAATTTTGGCCAGTAGTGAATTGCACACAGATACAGACATCGGTTAGATTGTTTCAAGCTAAATCCTTTGGCGTTAAATAACAAAAATGATGAAATCATAGAAACAAGCAGAGAAATTATTCATAAAATGTAAATTAGAGGAAATTTAAAAACAACACAAAGATATAAATTCACTAGAAAAAATAATTCATGAGTGTAAATTGGAGAAATAAAATAAAAGAATTTAAAATTTTAATTATAAAATTAAATTTTAAAAAAATAAAAATAAATTAAATTAATATTAAAATTAAAGTTTAAGGCTTTCTTTTTTGCTCTTTTTAATATCTTTTTACCTCGTACAAAAATATTTCCAAAAATAAAACGAAGTAGTGTTTTTTTAAAAAGATTTTTCTGTATTTTTATTTTTATTACCATCATTATTAACTACCTGATGGGACATTGTTCTTTCAATGTCGAAACAAAATGTACAATTTTGTAGAAGTTTGTACATGTTATAAAGTATATATTTACCCTACTCCCCCACCGGAGCGAGATGTGACACAAGGTCGGTTTTTAACGTGGGGTACCCGGACGCGTACGAATGGGCGAAGGAACAAAATTCTCCTGTCCCTGCAACTAGAATTAGAAAATTATTTGCTGCCTCGATACACTAAATATATGTACATATATATATTGATTATGTTAGTATATAAGTGTGTGTATACTTGTTTGTTATTGCGTTTATTTGTGTGTATTTATGCCTATAGTTGTTTATATGTAGATCTATATATGTGGTTTTATTCTGTATATGATGCTTTATGGATGTTTAAGTCGCTTACATATTTTGTTTATTACATGTGAATTTGCATATGTGTATATAATTATATATATTATATATACACATAATTATATGTGTATATATATATACATATTTTTTTGTCTATGCACTGAAAATTGAGCACTTTTTTCATAGTATTTTTTTGGATACGGAATTTTATTCCATCCATAACTAAATTTCTTAGTCAGCCCGGAGCATAAATTGAACATGGGTGGGTCGATGCCATTTTTGTCAGCTGGTCTGTGGGGAAAGATACTTGTGGCTAGACTCAAAGCAGTGGGACTTTTTGAAGTGAATAATTGTGACATGATAGTTTCATTACAAATCGGTCATATTTTACAAGGCATGTCTCCTTGAGAACAACACACTGAATCACTTTGGCCTCATTTTTTCAACTGACCTGAAGTGGAATGAATATATCAGAACTTTACCTGAGTCTACTGATCGGAACATTGTGCTGGGCCAGAAAATTTTTTCTCGCCAGAATCCATCTTGCTCATTAAAAAAAATCTACACTTCGTCCATGCATTGAAAACTTTTGCCATGTCAGTCAGTTCGGGTTTTCCTGCTATTCATCTCGAGGTTCTCAACAAATCCAAAAAAGGAACTGCAATGTAATCAGTCCTGACTTGGTATCTCAACTTCAGTCACTTTCTGACCAACGTGACTTGGGTTACCTCTGTCTTTTCTACAAAAACATATATATATATATATATATATATATATATATATATATATATATATATATATGGCAATAGTTCTGACAAGCTGTTTCCCTGGTGCTCTGATCTTGTCAATTTAAGTGTGCTACTAGACTGGCGTTGTGGTACAGGATGTGCGTTGTGGTACAGTGGATAGCGGCTCGGAACGAGAAACCGGGGAGCCGAGTTCGAATTCCAGTTGAATCCATTGTATTCACTTACGCGCAAATACTCTTGGGAAAGGTATTAATCCGTCTCTTCCTTCCAGTTATGGGTTAAATAGCAGGATAGAATGGCAACCTACTGCGGGATAATCTTCTGCCCAGTTAGCCATGTCTCCCAAGCGTGTATTACTTGTATGGCACTTAACTGACTGACTGACTAGATTGGAAATAAGGTCCCCCCTCTTTATTGTTGAAATAGTTAAATGAAACTGCTACTAATAGTATTTTTTCTTGTATTACCTGCCTGTGGAACTCCCTTCCGTTTATTTGCATGTTTGATAGCTAAAATCTCCCAAAATGTAAGTGCAACGTTAGTTGCCATTTTCTATATTCTTGAAACTCTTTCATGTTATTCTTTCTTCCATAAAACGGTACTCAATATTTTCTTTCACTGTAATCCCCTGTGCACTAGTGGAGGTATTGACTTGCTTAGGGTGAAATTATATATAAAAAGGGGGCGAAGTTTTGAAGTCATAAATTATGTTTTATATCCTAAGATAAAATGTTTCAACATCACATGTAAATATTTATCATCTGTTCAACTTAGAATACAAATGACCACCATCTCTCAGCCTCAAAGACATCAGAGGATCCACCACGTCCCGGGTGCACAGATGAGGAGAAAACGACAGAAATATATATGGTAAGTGTTGTTTTATTGCTCCAATTTTCCTTGCCACTTAAATGACATCGGTGTTAAAAAAAAGTTAATATTTGATAGATTTTGATCTACCATATACTATTCTGTTAATGTTCAATACGTTTTTATTATAGCACAGAGTGTGAAATTAATATTTAATAATTATGATTCTTTAGACATCAATTTCACATGTTTTTTTTTAATTTCTTATTAAATTCTGGGTAAAATTGTATGAAGATAAAATTCTTCTAACGTCACATATAAATATTTATTATCTGTTTAACTTAGAATACAAATGACCACCAGCTCTCGGCCTCAAAGACATCAGAGGACCCACCACGACCCGTGTGCACAGAAGAGGAGAAAAAAGCAGAAATATGTATGGTAAGCGTTGTTTTATTGCTCTAATTTTTCTTGCCACTTAAATGACATCGGTGTTCAAAATATATTATTGATAGATTTTAATTTAGCATATACCATCTGATTAATATTTAATGAAATTTTACTCTCGTACAGAGTGTGAAATTATTTTTTTAATCGTTTCACCCCAAGCAAGGTGGTACCGCCACTGATGCGCAGGGGGCAGCATAAGAGTAAAAGTTCAAACAAGAGGAGAATGAAGAGAAAGTGAGACCAGTTACAGAAGGTGTCCGAGAAAGCGTAAGAGAAGGATGGAAACACAGGTGTGAAGACAATTGCAAAGGTAGAGAGAAAGGAAAACAACAAGATATACAGGGTGATGTAGAAAGAACTGGAGTCAAGTGGATAAGAGATGGGTATTGACATTGCATTTAAATTCCTGAGGTTGTAGCCGTCAGGAAAGCAACTATACGGAAAGGTGTTCCACAGACGAGAAGTGCGAGAAAAGAAGCTGATGGAGTAGAATTGTCGGCTGCATTGGATTGATGTAACTGTAAATGGGTGGGACCTTGTTGCCAATCTAGTTGTACGAGTAAATTCTTATGGCAGGGGCATCAGTGACTTACGTTCGTCGGAGCAGAAACCATAAATATATTTGTAGAATAAACAAAGAGAAGCCACATCTTGCCGGTGAGAAAGTGGCTGGAGTCGAGCTGCCAGGTCGGGACCAATAACATGACAGATTCTTCTTTGGAACCTATCGAGAACACTGAGACGAACACCGGGGGTACCTGACCATATATGACAGCAGTATTCCATGCACGGACGGATGGTTGATTTGTATATGTGCAAGATGGATTCAAGCGTTATTATGCTTCTTTATGCATCAATTTCACATGTTTTCTGAATTTCTTTTTAAAGTCTGGGTTAAATTGTATGTATATATGAATTTTTTCTGTTTATAAATGCATGTATGTAGGTGTGCATGTGGATTTACGAACTAGTAGGAATATTGGTATATTGTTTTACATGCATATATATATATATATATATATATATATATATATATATATATATATATATATGCATGTAAAACAATATACCAATATATATATGCATGTATATGTGTGTGTGTGTGTGTGTGTGGATGTGAATGTGCATATATGTTTGTATGTGTCTGCATGTATGTGGAAATGTATATATATATATATGCATGTAAAACGATATACCAATATATATATATATATATATATATATATATATATATATATATACATGCATGTAAGACAATATACCAATATATACAATATATATATATATATATATATATATATATATGCATGTAAGACAATATAACAATATAGATATGCATGTATATATATGTGTGTGTGTGTGTGTATGTGAATGTGCATATATGTTTGTATGTGTCTGTATATATGTGGAAATGTATATATATATATATATATATATATATATATATAAGAGTTGAATATATGGATCGGAAACCGACAAGATGAATAGAATAAATAAAGAACAAGAAGGAAAAAAGTGTTTTTACTCTCACATGTGTCATATTTAACAAACTTCTTCATAGATTTATTAAAGACGAATTATTTAAAAATCCGAGAGACAGTATGTTGATTGAAATATAGTTTCTTTGGTCAAATACGTGCCACCTGTGATAAAGCAATGGATGAATATTAAATGTTGAATAAAAACTTATGTCTGTTTAACTCTGTGTACCCACGCGTATTTTTGAATAAAATATGAGAAATCAGTTATGAATGTATTCGTTGAGAGAAATCATGTATGAATATATGCGTTGATGAGTCGGTAAAGACTAATCAAATGATGGAACGATTTTCTATTCTAATAACGTGAGAGAAATCATGTATGAATATATGCGTTGATGAGTCGGTAAAGACTAATCAAATGATGGAACGGATTTTCTATTCTAATAACGTGAGAGAAAATCATGTATGAATTTATGCGTTGATGAGTCGGTAAAGACTGATCAAATGATGGAACGATTGTCTATTCTAATAACGTGAGAGAAATCATGTATGAATATATGCTGATGAGTCGGTAAAGACTGATCAAATGATGGAACGATTTTCTATTCTAATAACGTGAGAGAAATCATGTATGAATATATGCGTCCATGAGTCGGTAAAGACTAATCAAATGATGGAACGATTTTCTATTCTAATAACGTGAGAGAAATCATGTATGAATTTATGCGTTGATGAGTCGGTAAAGACTGATCAAATGATGGAACGATTGTCTATTCTAATAACGTGAGAGCAGTCATGTATGAATATATGCGTTGATGAGTCGGTAAAGACTGATCAAATGATGGAACGATTGTCTATTCTAATAACGTGAGAGAAATCATGTATGAATATATGCGTTGATGAGTCGGTAAAGACTAATCAAATGATGGAACGATTTTCTATTCTAATAACGTGAGAGAAATCATGTATGAATATATGCGTTGATGAGTCGGTAAAGACTAATCAAATGATGGAACGATTTTCTATTCTAATAACGTGAGAGAAATATGTATGAATTTATGCGTTGATGAGTCGGTAAAGACTGATCAAATGATGGAACGATTGTCTATTCTAATAACGTGAGAGAAATCATGTATGGATATATGCGTTGATGAGTCGGTAAAGACTGATCAAATGATGGAACGATTTTCTATTCTAATAACGTGAGAGAAATCATGTATGAATATATGCGTTGATGAGTCGGTAAAGACTGATCAAATGATGGAACGATTTTCTATTCTAATAACGTGAGAGAAATCATGTATGGATATATGCGTTGATGAGTCGGTAAAGACTGATCAAATGATGGAACGATTTTCTATTCTAATAACGTGAGAGAAATCATGTATGAATATATGCGTCCATGAGTCGGTAAAGACTGATCAAATGATGGAACGATTTTCTATTCTAATAACGTGAGAGAAATCATGTATGAATATATGCGTTGATGAGTCGGTAAAGACTAATCAAATGATGGAACGATTTTCTATTCTAATAACGTGAGAGAACGTATGAATTTATGTTGATGAGTCGGTAAAGACTGATCAAATGATGGAACGATTGTCTATTCTAATAACGTGAGAGAAATCATGTATGGATATATGCGTTGATGAGTCGGTAAAGACTGATCAAATGATGGAACGATTTTCTATTCTAATAACGTGAGAGAAATCATGTATGAATATATGCGTCCATGAGTCGGTAAAGACTAATCAAATGATGGAACGATTTTCTATTCTAATAACGTGAGAGAAATCATGTATGAATTTATGCGTTGATGAGTCGGTAAAGACTGATCAAATGATGGAACGATTGTCTATTCTAATAACGTGAGAGAAATCATGTATGAATATATGCGTTGATGAGTCGGTAAAGACTGATCAAATGATGGAACGATTGTCTATTCTAATAACGTGAGAGAAATCATGTATGAATATATGCGTTGATGAGTCGGTAAAGACTAATCAAATGATGGAACGATTTTCTATTCTAATAACGTGAGAGAAATCATGTATGAATATATGCGTTGATGAGTCGGTAAAGACTAATCAAATGATGGAACGATTTTCTATTCTAATAACGTGAGAGAAATCATGTATGAATTTATGCGTTGATGAGTCGGTAAAGACTGATCAAATGATGGAACGATTGTCTATTCTAATAACGTGAGAGAAATCATGTATGGATATATGCGTTGATGAGTCGGTAAAGACTGATCAAATGATGGAACGATTTTCTATTCTAATAACGTGAGAGAAATCATGTATGAATATACATGCGTTGATGAGTCGGTAAAGACTGATCAAATGATGGAACGATTTTCTATTCTAATAACGTGAGAGAAATCATGTATGGATATATGCGTTGATGAGTCGGTAAAGACTGATCAAATGATGGAACGATTTTCTATTCTAATAACGTGAGAGAAATCATGTATGAATATATGCGTCCATGAGTCGGTAAAGACTGATCAAATGATGGAACGATTTTCTATTCTAATAACGTGAGAGAAATCATGTATGAATATATGCGTTGATGAGTCGGTAAAGACTAATCAAATGATGGAACGATTTTCTATTCTAATAACGTGAGAGAAATCATGTATGAATTTATGCGTTGATGAGTCGGTAAAGACTGATCAAATGATGGAACGATTGTCTATTCTAATAACGTGAGAGAAATCATGTATGGATATATGCGTTGATGAGTCGGTAAAGACTGATCAAATGATGGAACGATTTTCTATTCTAATAACGTGAGAGAAATCATGTATGAATATATGCGTCCATGAGTCGGTAAAGACTAATCAAATGATGGAACGATTTTCTATTCTAATAACGTGAGAGAAATCATGTATGAATTTATGCGTTGATGAGTCGGTAAAGACTGATCAAATGATGGAACGATTGTCTATTCTAATAACGTGAGAGAAATCATGTATGAATATATGCGTTGAGAGTCGGTAAAGACTGATCAAATGATGGAACGATTGTCTATTCTAATAACGTGAGAGAAATCATGTATGAATATATGCGTTGATGAGTCGGTAAAGACTAATCAAATGATGGAACGATTTTCTATTCTAATAACGTGAGAGAAATCATGTATGAATATATGCGTTGATGAGTCGGTAAAGACTGATCAAGTGATGAACTGATTTTCTATTCTAATAACGTGAGAGAAATCATGTATGAATATATGCGTCCATGAGTCGGTAAAGACTAATCAAATGATGGAACGATTGTCTATTCTAATAACGTGAGAGAAATCATGTATGAATTTATGCGTTGATGAGTCGGTAAAGACTAATCAAATGATGGAACGATTTTCTATTCTAATAACGTGAGAGAAATCATGTATGAATATATGCGTTGATGAGTCGGTAAAGACTAATCAAATGATGGAACGATTTTCTATTCTAATAACGTGAGAGAAATCATGTATGGACTTTCATATGCGTTGATGAGTCGGTGAAGACTAATCAAATGATGGAACGATTTTCTATTCTAATAACGTGAGAGAAATCATGTATGAATTTATGCGTTGATGAGTCGGTAAAGACTAATCAAATGATGGAACGATTTTCTATTCTAATAACGTGAGAGAAATCATGTATGAATATATGCGTTGATGAGTCGGTAAAGACTAATCAAATGATGGAACGATTGTCTATTCTAATAACGTGAGAGAAATCATGTATGAATATATGCGTTGATGAGTCGGTAAAGACTAATCAAATGATGGAACGATTTTCTATTCTAATAACGAGAGAAATCATGTATGAATATATGCGTTGATGAGTCGGTAAAGACTGATCAAATGATGGAACGATTTTCTATTCTAATAACGTGAGAGAAATCATGTATGAATATATGCGTTGATGAGTCGGTAAAGACTGATCAAATGATGGAACGATTTTCTATTCTAATAACGTGAGAGAAATCATGTATGAATATATGCGTTGATGAGTCGGTAAAGACTGATCAAATGATGGAACGATTTTCTATTCTAATAACGTGTGAGAGAATCATGTATGAATATATGCGTCCATGAGTCGGTAAAGACTAATCAAATGATGGAACGATTGTCTATTCTAATAACGTGAGAGAAATCATGTATGAATTTATGCGTTGATGAGTCGGTAAAGACTAATCAAATGATGGAACGATTTTCTATTCTAATAACGTGAGAGAAATCATGTATGAATATATGCGTTGATGAGTCGGTAAAGACTAATCAAATGATGGAACGATTTTCTATTCTAATAACGTGAGAGAAATCATGTATGAATTTATGCGTTGATGAGTCGGTAAAGACTAATCAAATGATGGAACGATTTTCTATTCTAATAACGTGAGAGAAATCATGTATGAATTTATGCGTTGATGAGTCGGTAAAGACTAATCAAATGATGGAACGATTTTCTATTCTAATAACGTGAGAGAAATCATGTATGAATTTATGCGTTGATGAGTCGGTAAAGACTAATCAAATGATGGAACGATTTTCTATTCTAATAACGTGAGAGAAATCATGTATGAATTTATGCGTTGATGAGTCGGTAAAGACTAATCAAATGATGGAACGATTTTCTATTCTAATAACGTGAGAGAAATCATGTATGAATTTATGCGTTGATGAGTCGGTAAAGACTAATCAAATGATGGAACGATTTTCTATTCTAATAACGTGAGAGAAATCATGTATGAATTTATGCGTTGATGAGTCGGTAAAGACTAATCAAATGATGGAACGATTTTTCTATTCTAATAACGTGAGAGAAATCATGTATGAATTTGTTGATGAGTCGGTAAAGACTAATCAAATGATGGAACGATTTTCTATTCTAATAACGTGAGAGAAATCATGTATGAATATATGCGTTGATGAGTCGGTAAAGACTGATCAAATGATGGAACGATTTTCTATTCTAATAACGTGAGAGAAATCATGTATGAATATATGCGTCCATGAGTCGGTAAAGACTAATCAAATGATGGAACGATTGTCTATTCTAATAACGTGAGAGAAATCATGTATGAATTTATGCGTTGATGAGTCGGTAAAGACTAATCAAATGATGGAACGATTTTCTATTCTAATAACGTGAGAGAAATCATGTATGAATATATGCGTTGATGAGTCGGTAAAGACTAATCAAATGATGGAACGATTTTCTATTCTAATAACGTGAGAGAAATCATGTATGAATTTATGCGTTGATGAGTCGGTAAAGACTAATCAAATGATGGAACGATTTTCTATTCTAATAACGTGAGAGAAATCATGTATGAATTTATGCGTTGATGAGTCGGTAAAGACTAATCAAATGATGGAACGATTTTCTATTCTAATAACGTGAGAGAATCATGTGTGAATCGTTAACGAAATATATTTCCGTTTAAAATTCTGGTGAAAATAATGTATGAAAGTATGAAAGCTAAATTTTTATTTTTATTTTTTTTAAAATAATGTGAACGGTTAGAATCTTTCAATGAAATAATAAAATACTAAATAACTATGTATTAAAATTAATTATAATAACATAATCAAGTAATAATTTATAAATAACAAACATACATATAAATTACTATACTAAATCATTGCAATATTACAATTAATCAGCATAAATGATATACCATAATAAATAGTGGTAAATAGTAAAACAAGATAAAAATACAAATAATAATAATAATAATAATAATAATAATAATAATAATAATAATAATAATAATAAAGTTTTTTCACTAGAAACTTCCAGGCAAATATTATGCATAATAATATGGATCCAAAATGCAGGTTTTGTGATAAACACCAAGAAACAATAGACCACCTAATCTCAGGCTGTTCTGTGCTTGCCCCAAATGAATATAAAAATAGCCACGATAGAGTTGGGCAATATTTACATTGGACAATGTGCAAACATTATGGAAAATCTGTAAACAAACACTGGTATGAACATCACCCAGCACCGGTTACAGAAATAGAAGACGTAACCATTCTATGGGATTACACCATCTACACAGACAGAAAAATTGAAGCAAACAGGCCAGACATTATTGTTAAAAACCAGAAGGAGAAAACTTGTCTATTAATTGATATGGCTTGTCCAGCGGATTGTAACATAGCAATCAAGGAATTTGAAAAACTGTCAAAATATAAAGACCTGGAAAATGAAATAGAAAAAATGTGGAAATTGAAAACAAGAGTTGTGCCAGTGATAGTAGGTGCACTTGGAATGATAAAAAATGGAACAAAACAACACATTGAAAGAATCCCTGGAAACCCCAGCTTAAGAGATATACAAAAAATTGTCTTATTAAGTACAGCCCACACACTAAGGAAAACTTTATCTATGTAATGCTGGGGATGATAAGGAAGATAGAAAAACATGAAATGGAGTCATAACAACACGCCACGACCTGCCTTAGGTCTCCCCGCAGACTTGGTTGGTAGTGAGACCAAAGCAGAAATTGGAATATGATGAAAAATGACATAATAATAATAATAATAGACCATCTAATCTCAAGATGTTCTGTACTTGCCCCAAATGAATATAAAAATCGTCACGATAGAGTGGGGCAATATATTTACACTGGACAATGTGCAAATACTATGGAAAATATTCAAATACTATGGAAAAAATTCAAACGCTTGTATGAACATCACCCAACACCCGTTACAGAAATAGAAGATGTCACCATTCTATGGGATTACATCATCTACACAGACAGAAAAGTTGAAGCAAATAGAACGGACATTATTGTTAAAAACCAAAAAGAAAAAAATTGCCTATTAATTGATATCGCTCGTCCAGCGGATTTTAACATAGCAGTCAAGAAATTAGAAAAACTGTCAAAATATAAAGACCTGGAAATTGAAAACAAGAATCGTACCAGTGATAGTAGGTGCACTTGGAATGATTAAAAAAAGAATGAACAAAACGACACATTGAAAGAATCCCTAGCTTAAGAGATATACAAAAAATTGTCTTGTTAAGTTCAGCCCAGATACAAAGGAGAACTTTCTCTATGCAACGCTAGGAGTGTTATGAGTGATAGAATAAAACATGAAATGCAGCCATAACAACACACCACGACCTGACTTAGGTCTTCCTGTAGCCTTGGTAGGCAGTGCGAAAATAGCAGAAAGCGAATTACGATGTACAATGTAATAATAATAATAATCAAAAGAAGAATGATAATAATAAACAACTATAAAATATATAATGATAGTAAGTAAGAAAAATAGGGGAAAAAAATAGGGAAAATAGGAAAAATTAGGGAGAAAAGTTAAATAAATTAAGATATCTGTTTCAGGAGAGGAAAAAACAATATTACATTGTTAAGAAGACAATTAACTATCTTTACCTTATTTAATAATATCTATTGGTATTTCGGATTCGTGAATTATGTATTTGTGAAAAAAATTGGAAGTAATATAATGTTTTAATCGTATGTTCATGGTTCGTAGTAATGTTATTAATATGTTTCCAAAACACTTATTTCCTCCTTATTTCTCTCAACGCATGCATTCATAACTGATTTCTCTTATTTTATTTAAAAATACGCGTTGGTACACACAGTTAAAAAGACATGAATTTTTTCTTCTACATTTACGTACCGTGTCTTACCTTTGTCTTTTCTCTCTGTCTCTGTCTCTCTGTCTGTCTGTCTGTCTGTCTGTCTGTCTGTCTGTCTGTCTCTCTCTCTCTCTCGCTATATATATATATATATATATATATATATATAACGTGTGTATACACAGCTTATATACAACACGTTAAAATTTCCCTCCTCTCTGATTCCATGCGTCTATGGCTAAGGGAGTAGTGACTCCGACTGACACAAAATCAGTCGAGTTTGGATCCCGGCCAGAAGCAAGTGGATGTGTCTAGCCACACTGATGAGCTGTGATACAGCGAAACAGGCTTGTATGTGAATGACTAATATATATATATATATATATATATATATATATGTGTGTGTGTGTGTGTGTGTGTGTGTGTGTGTGTGTGTGTGTGTGTGTCAAAAATGTTCATGCCAACAGTTCTGACAAGCATTTTTCCGGGGTGCTACGACCTCGTGAATTTAAGTGTGATACTAGATTGGCATCTAGGTCCCACGCTTTTGTTGTTAAAAGAGTTAAATAAATTTTTCCGCTACTACTCTAATAGTTTCTTTTCTCGCACGATCCGTCTGTAGAACTCCCTTCCTTGTTTGATAGCTACGACCTTCAAAAATGTAAGTGCAACATCAGGGGTCATTTTCTAAATTCTTGAATCTCATCCATCTGTTATTCTTTCTTCCATAACACTGTACTCAATCTTTTCGTTCACTGTAATCCCCTGTGCACTAGTGGCGGTATTGACTTGCTTAGGGTGAAATTAATTTAAAAAAAGTGGCGAAGTTATAAAATAGTAAATTATGTTTTATATCCAAGGATAAAATGCTTCAAACGTTACATGTAAATATTTATTATCTGTTTAACTTAGAATACAGATGATATGATGAAAAATAACAACATAATAATAATAATTCAGCGTAAGTGAAGACAATGGATTCACTTACGCGCAAATACCCTTGGGAAAGGTATTAATCCGTCTCTTCCTTCCAGTTATGGGTTAAATAGCAGGACAGATTGGGTTCTATAGCCTTGGTCGGCAACCAGTCTAATCTTCTGCCCAGTCAGTCATGTCTCTTTCAGTCATATCACGTATGACACTTAACTGACTGACTGAATATAATAGTTGGAAACATAATTAAGGCTTCTGGTGGGCATAAAGTGGGGGATCAGTTTTATATTGTTATGAAGTAATAAACTGATCCCCCACTTAAAAATATAATACATCTCTTCTCTCTCTAGCTCTGAGTCAAATGATAGGACAGACTGGGTTCTATAGCCTTGGTCGGCAACCAGTCTACCGCAGAAAGCAATGGCAACCTACTGCGGGATAATCTTCTGCCCAGTCAGTCATGTCTCGAAAGAGACATGATCGCCCAAGCGTGTATCACGTATGGCACTTAACTGACTGAATAATAATAATAATAGAAGCCTCATGAAACTGGTCCAGTAGAGGAATGAAGGACCAGAGGAACTGGGAAAAAGAGCGGAGAGACTTGCCTCTCTGGCTTTTCCTGTTGAGGTTAAAGGGAACCCGACAATCCAGGTCCAGTTGGCGTACCTGTATGTCGGAGCGCTACAGGATGAGCGTCTCCAACATGATGCATTGAAAGAGAGTCCCGTTAGGTTAGCGGCGGCGGCGGCCCTGGCTAAAGAGAACCATGTAGTCTGGAATAAGGTGAAGAATCGCAAGACACAGAATCTGGGTCGGGAGATAGTTAGGCAGAAGGACCTGAGAAAGAACCCCAGGTGAAAGAAGAATAACAGACAAGAAAGGAGAAAGAATTCCCCTGTAGTGAATGAATGGGCCAAGGAAGAATACGAAGAATGGGAGGAGGACGCCAGAAGAAAGGACTGGTTCTTAAGACCAGGCTATATCTACTCACACCGGGTAGATATAGCCTGGTGTGTTGGAAGTGACATTACGAGGGTTACCGTGCGTCGAAGGTGGGGGATCCCCCCAGATCATAAGGAAGAAAGATGCACGAGATGCTGAAGTAAGGGGCATGTAGCCAAATAGGTTGAAAAAGGAAAGCCCCCCTTCATACAAAAAAATGAAGATGAAACCTGGAAAGTCGAACCAGCAAAACGCCAAAGGGTCGCTCCGAGAAAAGAGGGTGGGTAGCCCATATAAGTTGAGGAAGAGTGTGGTGTTGGGGATGTGAGAAATTTTAGATATAACCAGAAGGAAAAGAACTTTTTAAATTGTTTTAAGAAATTTTATGAAAGAACTTTTTAATTGCATATGGAAATTTTATAGTGTACGAAAAATTGCAAGTGTAAGCAAAAGAAGAAATCAAGAACTTTCTAAAATTGCATGCGAAAACTTAATAATGCATGTTAAATAAAGTAATGGCGTTTGTGATGTCATATACGGGTAAATGACAAGATGGGTAAAGGAGAGATATAATAATATTCAACATGGCGTACGGACGAATGATTTGTAAAATCACTTCTACATGCATGTACATACTTATACACATATCGCCATGTGCGCACGTACACACACATATACGCACATACCGTTACATTAGTACCGCACGTGAAACCTCTTTTTCCCGCGCTTCGTTCAGAAATATATAAGCTGATGTTCACACATGTGTAGACCAGTTGGAATCTGTCTTTCGGAGCTAACAGTCCAAATGCGGTTAGTTCCTTTCCAACTCACATACTGCGCTAATTGCGTTTAGCAATTAGTTACACCAAAAATATTTCTCTCTCTCTCTCTTACAAGCATACTTCACTACATAAATAATTATATTCAACTACTGATTAGTACGAACATCATATTTCTTTTTTTTCAGGAACTCTTCCAGTATGAACATTGATACATTTTCTTCAACATCCAAGAGAGAACTTTCTCCGCTAAATCTTGCATGCACAAAATAATCAATTCTGTAACTGTATTTAATACATTGTTATTATTCTTGTTATATTGTTATCTGAGTTATTTTTATTATTAATGTGGTGGATTGGATAACCAGTCTAATTTATAATGGTGACTCTACTTTTGAATTACTACCACGTTGTCCAGTCCAGAACAGAGTTAATGGATTATTTTTTTTATTATTACGGATGAAAAAGATTTAACTAAAAACACTTACTTTATTCCGAAGAGAAAGGTTTAAAAAGAAAGAGATTTTTCTTGAGGGAGGAGAGAGATTCGCTTTCCCAAGATTGCAAATTGGCCAAAAACAGGAATTGGATGTAATTATACCATATGATTGTTTTCATCCAGCGAGAGAGCTGAGAGGTCACGTGTCAAACCCACCCTGTTGAAAGAGACATAACTAAACAATGCATAGACGAAAAGCGATTAAATGAAGGATAATTCGTATTTTTTAGATTCATATTTCCCAGACAAAATTTGTAAAGAATAACCTAACATGAACGGAAGTCTTATGTCAATCGACCGAGTTGAAATAAGTACAGCAAGATCGCTATCCGTAGGTGAAAAAACAATTGAAAGGAAAATTTTATTTTCTCTGTTCCTATCAGAATACAGCTGATACACACCTGTGTGATTAAGAGGCCAAAATATCAGGCTCGCCTAATTGCAATGTATAAACAAAATGAAAAGAATGGGATTTTTATTCATATTTCCCCAGAATGGGAATTCGATCTAGAGCAAAGGTTAAGTTGATTTGTTGAGATAAAAAAAAAAAAGAACCATTATTAATTATGGAAAATGACTATTTAAAATCTCCCCGAGAGAAGCTGACGTCATTTAATAACTCCGCCCAAAGCGGAGAGAGAAAATCTTCCATGATTGGAAATGAGAAATAGCAGACGACAAAGTGGCTGACATCATGTAATAACTCCGACCAAGGCAAAGGAGGAGGACAGTTCATGATTAGATGGATGAAACAAAGGGAGATTGGTTGAATGTTAGGAATTTGCATAACACCCATTATGCATCCTCACCACACCAGTAAAAACGGACACGTATAAACACGAGAGTCCCGAGGGTTTAAAAACAGTTCCAGCGCTGCACGGAGATGAAATGAGTTCGACTTACCGCCACAGCCTGCCACTACCCACAGTTCCCGACAGTTCCTGACCAGAGATGTAGCGAAACGGAGTTAGTCGCCACGCCGCTAGCGCCAACCGTAGAGTTCCCGAAGCCTACCGCCAACCACAGACCGTTTCCGTGAGATCTTGGTAAGGAGTGAAACGAAATCAGTTCGAGTCGCCAACCGTAGAGCTCCGGCCACAGGTGAATTGATTTTGCAGACAAAGTTTGAAATTGCCAACCAAAGTTTGAAATAATAATAACCAAAGTTATCTGCTGAGGAAGAGAAAGACCCTGACAAAAAACCTCATGCCAAACTGATGATGATAATAAGAAGAACACTGACGAACATTTTCACAAATTAAAAACAATAGTGTTTGAATTTAGCAGTTACCTGATTAATACGTCTGGCCCGACTTAGAGAAACTGGTCAAAACTTTCGTTCCGTCGCCAATTAATAGAAACGAGGTTGGGAAAAAGAAGACGACTGCAATTAATTTTTCTTTTATTTTTGGATATAAATACTATCTACAGTTTATGCAGGCGTCGTTCATTTTATTTCTAAAATTGGTGCCGTTTTGATTTCCACAATTGTGCGCGCATATCCAACTTGGTTTAGCTTGGCGGAGATAGATTCTCCAGTGAGACTCTCTTAAGATCAAAATCACAACGTGGTTAAGAGAGATTACAGGTGAAGAGGCCAACCCAAAGTCCAGCTGCTGTGTCAACGCCATCAACGACTAACGAGTGTGGGCTGACGGCTTCTTCTCAGACCAGGATCGATCCTGACTCAAGAACAACAGGCTACGAAGACTCCGGGAGTATGTCACGTCACATATATATTTTGTTACGTGTTAAGTGTAACAAACAAAAAAAAAAATGACTAAACCTCAGAGTTAAATCACATGCAAATATTTAATTTACGAATAACACAAAATGATATATATACAAAATTTACAATTTTTTGCATTCAAAACAGAAACGTAGAGTTTACTACTGGCAGGCAAAGTGTTACGAAGGGGAAGGAAGGGTCAGTATCATTACTCAGTTAAGATTGCGAAGAAGTTCAAGTGCTATACTTTGAGGAAATATTCAAATGTGCATATAAATAATAATTATTAGTTTGATCAATGAAAAAGTCAAAAATATCTATTTACCCATATAGTTCCATGAGGTTATCTTTCGAATTTTAGTTGGTCGGCATCTTTTCTTGGAGATTCTTTCGGCTGGATATAAACCTTGAATCAAAGCCGGAGTTGATAATGCCAGCAAATCCTTTTAACAACTAAGTACTCTCTTTCCAAAACCTCTTTTTATAGGGACTAACAACTAATTTGCATATTCTAGAGTCTTTTTGAATTCTCTCGATTTAACTGGAACATTCTGGCATCTTTCAAAACGTTCTATTCCTAATTTCTCTATTTTTACAACTACTTCATAAATTAGAACTTTTTTGTAATAACAATTAGGACTCAATAGAGTCCCTTACTACAACTTTTAGACATTATTAATATTATTTTTATATATAAATGCATCCTCGTAACAATATATATTTGTTTATGTCTGGATATAAATGAGTGTATGCTTCTGTATGAGGGTTATTGTGTTTATTTGTGTGTATTTACGCCTATAGTTGTTTATGTTTTTTTTGTTTTAATCATATCACCCCGATCAAGGCGGTAACGCCACTGATGTGCAGGGGACTACGTAAGAGGGAGAGATTAGAAAAGAGAAGGCCGGAAACCACATCCTAAACAGGGAACAAGGGATCAGCCTCTACACCTGTTCAATAGACGTGGGTGGAGTGTGAACCGGGAGATCTATATATGTGGTTTTATTCTGTATATGATGCATTATGGATGTTTAAGTCGCTTACATATTTTGTTTATTGCATGTGAATTTGCGTGCGTATATAATTAATTATATTTTTTTGTCTATGCACTGGAACTCGAGCAGTTATAATGTTTTGGATACGGAATTTTATTCCATCCATAACTAAATTTCTCAATCAGCCCCGAGCATAAATTGAACATGGGTGGGTCGATGCCATTTTTGTCAGCTGGTCTGTGGGGAAAGATACTTGTGGCTAGACTCAAAGCAGTGGGACTTTTTTAAGTGATTAATTGTGACATGATAGTTTCATTACAAATCGGTCATATTTTACAAGGCATGTCTGCTTGAGAACAACACACGGAATCACTTTGGCCTCATTTTTTCAACTGGCCTGAAGTGGAATGAATATATCAGAACTTTACCTGAGTCTACTGATCGGAACGTTGTGTCGGTCCAGAAAATGTTTTCTCTTGCTCATTAAAGAATTTACAATTCGTCCATGCATTGACAACTTTTGCGAAGTTTGGTTAGGTTTTCCTGCTATTCATCTCGAGGTTCGCAACAAAATCCAAAGAAGAATCTGCAATGTAATCAGTCCTGACCTGGCCTCTCAACTCCAGTCACTTTCTCACCGACGTGACATGGCTCACCTCTGTCTTTTCTACAAATATTTAAATGGCAAAAATTCTGACAAGCTTTTTTATCCTGGTGCCTTGACCTCGGAAATTTAAGTGTGCTACTAGATTAGCAAATATGTCCCACCCATTTATTGTTGAAATAGTTAAATGAAACCGATACTTCTACTTTAATAGTTTCTTTTCTCGCACGACCCGCCTGTGGAACTACTTGATGGTTTGATAACTAAAATCTCTCAAAATCTAAGTGCAACGTTTGTTGCCATTTTGTATATCTTTGAAACTCGTTCATCTGTTATTCCTTCTTCCATAAAACGGTACTCAATATTTTCTTTCACAGTAATCCCCTGTGCACTAGTGGAGGTATTGACTTGCTTAGGGTGAAATTATATATAAAAAGGGGGCGAAGTTTTGAAATCATTAAAAAAAAAAACAAAAAATAAAGAGAGCCTTAAGCATTACAAGTAAAAGTTTCCTTTACATACATTTGACTCAGGATACAGATGGCCCCTGTGCACTAGTGGACGTATTGCCTTGCTTAGGGTGAAATAAAAAAAAGCGGAGGGGGGGGGGGCTAATCTATAAAATAATAAATTATGTTTTATGTTCAAAGATAAAATATTTCCAACGTCACATGTAAATATTTATCATCTGTTCAACTTAGAATACAAATGACCACCATCTCTCAGCCTCAAAGACATCAGAGGATCCACCACGTCCCGGGTGCACAGAAGAGGAGAAAACAACAGAAATATATATGGTAAGTGAGTGCTGTTTTATTGCTCCAATTTTCCTTGCCACTTAAATGACATTGGTGTTCAAAATACAAAGTAACCTAAGCAGTATCAATTATTAAGTGGTCTTGCTCATAGAATGAAGCATCGTAAAGACTAACATGTTTGTTTCATGTGACTTCTAGAGGCTGTGTGATAGGGTAAGTTTCCTACTTCCCCACTCAATTTGATGTGTTTCTATCCATATGCAAGTGGATATGTATTGAATATGGGTTGGTTGATGTCGTTTTTGTCTGCTAGTTTGTAGGCAAAGATGTTTGAGGCTAGACTCAAAGCAGTATTGCTTCTTCAAGTGATTAATTGTAGCACTGGAGTTTCATTCACAAAAAAAAAAAAAAAAAGAAAAAGGAGCCTTAAGCATTACAAGTAAAAGTTTCCTTTACATTTGACTCAGGATACAGATGGCCCCTATGCACTAGTGGACGTATTGCCTTGCTTAGGGTGAAATTATTTAAAAAAAAAAAAAAAGGCAAAGCTATAAAATAATAAATTATGTTTTATATTCAAAGACACAATGCTGCAAACGTCACATGTAAATATTTGTTATCCGTTTAACTTAGAATACAGATGACCACCACTCTTGGCCTCAAAGACATGAGAGGATCCAACACGTGTGTTTCGTTGTATCATAGCTAATCAGTACAGTTAGACTCCGCTTGCTTTTAACCCAGGATTGAAACCAGACTAAATTGGCGTCAGTCGGCGATTCTACCTCTGGGCTATGGGCGCTCGGTAGAAGGAGGCAGACTTTTAGCGTATCATGTATCGTACACCAATAGCCAGAGTGCTCTAATTCCTTACTGAATGAGCAATGCATAGATGCTAGAGTAGCTACTGTTTTTCAAAGTCTACCATTCTTCCAGAGTGTGAGAACGTAATATATATATATATATATATATATATATATATATATGAATTGTTTGAACATTATTTTTTATCGATACTCGTATTTAAGTAGATATTCTGTTTTTAATTTAAACAGTATTATATATTAATATCTACTGGCCTGATTATTTACGATAAATTTTTATTATGAAAATGTGTCATATTTGGCACCAAAATTAAACAAGTCGGCTGACAAAGTCAGTTGTTGCAGAAATCTGTTTCAGAGCTGTCTGTATACTACCATTTGCTGGCCTGACAAGCAAATTATGCTGCAAAAACCCAGCAACTTCGAACTGAAGTTATCTTTAAGTATTTCTAACATCTTGTCGGTAGGATGTGAGTTGTGGTGCTGTGGATATCAACTCAGAACGAGAAATCGGGGAGCCGTGTTCAAATTCCAGTTGAATTCTTTGCATTCACTTATGTGCAAATACCCTTGGGAAAGGTATTAATCCGTTTATTCCTTCCAGCTATGGGTTAAATAGCAGGACAGATTGGGTTCTATAGCCTTGGCTGGTAACCAGTCTACCACAGAAAGAAATGGCAACCTACTGCGGGCTAATCTTCTGCCCAGTCAGTCATGTCTCAAAAGAGACATGATCGCCCAAGCGTGTATCACGTATGGCACTTAACTGACTGACTATCCATATGTATTGAATAGGGGTGGGTTGATGTCATTTTTGTCACATTTCCTGTTGTTAAATTCAAAAAAGATTAATTGTTGCACTGGAGTTTCATTCAAAGCAAAGTGTTAAAGAGCCCCCCAAGCATTACAGATGTTTCCTTTACATTTGACTCAGGATACAGATGGCCAGAAACCTATGAGTTCAAAGGACCCCCCTCACCTCGGGCACACTGAAGAGAGAACAGAAATATCTAAGGTAGGTACTTTTGTTTAAGCTCCCCCTTTTACCTTACCACTAGTGCCAACCATGCAGCGATTAAAGCCCTCATTCAATCTAATCATCTGACTCCTGGAATTAACACAATTTCAGATACTTGTGTCTAGACTGAACAATAATGATGAATGGCCACAATCAAAAGGCAAAACTGATTTATATCCAAAAGATAAAATGTTTTAAATATTTTCTGTTTAACAAATACAGATGACCAGCAAAGGATCCACCACCTGTCCAGTGCCCAGATGAAGAGAAAACACTTTAATTTTTAAAATAACACTAACATATTATTTGATAATGAAGATTGCAGAACATCTGTACTTATTGACTGCCAAATCAATCTGTTCAATTTTAGACTTTCCACTTAAAACTAGAGTTTTTGTTATCTCTTAGCTGATTGCCCAGAGCATGTGAACTTAATGGTGTCCCTAAAATGAAATTCTCTTTTAAAAACTGATCCTCCCAACTATTGTTCTAAATATTTTTGACAAAGTATCTTTGTAAAGTCACTGAATTGATTAAGCATCTCACATAACAGGATTTCTCTTCTGGTAAGCAACATGGTTTTTTGTCTTAAGTTAAATTCAAAGAGCGTTATCTTGAAAAACTACTCTAGATCTTTTATACCTTGTCCTGGTTTGAATCCTATTGCCTTGTTAAGCATTTCCATTTAGAATAACAGAAAAAAAAAAAAAAAAAAAAAATCAATCAAGAACCTGCAATGTTAATAGGCTTGACCTGGTTAACAACTCAGCCACTTAGATGATCTGTGCAGTTAAACATTTCACTGGTAGTTTCTGCCAATAATAGGTGGACATAAACGAGAAGAGTGATGAGTATTTTTTTTTTTGACAATAGAGGAATTGTACCTACTCAGGATTAAATGGGTTACTCTTTCCACAGCTTTGATTACCAACTTTTCTCCACCTCCACCACACTATCATCCATGAGCAGAAAATTGAATATGGATGGGTTGATGCCATTCTTGTTAGCTGGTCTACAAGGAACGATAATTGTGGCTAGATTGACAGCAGTGGCACTTTTAGTAATCATGGCACTGCAGTTTTTTTTGTATTATTATTTGACTTACGCTACAGATAACTAGAAGCTCTCAACTTCTAAGGACTCACATATTGAGTGCACAGAAATATCTAAGGTTGGTACTTCTGTTTAGCCCCCACTAGTGCCCAAAATAAAAAGCAAGCTAGGCAATAGTAAGTGCTAACCTTTACTGATTAGGAATTGTCATTCAAGTCATCATCCACCTCCAGCAGTTAACTTAAACCATCATTCTACTTGATATTTCACAGCGTTTCTACTAAAAAAAAAAAAAAAAAAAAAAAAAAGCCACTAATTACAATTTTGATTTTTTCTTACTGGGTGGTAGAGATCAGATGTAGAAGGAATAGCTATAAAGTTGTTTTCTTCCACTGTGAGGCCTTTAAGAGCATTTTCTGGTAAACTGTACCATAAATAATAAGGCCCACACTCTTAGTTTAAAGTGAAACTGGCACTACATGAAATACAAATTACTAGTGGCATTGTAGGAGATCCCATTGCATTTTCTGATAATACCTGAAATTTATACACACACACACACTTGAAAACACACTTTATCAGTATTGATCTTTTATGAACCTACTTAAGTTAGAGTTTATCTTTATACCTGATACTAATTGAGATCATAAAAACTAAAAACCTGAAATGTTTTTTTCCCCCCTCAGCATCAAAAACTCAAAAGCAGCATTTACAATCACATAAGCAATTTAGACCTCAGAGTCGACTTTCTGCTTCAGCAACTCACTGGAAATATAGAATCAGTAGAACCCTATATTGATCCAGAAATATGGAGCCATTTCACAAGTGAGAAATTTCAACAGGAAATTGATAGTTTCTTGAAAACTTGAGCATTCGGAACATGCAGCTAAAAAAAATAACTACTTTCCTGTAAAAATGCACACTCAGCCCAAAGTAATCATTTTTTTTTTTAAATGACCTTGAGCTCTGCACATATCTTGTCATAACAAATAAAAAGTCATTTGCCAATGTTAAAGCAATTTATTTTTGTTTTTAATCCAAGAAATGGATAATGTATAAAGTCCAATTTAATGAAAAAGGTACAACAGCACAGAACTGTTACAGTGAAAGGTTCATAGTGTCAGTTTACAAAGGTTTAATTAACAAAGAACCCAAGTAAATTGTAAGATTTTAGAAGCTTAAAAAAAAAAAAAAAAAAAAAAAAAAAAAAAAAAAAAAAAGACTAAAGAAATGATAGTGACTAGATTTCTCAGCCACAAATGAATTTTAATGTCAAATAATTTATGTTGAACAGGTAACAAGTTTCCACAATGAGAATATAACTGCAAGTAACAGTTACAGAGGGGAGAGGGGTTGCTGAAAGTTCTTGGCCCAAGTGATTTTCTTTTGCACAGAATCATTGTACTTCTGAACTGTTCAGCTCAGCCACCATGAAATTTCTGTAAATGAAAGGGCCTCTCACGCATGCATTAGATTGCAAAAAATGTCATGCTGCTGGATACAGAAATTTTCAGCTTGAGATATGGTTTGCATTGATCTGGAACCCAAGAGGACAATTCATAGCTGTCAATTTTTTTTTTTTTGGGGGGGGGGGGGGATTAAAAAAAAAAAAAGAAAAAAAAGAAAGAAAAGAAGTCAGTGCTAGAAATCTGGTTACATAAATTACTGTACAATAAAAGAAAAGCCATATAGTTAAAGTGGATAGGACACTTACTGTGTTAATGAGGCTTTAAAAGGAAACAGCTCAAACTGTAGAAAGGAGTATTTTTCTGGCAAGATTAATTTGGGCTCCAGTGCACTGAACAGCCCTTCCATCCTTGGTTGGGCTGAGAATTTTTCAGCAGCCCCAGTGCAAACATTTCTACTTTGTAAAATAGAAATATTTAACCTTTGTTTCATCAAATAAAAAAAAATTCTTAGAAGTAAAAAGCTAATATCTAAGCTGATCAACTGCTACAAGCAAACCAATTTGACAAATTTTTTGATACATGAAGAAATTATTCTAAGTTAGAGCTTGCAGTTATTAAGCTAAGTGTACACACTTAAATGCATCAACCAGCCAAGTGTAAATGATAACATTACAAAACAAAGCCTGGTTACTAAAAATAAGAAGAGATGTGTATGAGTAAGTAAACTTTAATTTCAAGGATACTGACATGAATAACAGCTGAAAATTAACAAGGATATCAGAATGGTGATTAGGATATTCATGTCATTAATACAAAATGAGTGCTTCATTTTTTTGTTTGTTTGTTTTTTTTTTCCATTTCATCTAGTTTAGCAGCAAGTATGAATTCTGCCCAACATGAGTGTATGGAGACCTAAAGCATAAGTTTAGTCAACTTCTTCAATTGTAGGGCCACTGCTTCCTGAAGTTGCACCATCAGAAGCACCAAAGTTAGGCATGCCGCCTGGCATACCTCCTGGCATGCCACCAGGCATACCACCTGCAGCTTGGTACAGCTTTGTAATGATAGGATTGCAAACCTTCTCGAGTTCCTTTTGCTGATGTTCAAATTCTTCCTTTGAGGCCAGTTGGTTTTGGTCAAGCCAGCTAATTACCTCTTGGCATTTGTCAACAATTGTCTTCTTGTCATCCTCGCTGATCTTGTCTTTAATTTTGTCATCTTCAACTGTTGACTTGGTGTTGAAAGCATAACTTTCAAGAGAATTCTTTGCAGAAACACGAGCACGCTGCTCATCATCTTCTTGGCGGTACTTTTCAGCATCGTTCACCATTCTCTCAATTTCTTCTTTGCTGAGACGACCTGCAGAAAAAAAAAAAAAAAAAAAAATTAAATTGCTTAATGTCCATCTTTTCAGATTTTCAGTTGCAATTGAAAAATCCTCACCTCTTAAGATTTCATTCAAAGAAACAACCCAACCTACCTTTGTCATTTGTGATGGTGATCTTGTTTTCTTTACCGGTGCTCTTATCAGTAGCAGATACGTTGAGAATGCCATTAGCATCAATATCAAAAGTAACTTCGATTTGTGGTACGCCTCTTGGTGCTGGAGGGATTCCAGTAAGCTCGAATTTTCCTAGCAAGTTGTTATCCTTCGTCATTGCTCTTTCTCCTTCATAAACTTGGATGAGTACACCAGGTTGGTTATCAGAGTATGTTGTGAAGGTCTGCGTTTGTTTTGTTGGAATGGTTGTGTTTCTCTTAATCAATGAGGTCATAACACCACCAGCAGTTTCAATACCCATTGAGAGTGGCGCCACATCAAGTAGCAACAGGTCCTGGACAGCTTTATCTTTCTCACCAGAAAGGATGGCAGCTTGGACAGCTACAAAAGATGTGTATTTCATTAATACCAATGCAAAAAACTGGTCACTGACTAAAATTATAAGTCCCACACAAAACTTTAGTATAGAAAAAGATACTAACATTTAATAAAGAAAAGTCCTTTTTATAAGCAATTAGCATACGAAAAGTCATTATTGTGATGTACCATTACTGCTGAGTCTCATACAATCATGAGGAAAAGCAACAGTTACGGATTTACTTTTAGCATGTTGACTCACCGCACAGTTAACTGTCAACTATGAAATGATAACACATGCTGAAAGAAAGATTAAATATCAACTCACCTGCACCGTATGCAACAGCCTCATCAGGGTTAATGCTCTTATTTAATTCTTTTCCATTGAAGAAGTCTTGCAAGAGTTTCTGAATCTTGGGAATTCGAGTAGAGCCACCAACAAGGACAATTTCCTGAATAGCAGACTTGTCTAATTTGGCATCTCTCAAAGACTTTTCAACAGGCTCCAAGGTTCCTCTGAAGAGATCAGCATTCAATTCTTCAAATCTGGCTCGAGTAATGTTAGTGTAGAAGTCAATGCCTTCATAAAGCGAGTCAATCTCGATGCTAGCCTGGGTGCTGGATGACAGGGTTCTTTTAGCACGCTCACAAGCTGTTCTCAATCTTCTAATGGCACGTTTGTTTTGAGCAAGGTCTTTCTTGTGCTTTCGCTTGAACTCTTGGATGAAGTGATTCACCATACGATTATCAAAATCTTCTCCACCAAGATGTGTGTCACCTGCAGTTGACTTGACCTCGAAGATTCCATCTTCAATGGTCAGGATGGAGACATCAAAGGTACCACCTCCAAGATCATATATAAGTATGTTCTTCTCACCACCAGCCTACAATTAGAAGAAAATAAAATCTAAGTTCAGTGCAAACATTAAAGTTTAATTATAAATATTTAAGTAGGTACCATCACAAATTTGCTGGGTGGGGGGGGAACCCAAACTAAAGAACTATTTTGTAAATTTGCCCACTTTTCTGAAAATCTGTTCTAAATTGTGCAAGAAAGAAAATTTTTTTCAATGAATTTTCACAAGAATTGCATTTATTTTAATTATAAATTTATAAAGTTTCAAAATCTTTCAAAAATTTTCCTTCATGCTAGGTTGTCAAGTTAATACTAATCAAAAATTGAAGAGTTTAATACAAGCCAGTTGATTTTTAAAATAAAACATTTTAATTGTGTGTATGACAACCCATATTCTCTTTTCACAGGTGACTGTACATGTGAGTGTTTGTGGGAGATGCATTTCAAAGGTTGCACTCCTTACAGAAAGAAAAAGGGAAATTCCCAATTTGTGACGGTACCTAATATGAAAGATTCAAAATTAAATGCCATAAATTTCAAATTCAGTTATGTTATATAATAACAATTGTAAGAATTTAAGTTTTACATTTGAACTTTCATTTTTCATAAATCTTCAATCTGAACTAGAATTCTAGAAAATATTGGGTAATTGATGAAAAGTGTTGTTTTTAATTCTATTATATAGTAAAAAAAGAAAAAAAAAGAAAAAAAAACTAAGTTTACAATTAAGACAGTCAAATTCATCTTTCATACTCAATATTCTTTGATGACTTATCTGTCATCACCTGATAACAAGGCTACCGTAATTAACATTTACAGTAAATTTCAGACAGTAAGCTAGTAATACTTGTTTTAAGTCAGATTATGGTAAGTTTAAATTTGCTAAATTGAATAAGATGTGTCAGCAAGGTATGTTTTATTTTTGAAAGATAAAAAAATGAAATTTTCAAAAATCAGAAATTTTTTAGATTCTAATCAATATAATGAGTTTGAAGTACAGTATTTTGCTTACTGGAATTAGTAAATTTAATCTCTTTGCTTTCAATTAAAGCTCCAGGAAAACTTTAAAAATTCAGTTTAAATTTTGTTATTGAAAATGAGTGAGGGTACATACATTTAAGCCAAAATTTAAATGACTTACCTTTTTGTCCAAACCATATGCAATAGCAGCAGCTGTGGGTTCATTGATAATTCTCAAGACATTAAGCCCAGCAATGGTTCCAGCATCTTTAGTAGCCTGTCGCTGGGAGTCATTGAAGTAGGCAGGAACTGTGATCACAACATTAGAGACACTCTGCAAACAGATTCATACAGTATTAGCAAAATTATCAGATTAACAAACTTTAATTTAGGCAATTACAAGATACAGATTATGATACAGAACAGAAAAAGCAATACTTACCTTGCCTAGGTAAGCTTCAGCAGTTTCTTTCATCTTTGTCAAAACCATAGAGGAGATTTCTTCAGGAGAGAAAATCTTGCTGTCACCTTTAAAGTTAACTCTCAATTTTGGTTTGGAACTATCATTCATGACTTCAAAAGGCCAGTGTTTCATGTCGGTCTGGATAGACTGATCATCAAATCTTCTACCAATGAGACGTTTAGCATCTGAAACAAAAGATTTTCCTACAATTGTATCTCTGAATTGTCCATCTCAGAATTTTACCTAATAAAATGCTTTAAGTCAACATTAATATTTTATTCGTAATTAACTTAGTACACTGTATCTGTATTTCTTGTCCCAAACAGGCAAAGTTCCTTCAATTAGGATATGATACACAACTGAATAACTATTTTGTTATTTAAGTACCAAATGTTTTTAGTTACAAATTAAAACAGTAACCATTTAAATAAATAAGGGGAACATTTAAATTGGGAAATTATATTTGATAAAAAGTTGACTTACCAAAAATAGTATTTTCAGGATTCATGGCAACTTGATTTTTGGCAGCATCTCCAATCAGACGTTCTGTGTCTGTAAATGCAACGTAACTGGGAGTTGTTCGATTTCCCTGGTCATTAGCAATAATTTCAACTTTGCCATGTTGGAACACACCAACACAAGAGTAGGTGGTCCCAAGATCAATCCCGACTGCTTTAGACATGCTGAAGATTATAAATTGAAAATATGTAAGCAAATTTCAGAGTCTAGAGAAATTTTTGCATACGACATTAATTTGATCGACAACAACAAAAGAGATGTATAAAATAAATTTTCGGGGGTGGGGTGTGGAATGCCTACGACGAGTAGTACAGCTTAAAATATTTCCCAGTTAAATTGATATTTTTCCTATAACAAAAAGTAAGGAGGCATCAAATGGGAGACACCGAAAAAGATTATCAACAAAACAAAAATCAATTTTCTTTAATTAATACAACGAAATTCTTTCACTAGTTCCTTTGTTCATCCTTGGCAAATTTCTTTACTGTTAAAGAGTTCTTTTCACAGAAATTGCTGAACACTAACAAAACGGAGAGGTTATTTTGCAGAAGAAAGCAACGCACGAGACTCCGGTTATCATTACCCCCGCCCCCTCGAGGAAGAAGCTACATTTTTTTTTTTATTGCAGAGTACCCGACCCCCCCAAAAGAATCGGAAGGTTCCCCCCTCAAAGAAAGAGAGAGAGAAAAAAAAATCTGTTAAGTGCATTTCGATTAAGTGTTTCACGAAAACGATCTTTCGAATGCTACACGAAAAATAAATGTCTCCTCATATTGTCATATTTAATGAGCTTTCAAAGGCACCAGCGACAACTACACATACAAATTACCATATGTTTAGCAACAAAATAAGGACTATTTAAATCACAAAGAAAAAAAAAACTTACGAAAATACTGTTGTGTTTTTCAATGAAAAGCAAGCCGAGTGGAAAAGAGGGACGAATGAGAAAGCAACGAAAAGAAAATCGACAGTCGGAGGAGGAGGACGACAACTGAAACTGCTAATAATTTTTTTAGCTATACTAATGGGGAAAATATTCCCACTTTTGCTGCAAGCAAAATTGGAGAAATTAGGCCATTGATAGTTGACTTTCAACGTTGCTGAACGCATACAAAAAGAAAAAAAATTAACTCGTTTTATCAAACTAGACTAGAAAATTAGAAATTAAAATGTCTGAAAAAAGAGGAAAGACTTAAACAGAAAGCAGTCCTTTCACAAACAAGAATGCAGAATTATTTTTTTTTATAGAATAGCAAGAAGGGGAAAAAAAGTAAAAAATTGCAAATTTAAGACAAAAAAAAAAAGCAACCGTTGATTTAGACACGATTTGTTAAATATTTAAGTCTTTAGTTTTTTTTTTTTTCCACGCTTAACCTTGACCGCCATTTTCATCGATGGCAGACGCGATTCTAGAAACTTCTAATTTCAACACTTGACAAAAATATTAAATATTAAGCGAAGACTAAAACAGAAAAAGCAAACTAGTTAAAGAAAACAAAACCAAAAAGTTTTATAAATTAGTGAAGTGATTCAAGCAGCTGAATATTTAAAAAAAAAAAAAAGATCGGAAAGAAAGACCGAACGTAACTAAAAACAAGAGTATAAAAAGGCAGACACTTGTAGACTCAAATATAAAAAAAGGAAAAATGTTTACAAAATTTATGTTCATGAATAATAAACAGAAAAAAGCTTTCTGTTAATTTTAATTTATAAATATATGAAAGTTATATGAAATAGTTATGTATAAATATATATTTTTTTTTAGATATACATTAATCGTTCTTTCGAAAGCTTCGAGAAGATTCGGAAGTATGCAAAAATCGTCGAGTAGAATTTCCCGAAAATTACAAGTCTTTTTTTTTTTTTAAATTTTCGAAAATTCTAAGACATTGAAACGAGGAAAATAAAAATAAAAATAAAAGCTATCATGATGCTAATCAATAAATAAATAACAAGTCTCGAAAACATTCATGAAATTGTTTTAAATGAAAACAAAAATGTCCGGGCAACTAAAAAAAAAAAAAAAAAAAAAAAAAGCGACGCTTCGAAGATTTAAGAAAATAAAATTTGTTTACATAATTAAAAATAATAATAAAAAGTTAAAAATGCGATCTCAGACATTTTTTTAAAATTAAGCGGAGTACTTTTTAAATGAAAAATTCACATAAAATAATTATTAATAAAAAGATTAATGTTTTAAGGAGGGCGTGTTTTAAATAAACAATCAGAAGAGTTATTTAATTTATGTATTAAGTTTTATCTGAATTTTACAGATATCCCGTTTCAGAAAACGTGTCCGGAATTCATTGCTTTTTTTCTTCAATTATTTATAAATTTATTTAAAAAATTTAAAAAAAAATTAAAAAAAAAGAAAAATAGATGTATGTTTAAAGTTTGGTTTAAAATGACGGCTTAAGGATTTTTTTAAAAAGAATAGAGAACAAAATTAAATTTAATAATTAAAAATTAGCTAGAAACGTGAACGAGAAGAGCTTGATCGAAGCTTTTTCTGAAGAGATTAGAAGCTTCTGGAAAGAGATAAATTAATTCTGTAGTTTCAGTTTAAAAACGAAACTGCAAAAATTAAGACTTCATTAGAAAAAAAAAAAAAAAAAAAGGGAGGGTGGAGTCAAATATTTCAAAAATACATAGAATAAAAAATAAAAATAAAAGGAATTTATTCAGGAAAAAAATAAAATAAATAAAGAGATGGAACCATTTATTGCCATTCATATGCAAGAAAGAGATTGGCGGTTGCCAAAAAATCTTTTTCGTTGTTGCTGTTTATATGGGGAAAGAGTCTTAAATTTAAACGTAAATTATTAAAAATAAGCAATTTCTGGATATGATTTTTGAAAAAATATATATATCGTCAATAATAACAAAGAATCGTTTGGTTTCCTTACCTTTCTAAGCTCGGAGCCCTCACGGTATTCGGCTTGCCTGCACGTGGTAACACGCCTGAAAAGACAGTTATTCACTCGCGTTTGGCTGAAGCAATGATGATGTGACGTCACGCACACATTTTATATCGTCCAATCAGAGCGCTCCGGAACCTTCTAGAAAGCCGAAATAACAACAACAACAAATACAGCAATTATCACAACAACATTAATCAATAAACGTACAAAATTTTCTCTTACCTTCTCGGACTTTCGACTGTCCATTTGCGTTTTAAGATAATTTTGGCGTCATTCTTTCGGTTTTTTTTTCTTCTTCTTTTTAGTCTCTTCCTTCTTATAACGTTAATTCCATTGTTTATTTACTTTTAATCATAGTTGCTGCATTTGGATACATGTACTTTAGGTTTTCTCTTTAAAATGGTAGACAAGAGAGAAACAACAAAAAAGACAAGGAAGGAAAATTGCGATTTAAGAAAATTAAAAAGATTAGCATAATTTTTGAAATAGTTAAAATTTAAAAACGGAATAAATTATTTTAAAATATCGTTTAATTTTTTTGGCATTTAAAAAATAATTATATTCGGGGTGCACATTTGTTTGGCCACTGAATAATCAGTTTTTTGGAGAATGATTTAAAAAAATAATTAAAAATCTTTTTAACGTTTAAAAAACTGATTTTTTTTATTTCTAATTTGTTTATGATTGTTTTATTTTTAAAAAATGTTGGTTAACTGTTAGACATTGGCTAAATTATTTCAAATTAAAAGAATCATTTCCTTTCTGGGAACTGTCTACAGACATAAGAAAATCAGGAACTGTCCTTTAACTAAAAAGCATTGCCTACAGATTTAGAAAGACGTTTTTCTATTTTGTTCAGTTTTAGCAAAAAAATAAAATAAAATATCTTTCTTAAAAAAAAATCAGTTATTAATTAAAAAATTGAAACAGTCCGCCTTGATCTGCAAAATGTGTTTTTAAAAACTTTTGACAGCATATTTTTAGATCAACCCAGTACAAAAAGGATTGCAAATTTTAATAATTTATTTTGCAACATTTTAAAATAAAAATTCAAAATAATGTGTTTTTTACGAGTGATTTCCTTGTTGGGTTCATTCCTTCATTCACTTGTACATAGCAACAAGCATTTTTTGCATTTAGAAATTAAATTTTTCATTGAGATCAAGTATGCAAAATTTACAAAAACAAGATGCAAAAAATTAATTAACACATTTTTTTTTCATTAAATTTTAACAAACTGCACCATTTCATTTAATTACACCACAGAATGTTTTTTTTTAATTACCTAGAATTCTGTAGAATTCTCTAGAATGGTGATTTACTCTGCGCAGCTTAGATGTGACATGAGACCGAAAGTACAGGGCACCTAGTGAGGATCAAAACACTCAACAGTAATGATTTTAGCCAGACAAGCTTGCTAACTATCTATTTTACAGTGTATCATTTTTTTAATATTAAAATTTATAATACACCTTAATGTTTTTGACTTCCATTTTATTTAAAAACCATTTTTTGACTTCCATTTTATTTAAAAACCTTTTTCTTTTTTAAATTTGTTTTACTCCATTTCTTTCTGTTCAATGTTCATTTACAAAAAATATTTGATAAAAACAAGTGTGAAAATAATTTGTAAAAATGAAAGTAAGTGATTAGAATAAAATCTTTATTAGTAATAAAAAGTAGACATATTTTTAAAAGTAATTCAAGAAAATAATTAAAATTACTCCACAAGATTTTTAAAAAGGTATGTGTGAGAGAGAGAATATAAAAAAAAATATTGAATGCCTGCTAATTTAATACAACAATCATTGATTAATTTTGTTTTTAACAATAGCAAACAAGCATGGTTCGCTGTTGTTAAAATAATAAAAATAAAAATTTACTATAAATTTATCGAAAAATTATTTCAAAATGCACGTATATTAATTTTAAACTAAAAAATAGCACACCGGCTGGGCCTGTCCATTTCTTATGGTGCTAACGTAAAAATAGTTTTTATGGTTTATTTTATCATTGATTAAATTAACAATAACAAAAACATATAAAAAGATAATTATTTTCATTTTTTGTTTTACCTTTATTCTGTGAAGGAAATGTGTTATAAAAATGAAATATCATTTAAAAAGGGTTACCCATGTTTAAATGTATAATCGTCTACTAGTTTTTTTAAATTTACGTTCTTTTGAGAGAAGTGTATTTTTATCATATGTAGTCCAGACGATTTGTGTGAAATTTGTTAGAAATGTCTATCTTTTTTGCGGCTCAGTGGTAAAAATCCGCCAAAATCTTTGAAGGATCCATTTCTAGTTTATGAACCATAGCTTTTTCGTTATTGATCATTGAGAAACATGATCTTAAACTCTAACACCCCGAATAATAGGGCAGAGCTGGGCCTAAATTTTGAATAAATGAAGCTCAGGTCAGAAGATACGAAGAGAAAACCTTCTGACAACAAAGAAAGAAGGCAGGTCAACATTAAAAAAAGACATTGACATCAAGAGAACATCAAGAAGGCTCTGATACCAGCAAGCCACAGATAGAAGAGAGAAATTTGATTGAAGTTTCAGTAAAATTTCTCTTGAGTTTGGACAGCTTAAAATGAAAAGATTTTTGAAAAATTTTCTCAAGAATGAACTGTGTAAAAAGAGACTTAAAAAAAGGTTACTGTGTCCCAGAGACGCCCGTGGGGATATTTGCAAGTAGGTCTTTTCGTATGTGGTTTGTTTTGTTTTGTTTTGTTTTTCTTACCCAATTTTTCGCTGGTGATCTTTTGCCAGAATTTGTTATCCTGCCTTACCTGGTGTACAAAAGTACATATCTAATGGATTATCCGTTCTAGTGGAGATTAGTTGTATGTTATTGCAGATTAACGGAATTTGGCCTCGTAGATAGCCTACTATAAGTCATAAAGAAAGGTTATAAACCAAGAAAAGCAAATTGAGTTTAGAAACAACATTTTATATATATACACATATTAATTAAAGTTTTACAATTAAAACAATTCTTTAAGTATGGGTCCAACGGACGTTAAAATGTTCATGGCAATAAAATGCTGAAAAGAGAATTTGTTCGTACGAATGTGGGAGCGTTGTAAATTAGGAATGTCTTTGATGTATCCGCTTCTTTGGTCGGTAAGTAGTTTAGAGACAGCGAAGAAGAAAAGGAGAAGGAAGGGCGGCGAGCATAGTAAGTCACTTGACGTCGGTCAAGAGAAATACTAATTACACTCGTCCCTCTCAAGTCTGTCTGTGTCGGTCTGTCTCGGTTTTTTATATCCTCTTTTTGGATCGCAGCAGATCATTTGGGAATTCACACTCGTATTTGATTCTGGGCTTCCCATCGGCCGATAAATAAAGTTCGCGTAGGCTCGTGAACTGGAATTTAATATTTAATTAATTTTTAGTTTTCAAGCGGAACATCTGCGTGGAGCCGCGGTGCGCAGTTTTGGTCATTTGCTTTCCTGTCGTGAGAGTGCAAACATCCGGTCCCTAGCTTTGCTCGGTATCACCACACATATTGTGCAAATTTTGTTTGTACTTTTTTTTTATTGTAAACTGTAAATAAATGTTTTTTCTTTTAAAATTTTACGTAGTTGTTGTCTCATATTTTATAATTTGGCACCAGAATATGTCTTGCTATTTCTACTAAGTTTTTGTGTCTGGCACAAGAGCTTAGATTTGGTGGAAATAAAAAATTTTATTGTTATTTATTTGTTTATTCCTTCCAGAAGAACTGTTGTATTTTTTAAAACATTCGCGTTTATAAAGTTAAAAAGAATTAAAATATTAATTTTTTGAATGCTGTATTTTTAATATATCTCTCAATCACAGTTTTTTTCTTTTTTTTTAAGTAATTTTTGAGTAAAGATTATATTGGGTTGTCACACATGAAATGTCGTACTTTTTAAGAAATGAATAAAACGTTTCTGAAATCTTAAATAACTAATTTATATAGTTGAAATAGGCACTATGTTGATGAATGACTGTTTTCGCCATACCTCTAAATTCTTGATCCCATCTTTTAAAAAAATTCTCATCCTTTGATTTGGTAAACGGTTCAAATGCTTCGACTACCTCTTTCTTGTTCCATATGAAAATCTCAAAATGCTTAAATAAGTTATAATCAATTAGAAAAATATCAGGTGAATATGGAGGATGAGGCAAAATTTAATAATTCAGGCTGTGCAGCTTTTTGTCTGAGAAGCGTACGACCGTGCGTTGCCGTGCGGCAAAATTGGGCAGTCCCTACCCACAAGTCTAGGATATTTCTTTTTCAATATTTTGGGCATACACTCAATTTCTCCACAATGCCTTGTTGCTGTTATTGTTTTCCATTTGAGGCAACAATGAATAATGAATAAACCCTTTGAAAGTTCACCATACAGTAAAAACTAAGTTTGTAGGGTGCAGCAGGGCCGTGCTTAGGGCCCCCGCAGACCCCGCAAAGCGAGGCTCCGGGAAGCAGCAAAGCTTCTTGACTCCGCAGATCTATTGTAATGAAAAAAAAATACCAAAATAATTATTAGGATTAACTGGAAAAGTATTATCATACTTGTATGTTGAAATAGATATCTATCAACCCGTCTCTCTCTCTCCCCTCTCTTTGATAGAAGCCCCGAAGAGGCTGCAAATCATTTGTAATTAAAAAAAAAAATAGAACTTGTGAGATAAATAGATTATAGATATCTGCTTCCCCTTTCTATACCTACACTTTCTGACATTTCCTCTTCATTTTTTAAATAAACGCCTGAAGTCTAATTTTTGACAGTATATTAAACTTTCTGTAGTAAAATGCTTTTGAAATTTGGGTTTTAATTTTCTGAAAATTCCTTGAAAAAACTTGGAGATGATTAAGAGCGGAAACGCACTGAAATGGCTATAAAGATGGCGAGGAAATCAACAAAAAGTATCTAAAAGTTGTGAAAACGTTCGCAATGTACAGCTTCAAAACGCCAATTCCTATGTTATTTTGTTTAAAGTACGATTTATTGTGGGTTCAGTATATCCGGGGAGGTGGGGGTGCGCAAGTTGCATTTTGTGAGTAGAGGAGCCGAAAGGCGCATTCTGCGGTGGGGTGGGGCCACAATGTTGCTAAGCACGGCACTGGGGTGCAGTGGAGGATTCAATGTAAAAATGTGCGTTGTGATGCATTGGATATCGGCTCGGAACGAGAAATCGGGGAGCCGAGTTCGAATTCCAGCCGAATTCATTGCATTCACTTGCGCGCAAATACCCTTGGGAAAGGTATTAATCCGCCCATTCTTTCCAGTTATGGGTTAAATAACAGGACAGATTGGGTTCTATAGCCTTGGTCGGCAACCGGTCTACCGCAGAAAGCAATGGCAACCTACTGCGGGAAAATCTTCTGCCCAGTCAGTCATGTCTCTTTCGAGACATGATCGCCCAAGCGTGTATCACGTATGGCACTTAACTAACTGACTGACTCATACAATATGATTACTCGATGTTGTTTCATTGTAATCATTTTCATTGGGCTTATGAATAACAGTATACCAAAAGAAAAATTATTTTGAAAGAAAATGAGTCAGGAATAAGTCAAGATTATTTATTTATTTATTTATTTATTTATTGTAAACTATGGATGTCTTAGACTGAGGCGGTCTCTTTGTAGTTTGGTCAGTGCTGAGTTGAGCGTTGCTTTTGCATGAGGACATAAATATCAGTATTCCTTTCAAATCGCACAATGAAGGTAGTATTGAACGGACATACCTCCCAATACTATCATACAAGGCTCTATTCTATGCCCTTATCTACATTAACGATCTCCCAGTCCTAATAACACTACAGTTTACTCTCGCATCAATCAAAAATTTACCGCGGCTGACAAAGTAAACCCTGCTGTCGAGCTTGAAAAGGACCTCCGATCCGTGGCGGACTGGGGTAAGAAATGGTTCGTGAATTTTAATACTTCCAAAACGAAGCTGCTATCCATTAACCATCAGAGACAATCGCTCCTTCCCCTCATTAGCATGGATCAGGCTAGTCTTCCTTAAAGCAAAACACTGCGCCTCCTCGGCTTAACTCTGACAACAGACCTCAAGTGAAATGAATATATAGAATCCATAGCTAAATCCGCCGCTAAAAAAGTCGGTTCTCTGTGTAGGGCCAGGAAGTCTTTTCCGCCTGAAACAATCCTGCACATATCGACCATCCGCCCGTGCATTGAATACTACTGCCATATCTGGTCGGGTGCTTCTGCTATCCACCTAGGTGTCCTTGACAAAATCCAACGTAGAACCTGTAATGTGATCGATCCCGACTTGGCAGCTCGGATACAGTTACTTTTTTTTTACCGGCGCAATGTGGCTTCCCTGTGTCTCTTCTACAAATACTTTCAGGGTTTCTGCTCCGATGAACTTAGCTCACTGGTATCCCCTTTATATGAATTTACTCGAGCCACAAGATTAGCAACTAGCTCCCACCCTTTTAGTGTAAAACCAATAAAATGTAAACGCAAATTCTACTCCGCCAGCTTCTTCTCTCGCACTCCATGCCTGTGGAATTCCCTTCCATTTACTTGCTTCCCCGACAGCTACAATCTCCAAGAATTTAAATGTAAATTCAATAGTCATCTTCTATCTCACTAACCTGCATCCTCTCTCTCATGCTCCTTTCTCAGTCCACTCCACTCTCATCAGTATTCACATCCTTCTCCTACCCACTTCCTGACAACCCCTATAACCTGTCACTCTTTCTCATAACATTCCTCCTATATAACCCCCTGCACAACAGTGGCAGTAAAATGCCTTGCTTGGAACGATATGATTATAAAAAAAAGTCATCTATCTCACTAACCTGCATCCTCTCTCTCATGCTCCTTTCTCCGTCCACTCCACTCTCATCAGTATTCACATCCTTCTCCTACCCACTTCCTGACACCCCATATAACCTGTCACTCTTTCTCATAACTTTCCTCCGATGTAACCCCCTGCAAAACAGTGACAGTAAAATTAAATATTAAAAAAAACCCCGCTAAAGTGACATCGATTTTCGCGCCATTTGTGACTCATTTTTTAACTGAATTTTGTGATATTTATAATTTGTTCTTTCTAAGAAATCGTCTCCAGAACTGTGCTATTTTATTTCTTCCTAATTGGCCATAAAATTCCCCGTGATATGTCTACTACTACGTCCACGCGAAATTTTGATAGATATCGCCAATATTTTGGTATCTACCAAATTTTTGCGGTATCTACCAAAATTTATAATCTAAACTTATTTATAAATGGAACTTTGTCTGTGTGTGTGTATGTGTGTGTATCTGTGTGTGTGTGTGTGTGTGTGTGTGTGTGTGTGTGTGTGTCCGTTACCTATAGTCTCCGAAACGGCTGAACCGATTTTCTTGAAAATTTACACAGTTGTACTATAAGCATCTGCGAGTGTTCTTAGCTAGGTTTTGTGTCGAGGTACTCCCGATAAATATCGAAAATCGATAATCGAAAAAATTGGGTTATAGAAGGAGTGGTTGAATTTTAATCAAATTTGATACACTCATAGGAAAAGACATAAGAAACGACATTCAGAAGTTTCAAGGTTGCAGTTCCTTCAATAGTGCAGAAAATCGATAATATATATATATATATATATATATATAAGGCAAGATGTTTGTATGCGTGTCTGTTTATCTGCTTGTATGTCTGTATTTTTTCAGCCATTTTATTTTAGTTTTTGCTTCGGGTTTGGCTCTAATTAGGTATAATTGTAGTTCTTAGTCTCAGCCATGATACCATTTACTCAGAGGACTTATTTAGCCTTCAAAATTCAGTTTACGACGAAAAAAACTTATTTGATATCGATACCAGGAAATCAAAATTTGACTTACATCTATTCATTTTTCTTTCAGTCTACGGTTTCGCTTTAACTGGAAACAACTATTGCTTTTTTTAGTCGTTCTTGCCAACGTCCAAAGAGTGTGAGCTCCAAGACCACGGATTAGTTTTAAAGTTTTCATTACACCCGAGCAACGCCGGGCTATACTGCTAGCGACTAATAAAACAACCTTCCTCATTTGTATTCCATGGTTGTGTATCGTACGGTTTAATTTGTGTGTTTAAGTTGTAAATACTTTAGTATCTGTTATTGGTTTATAAATATTTTGTAAGTGAGTTTTAACATTCTAATGTTTTACATAGCTATTGTTAGCTGGAAAATGCTTCTCGTGTTTTGATTTAAAATTAATGCGTTTATAATTAAACATTATTGTGTGAAATATGTTGCATATTTTATTAGTTATTTTAAGGGACAGGATAATTTCATATTAGATTTGAAAATACATCATTGATTTGGAAATTGCATGATTGGTTTAAGGTTTATAACCCATTTTAACCCAGTGTCCTCATTTGAGAACAGCAGAAAAAAACTGTAAAAAAAATAATGGGTATAAATCATTATATAAAACCATTATTATATATAGGAAGTGAGGACATATTGATTCATCAATAAAATTACCTTCCAAATATTGCCCGATTGGAAGAAAAATTCTTGTGATTTGTAAATGAATTTAATGTTCTAAAACCTGAGGACACTGGGTTAAAATGGTTTAAGGATCTGTGTTGTGATGTAATAGATATCAGAATGAGAAATCAGACAGCCGATTTTGTAGGATGTTTATCAAATTGGCCTTGTGCCAAACACAGCCGAGGTAACCACAATTTAGAATATCAGAAGGTTGGTTGAAAGTTGGAAGAATAAAAGCGTTTTGTTAGTAAAATAAGTGAACTTTTTTAAAAACTGAACAGAATAACATAAAATTTGTAAGAAGTGAAATTACTACGTAACTGTTTCAAGAGAGGAAGTGTAGCGTCAAGTTAAAGGAATAAAGGGTTTGCAGTTGTAAATTGGTCATGTCTTGTAATTGTAAGTAGCAAAATGTATGTATGCAGATAAGATTAATCAGGTTACTAATAAAGTCTGTTTTCCTTTCCTTTTTTATGGCCGACGAGAAAGTGAAAAGGAAGGTAAAGCAATAAGAGAAAATTGTACTTATCGTGACGTTCGTTTTTAAAAGTCAGTTGAAGTTTATTGTTGTTATCTTTTTCTTCTTTGTTGACGGCGAGAACGGTGAGAAAGAAGAATAGGTAAAAGAAAAAAAAACACTAAAAGAAAAAAGAACGAATGTGTGACGGACCTTATGTCCGGTTCAGTGGTTTGAAGTTTTTGTCACGTGTTACTGGTGTATGATATCGCTGCATTCATCTCTCTGATTGATTTGACTTTCCTTCCTTTTATAACGATTTACTTTTTTCACATTGTGAACTTTTCTCTCCGTTTTGCAAATCGCTTTAGTTAGAAAATTAATTTAACATTGGATCACAAAATCTGGCGTCATCTTTTTCTTTCAGTATGAGGTCAATCTTTTTCCTATTTGTCAAAATTAAATTTTACACTGGATTGTGAATTTTGCATTGGTTTTATTTTTCAAGATGTTTTCAGTCATTCTGATACGATTTTTTTCTTTCCTCTAAAAGTATTTTTTGTTGTTTTAAAAAAATGCAAAAAAATCAACACATTTCTGTTTTTATGTCTTCTTATCTTATGTGACGTGTCTCTTCATGGTCCTCCACATCTTTCTGTTTCTTGTAGCTATTAATATGTTTTGTCATGTTATTTCTCTTAAACTCTAGTTTGCTATTAATTTGCTTAAGTCCATCAAGTATGTCACATGCGGTTTTCCCGGTTCCTCTTTCACTCCATCCGCCCTGTGAGTATCAGATTCTCCAAGCCCTTATTCCTCATTACATGTACCAGAGATTTCAACTGTTTCTTCATTAAGAGTATAAGTGTCCTTTTTGTTTCCATTCTCTCCAAAACATCGTCATTGCACAAACATTCCATTCATGATATCCTCAGCAACCTTCTGCAGAACAACATTTCTGTTCCTTCAAGTCTCTCCTTCATCTTTGAGGAGATGATTCAGCATTTTTTGTCATATAGCAAGAAAACTATCACATAGAAGACAAGATTTTTCCAATGAAATTTTCCTATCCTTAATACTCTGCTTAGCTTTTAGAAGGCATCTTTCGCTATCCCAAAGCGCCTTTGAATTTCAGTGTTGCAATTTCCGTCCTCTGCTAAGACACTTCCCAGATATTTAAATTGTTGTTCTTGTTTGATTTTGGTATCTCAAATTTTTGGTTTCTTAATACTCTGCTTATCTTTTGGAAGGCAACTTTCGCTATCCCAATATGACACGCGTCAGTCCGCCCAGCTGTGTCTAACCCGGTCACGAAAACCAATTATGACAAGGTCTGGACTCTGACTCAGGGTTTATGCTGTCAATATGGCACCAGTTATGATGACGCGTTCGGGTCGCTAGTTGTGATGGCCTTGTCACAGTAGCTGGTCTTCGAGTCGTCTCTTACAACGGTGTTCCTGCTTGCCCACGCTGTGAATTTTGTTCTCAAGGAAGACATGTTGAAATCCCAGTAGCCGTTTCTCTACCACTTTAAACCAGACCGGACACACGTGCACACCTATGTTAATAAAAAAAAATAAAAAAATAATGGCGCCAAAAGAAAAAAAAGTAAATTCGATGACGCCTGGATAAGTTGCGGATAAAGCTTTATATACAAAAAAAAAACAAAAAAAAAAAACAGCAAACAGAAATAGAATATAACAGTCGTCGAATTCTTATCCTTACAACGAAGCGAAAGTTTTAGTTTGAGATTAATGTTTGTTCACTCCAATTGGAGATTTCAAGTTTTCTTCTTTTTTTTAAAAGTTTTGACTGTTCAAAATGTCTTATCAGGGTTTTTCACCGAAGCTTTACGGAAACATCTGAAGTTGGGTCTTTGTAACGGCGGCGGTAAATTCGTCTTGTCTCCTTAGCTCGGCGCAGCAACCAATCTTACTTTAACTCTTTTCGGCTCTTTCTGTTTCTTTACATCTTCAACCAAGACTCTATTGGAGGTGCGTTACTTGACTTTAACTCTTTTAAGTTGGTCGGCGGCAGGCTTCTATACGTTTCTTTACATCTTCAGCCAGGAGCTCTATGGGAAGCCACCAATCTTTTCGGTCGTGGCTCCCGGTTGGGAACACTTTTTCCTCAGTCATTACATCTCGACTGTTCGCAAGGCTCAGCTCCAACTCCAACCGATTTTGGCCTTCTCGGCTCTGGTGTTTATGCGTGTCCCAAATTCTCTTGGTGGGTGCATGACGAACACTGTGTGTCCATGCAAATCAAATCTTTAACCAATGAGATCATGAGCTCGCATCATGAGGCAGAGTGATTTTACTCCCTTGGTTTAGCCAATGAAATAGCAATATTTCTATGGACATAATTTCTTTTTTTTCCCCGATTACATCATTCAAGTTTTCAAATTTACAAATCTTTTCCCAACAAATTCGGGAATCAAGGATCTGACCTTCCTTAACCTCATCAAAAGTTTATGACAAGACTGAAATAATATTCTAGCTAAAGCTTATTTTTCAATTTTACCAGCTGCAAAGGCTTCCGTTTTATATCACACAAAGGCCAACAATGATGACCTCATCTGACCCACAGCACACAGCTGCAAAAAAAATTTTTTCCCTTTTATTCTCTTTAATTTTCAGCTAGGTTTTCAGATTTTACAAATTTTGTAATAAATATTCTGTTTTCAACTTATATTGTGATTGCCAATAACCTGCAGAATTAATAATGCCACGAGTAATAATTCCTTTCGCTCCGTTGAACTAAACTTAGGATTAAATGTTTTTCTCCACTTGCAATATTATAGTATATTTGTTTTTTCACATGCAATATTATTGCTTTACTAGCATTATAGCCCGGCATTGCTCGGGTGTAATGAAAGCTTTAAAACTAATCCATGGTCCTGGAGCTCAGACTCAGCCTAAAGAATATTTGTGTGAAGTTTGGTGAGAATCAGATAAAAATTGTGGATTTGTATAAAGGACATACAGACAGATAAACAGACACACACACAAACATCTTGTCTTTTTTATATATATATATATATATAATATATTATATAATAATATATCTATATATCTATCTATCTATATATATATATATATATATATATATATATATATATTATCGATTTTCTGCACTATTGTAAGAACTGCAACCTTGAAACTTCTGAATATTGTTTCTTATGTCTATATCCATGAGTGTATCAAATTTGATTAAAATCAGACCACTCCTTCTATAACCCGATTTTTTTTATTATTGATTTTCGATATTTATCGGGGGTACCTCGACACAAAACCTAGCTAAGAACACTCACAGACGCTTATAGTACAACTGCGTACATTTTTAAGAAAATCGGTCCAGCCATTTCGGAGCCTGTTGGTAACGAACAGATACACACATACACACACACGCGCGAGCGCGTGCACACACACACACACACACACACACACACAGACAAAGTTCCATTTAGAAATAAGTTTAGATATATTTCCACATGCAATCTTATCATATTTTTCCCATATACCAAAATTGTGTCACACCAATGTGCCTTTGGATTTCTGTGTCGCACTTTCTGTCCTCATTTAAACACATCCAAGATATTTCAGTTGTTGTTCTTGCTTGATTTTGATATCTCGAATTGTTTGTTTCTTAATACTCTCCTTGGCTTTTGGAAGGCATCTTTCACTATTCAAATGCGTCTTTGGATTTTAGTGTCACTCTTTCCGTCCTCTGTTTAATCACTTCCCAGATATTTCAATTGTTATTCTTGTTTGATTTTGGTATCTCCAATTTTTTATTTCTTAGTACTCTGCTTAGCATTTTGAAGGCATCTTTCGCTATCCCAATGCACCTCTGGATTTCAGTGTTGCACTTTCAATTTTCTGTGAAAACACTTCCCAGATATTTAAATTGTTGTTCTTATTTTTTATTTCTTAATACTCTACTTAGCTTCTAGAAGGCATCTTTCGCTATCCCAATGCACCTTTGGATTTCAGTGTTGCACTTTCCGTCACCTGTTAAAACACTTCCCAGATATTTAAATTGTTGTTCTTATTTTTTATTTCTTAATTCTCTACTTAGCTTCTAGAAGGCAAGTTTTGCTATCCCAATGCACCTTTGGATTTCAGTGTTGCACTTTCCGTCACCTGTTAAAACACTTCCCAGATATTTAAATTGTTGTTCTTATTTTTTATTTCTTAATACTCTACTTAGCTTTTAGAAGGCATCTTTCGCTATCCCAATGCACCTCTGGATTTCAGTGTTGCACTTTCCGTCACCTGTTAAAACACTTCCCAGATATTTAAATTGTTGTTCTTATTTTTTATTTCTTAATACTCTACTTAGCTTCTAGAAGGCAAGTTTTGCTATCCCAATGCACCTTTGGATTTCAGTATTGCACTTTCCGTCACCTGTTAAAACAATTCCCAGATATTTAAATTGTTGTTCTTATTTTTTATTTCTTAATACTCTACTTAGCTTTTAGAAGGCATCTTTCGCTATCCCAATGCACCTTTGGATTTCAGTGTTGCACTTTCCGTCACCTGTTAAAACACTTCCCAGATATTTAAATTGTTGTTCTTATTTTTTATTTCTTAATTCTCTACTTAGCTTCTAGAAGGCAAGTTTTGCTATCCCAATGCACCTTTGGATTTCAGTGTTGCACTTTCCGTCACCTGTTAAAACACTTCCCAGATATTTAAATTGTTGTTCTTATTTTTTATTTCTTAATACTCTACTTAGCTTCTAGAAGGCAAGTTTTGCTATCCCAATGCACCTTTGGATTTCAGTGTTGCACTTTCCGTCACCTGTTAAAACAATTCCCAAGTATTGAAATTTTCGAACCTTCTTGATTTTTAAACTACAAGTGAGTAATATTTATTTTAAATCAGATTAATTATACTTTGAATGGGCTAAATAAAGGTGTAAAAAATTATATATTTTTCTAATGATATTTTAATAAAGAGAATTACGTTATGTTGAGAGTATTGTAAATATGGATAAAAAAAATTCAGCACTTAAAGAAAAATACATTATAATCAATTTAAAAAATAAATTCCTTTTGAAATACAGCAAGGTTTTGCTTATTGGAAATATGAAAATTCATCTATTACCTAGAAATTAAAATTAAAAGTTTCAAGATAGCTTTTTCATTTTAAAAAAAGTCATTTTATACCTAAGGTATCTTTGGAGAGTTACCTACGTGTTTTCTCTATCATAACAAAGACCGTTGCATATATATATAGTCATCCGCAGACAGATCTGTTTCGCTGTATCACAGCTCATCAGTACGGTTAGACTCCGGTTGCTTTTTACTCAGGATTGAAACCCGACCGAATTGACATCATCCGGTAATTCTACCTCTGGTAGAAGGAGACAGACATTTAGCCTGTGACATACCATGTATTCATACGCCAGTAATGAGAATGTTCTAATTCATTACTGAATTAACGATGCGTAGATGCTAGAGTAGCTACTGTTTTTTCAAAGTATACCATTCTTCCAGAGTGCTTAATCAGGGTGTGAAAGTGTAAATAGCCATCCGCAAACAGATCTGTTTCGCTGTATCACAGCTCATCAATACGGTTAGACATTCTATTGCTTTTTACCCAGGATTGAAACCCAATCGAATTGGCGTCAGTCAGCGATTCTACCTCTGAGCTATGGGCACTCGATAGAAGGAGGCAGACTTTTACCATATATATATATATATATATATATATATATATATATATATATATATATATATATATATATATATATATATATATATATATCCCTCCTGTCGCATTCATGGGGAGAGAGGCAATAGCGAAGCAGCATCAGCTCAGTTCATTCTCTTTACTGCCAGTTATTAAACTTTACTGCCAGTTATGAAAGCTCTTGCTGCGTGTTTGCTCTTTAACTGTGCCTTATTATTTTACTTTCTTGCAATTATTATATCTTCTCTATTATAATAAAGACCATTTTGTATTTATACATACATACATATATATATATATATATATATATATATATCCTATCATGGATTATTTTTTTTCTATGTCTTATGTTGCTGTCATTTCAGACAGCATATTGATATGAATATTTTTTTGCCGTCATTTTTTTGCCGTCATTTTTTTGCTGTCATTTTTTTGCCGTCATTTTTTGCTGTCATTTCAGACAACATATTGATATGAATATTTTTTTGCCGTCATTTTTTGCCGTCATTTTTTTTTGCCGTCATTTTTTTGCTGTCATTTTTTTGCCGTCATTTTTTGCTGTCATTTCAGACAACATATTGATATGAATATTTTTTTGCCGTCATTTTTTGCCGTCATTTTTTTGCCGTCATTTTTTTGCCGTCATTTTTTTGCTGTCATTTTTTTGCCGTCATTTTTTGCTGTCATTTCAGACAGCATGGGCCCACTCATAATAATTATAATCTGTTATGTAACAGATGTCAAATTTAGGGAGTAATATTTTGAGCGGGTACAAGGTATTACAAATTTGGAGTCACACACACACACACACACACACACACACACACACATGTATGTCGTTTTTTTTTTTCACAGTTTTTTTCTCACATTTCTTTCCTGTGGAACTTCTTTCCATATACTTTTTTCCCTGATATCTACAATCTCCAAAAATGTAAATGTAATGTCAATAGCCAATTTTCATCTTGAATTCCATTCAATACCCACTGTACCCAGTTTTTTCCTTCACTGTAACCAGCAGTAAATATGAAAATTTTATCTATTACCTTGAAATTAAAAATAAAAATTTCAAGATAGCTTTTTCATTTAAAAAATGTCATTTTATACCTAAGGTATCATATTTCTTTGGAGAGACACCTACGTGTTTTCTCTATCATAACAAAGACCGTTGTATATATATATATATATATATATATATATATATATATATATATATATAGTCATCCGCAGACAGATCTGTTTTGCTGTATCACAGTTCATCAGTACGGTTAGACAGCCGATTGCTTTTCACCCAGGATTGAAACCCGACCGAAATTGACATCATCCGGCAATTCTACCTCTGGTAGAAGGAGGCAGACTTTTACACACACACACACACACACACACACACACACACACACACACACACACACACACTCAAGTATGTCGTTTTTTTTTCAGTTTTTTTTCTCACATTTCTTTCCTGTGGAACTTCTTTCCATATTCTTTCTTCCCTGATACCTGCAATCTCCAAAAATGTAAATGTAATGTCAATAGCCAATTTTCATCTTCTTGAATTGCATTCATCTTTTATCCAATCTGCAATACCCACTGTACCCAGTCTTCTCTTTCACTATAACCAGCTGCAAACTAGTGGCGGTCCAGCCTTCGTGTGAAATTGTTAAAAAAACAAAACATTATTTAACTACATACAATATATATTACCCTGAACCCTTCATGACAACTTTAAAGTTTTAACCCTTAATTTTTTCCCTGATTTCTAATATTAAGACTAACAGTTTAAATTGATTAATTAATTCATTTTTTTTTTTACGTCTTATCAACCTCTTACAGGTTATTTAAAGTTAGAAAATATTTTCAGATTGTAAGATTTTTTTTTTGTGTGTGGGTGAGGCGGGATAATAATTTAGTAATACAAGTTTTCATTAACCCATAGCTGTGGGGAGAAGAGGTGGGTTCATATCTTTCGTAAGGATATTTGTGTTTAACGAACCCAACTGGAATTGGACCTTGGCACTTTGATTAACATTTCCAAATCTTTCTCAATTATACTATCTGCACATCTAAGCTTAAAGCAACTGATATTCTCAAGTGGTCACCCATCAAGCTTGATGTTGCTTAACTTCGGCGATCAGACAGGAACCAATGTTTCAACCTAATACAGCAATAAGGCCTTGTTATTCAACAAATAAAAAAAAAGAAAGACAGAAAAAATATTAGAATATCACGAATAGAATAAATAAGTGTCAGAAATAAATGGATTTGCAATTAATACATATTTATATTTTTAAATACACTTTAGCTGATTAATCTTGAATGAAGGTCCTTAATCCACCATTTATGAGCCTGAAGTTGTGGAAATGTTTAATAACTTAATTAAATGTTATGCACGGTTGTTTCTATTATTATTGCTGCTGAAACTTTTTTAAGCACTTTATTTCATTTCTGAAGGCTCGATAACCGAAGTTAAGCAACGTTGAGCCTGGTCAGTACTTAGATGGGTGACCGCTTGGGAATACCAGGTGCTGTAAGCGTATAGAGACTGATGAGCGTGCTTACGGCCATATTACGTTGAATACACCGGTTCTCGCTCGATAACCGAAGTTTAAGCAACGTTGAGCCTGGTCAGTACTTAGATGGGTGACCGCTTGTGAATACCAGGTGCTGTAAGCGTATAGAGACTGATGTGCGTGCTTACGGCCATATTACTTTGAATACACCGGTTCTCGCTCGATAACCGAAGTTAAGCAACGTTGAGCCTGGTCAGTACCATCCTTAGATGGATGACTGCTTGGGAATACCAGGTGCAGTAAGCGTTTAATGACGGATGTGCGTTGTGGTGCAGTGGATATCGGCTCGGAAAGAGAAATCGGTGAGCCGAGTTAGAATTCCAGTTGAATACTCTGCATTCACTTAAGCACTGGTACCCTTGGGAAAAATATTAATCCGTCCCTTCCCTCCAGTTATGGGTTAAATAACAGCGTAGGACTTGGGGAACCTGCTCTTAAAAACAAATCCCAATGAATCTTGATACACGAAAAGAAAAAAGTATTACTAGACACAAAAACTTATATAAAAACAACAATAAATTGTTGAAAGAAAAAGGTATTGCCAGTAATAAATAAATAAAATTTAGTTGGCAATAAATGACCCGCCGAGGTGCTGATATGCTATAAAATTAAAACAACCAACCAACAAACATTTCTGAGATTTTTTTAAAGACAAAATTCTTGGTGGCTAAAAAATAGGATCTTCTTCTTCTTCTATATGCTATGTCCCTTTTTTTTTCTTTTTTGTTATAATCACTTCATCCCAAGCAAAGCAGAAATGCCACTGGTGTGCAGGGGGCTACAGTGAAAAAATAAATAAAAAGTACAGGGGATGTTGAAGAAAAGATAAGAGACAGATGGGAATCAAATAGATAAAAGATGGGAATTGACGCTGGATTTAAACTTTTAGAGATTCTAACTATCAGGGAAGCAAGCAAGTGGAAGCGAGTTCTACAAATGGGAAGTGCGAGGAAAGAAACTGTTACAATAGAAGAGGCAGTTACATTTAACTATTTCAACAGTAAAAGGGGTGGGACCTAGGTGCCAATCTAGTAGCAGGAATCAATACAAATGGTCGGAGTAGCAGAGAAAAAATTCGTTAGAGCAGTTGCCATGAAAATACTTGTAGAAAAGACAGAGGGAAGCCACATAATGCCGGCAAAAAAAGTGGCCAAAGGCGGGCTAACAAGTCAGGGTTGATTATATTGCAGATCCTTCTTTGGATTTTGTTGAAAAACTCAAGATAAATAGCAAGATCACCCAAACAGATACAGAAACAGTATTCAATGCATGGATAAATGGTAGATTAATAAATGTGCAAAATGAATTCTGATGTAGAAATACTTTTTGGCCCAACACAGTGATCTGTAATATTTGGTATCTTTGTGGGTATAATTGACAAAGAAGTGGATACAAATATTAGCGTTGAGAGGAATATTATATTTTCTTATTTTTACATACTTTCGTGTTAAGTGTCTGCTAGCAACAGAACACATGTTGCCTGCTTAGAAGCCAGAGAGGGACTGGCCAATCCTTTAGGTCAAGCATGGGTCAGGGAGATAGAGAGAGTAGGGGAAAGAGAAATAGTAGCAGAGAAAGAAAAGGGAATAGATTTGGGTACCTTAGTTCTTGGGAGTTATTTAGAGACAGAGAGGGTAAAAGAAACAATGTATTCTCTGAGGTCATTTTGGTTCATTCCTACAGAACCAACCTTCCTAGCAGTTTTTCTACAGAAAAATAAAAAAAAAACAAAAAAAAAAACAGTGCTTTTTTTAAAAATAAATATGGCCAGCTATATATTTTTGGAAAAAGAAAATATTATCCGTTCTACATTTAAAAAAATAAATAGCGATACTTAATTGAAAGAAAACTATTACCAAAAATAGAACTTTCGAAAGAAATAGATTTATGAAAATACTGGCAGTATAGCCTGGCGTTGCTCGGGTGTAATGAAAGCTTTAAAACTAATCCATGCTCCTGGAGCTCAGATTCGGCCTAAAGAATATTTGAAATAATAAAGTAATTGCGACAATTTACCAATCGCACCTAATAAAATAATTGCGACAATTTACCAATCGTTTATATATATATATATATATATATATATATATATATATATATACTAGCAGTATAGCCCGGCGTTGCTCGAGTGTAATGAAAGCTTTAAAACTAATCCATGCTCCTGGAGCTCAGATTCTTTGGACGTTGGCACGAAAGACTAAAAAGCAATAGTTGTTTCCAGTTAAAGCGAAACCGTAGACTGAAAGAAAAATGAATGAATGTAAGTCAAATTTTGATTTCCTCGTATCGATATCAAATAAGTTTTTTTCGCCCAGAACTGAATTTTGAAGGCTAAATAAGTCCTCTGAGTAAATAAATGGTATCATAGCTGAGACTAAGAATTGCAATTATACCTACTTAGAGCCAAACCCGAAGCAAAAACTAAAATAAAAGGGCTGAAAAAAATCCAGACATACAGGCAGATAAACAGACACACGCGCAAACATCTTGCCTTATATATATATATATATATATATATATATATATATATATATATATATGTAATGAATTATTTTGAACATTATTTTTACCGATACTCGTATTTAAGTAGATATTCTGTTTTTAATTAAACAGTATTTTATATTTATATCTACCGGCCTGATTATTTTACGATATATTTTATTGCGAAAATTTTATTATCGTAAAGTAATCAGACCGGTAGATATAAATATAAAATACTGTTTAATTAAAAACAGAATATCTACTTAAATACGAGTATCGGTAAAAATAATGTTCAAAATAATTCATTACATATTGTCGGTTGCTTATAACCAAGTTTCGTTAAAATTCGTTAATTTCCGTAATATATATATATATATATATATATTATTGATTTTCTGCACTATTGTAAGAACTGCAACCTTGAAACTTCTGAATATCATTTCTTGTGTCTTTGTCTGTGAGTGTATTAAATTTGATTAGAATCGGGCCACTCCTTCTATAACCCGATTTTTTTTATTATTGATTTTCGATATTTATTGGGGGTGCCTTGACACAAAACTTAGCTAAGAACACTCACAGATGCTTATAGTATAACTGTGTAAATTTTCAAGAAAATTAGTTCAGCTGTTTCGGAGTCTATAGGTAACGGACACACACACACACACACACACACACACACACACTTTAGATTATCAACAATAAAATTTTGTCGGCATTGAATATACCCATTGAGGCTGATATGCCATAATTCCCGAAACAAATCAAATCAAACCTTCGGGCAGTAGATGCAGCTATGGATTCAATGTAGTGTTACGTGTTATAAGTCACAACAAAAGAAGAAAAATGATTGACCAAAAATACAATTTTTGTTGCATTCAAAACAAGAAACCAAGAGTTTGTTACTGGCAGGCGAAGTGTTACGAAGGGGAAGGAAGGTGTCAAGTATCATTACCCAGTTAAGCTAGTGAAGTAGTCTAAGTGCTATACTTTTTGGAAATCTTCAAATGTGTATGTAAAGAGTAATTCTTAGTTAAGTCAATGAAAAAGTCAAAAATCTCTATTTACCCATTTAGTTCCATGGGGTTCTCTTTCAGGTTTTAGTTGGTCGGCAACTTTTCTTAGAGATTCTTTCGGCTGGATATACAAATCCTGAATCGGGCCGAGTTGATAATGTCAGCAAATCCTTTTAACAACTGACTACTCTCTTCCCAAAACCTATTTTTATAGGGACTAACACCTAATTTGCATATTTCTAGAATCTCTCAAATATACTGGAATTTTCTCGAACATTCTACAATCTTCCTAAAGGTTCTATTCCTAATTTCTCTATTTAACAACTACTTTATGAATTAAAACTTTTTTGTAATAACAACTAGGACTCAGTAGAATCCCTTACTATAATATTTTAGACATTATTAATATTATTTTTCTATATAAATGCATCCTCGTAATAGGTAGTCATTCCATTTAAGGTCATTTGAGAGAGTTCAGGGTGTTGCAGAAGCACAGTGCATTGCTCTCTAATTGTAGGTAACAATGTTTCCCTATGGTGGTTAAAAGAGAGCAGCTTCAGAGGCATTAAAATTTATTTTGAGACGAAGGCAATAATGGCCTTCTACATCTCCCTATTTCCTGTAGCACATAACACTCTTTCCCTTGTTACCACTCCCAAGCCCTGCTCTGCCATTCATTTTCTCAAGCTCATCAAGTATGTCATGAATTCCTTTCCCTTGTTCCTCTTTCCCTCTATCTGTCCTATGAGTATCAGATTCTCCAAGCACTCCTTCCTCATTACATGTCCCAGAAACTTCAGCTGTCTCTTCCAATTAGTTTCCTGTTTGTTTCCATCCTCTACAAAACATCACCATTGCTCACATGTTCGATCCATGGTATCCTCAGCATCCTTCTGTAGAACCATATTTCGGTTGCTTCAAGTTTTTTCCTCATCCTTGAGGAAATTGTCTAACATTTGCTGCCATACTGAAGCACAGACATCACATTACAATCCAGAGTAGGGGTTGGTAACCTTTAGCTAAGTATGTGCCAACTTATGGTTTCAAATTCATTCACTGTGCCAACAGCATGCATATTTTTTTATACAAGTCAAAGTCAATAAACCCGTTCTACAACATATTTTATATAGTAATATATACAATATGTAAATAAAATTAACAGAAACAGCTTTTATAGTTTTTTTTAAAGTTTTATTATTAATGGCGTCCTTGCCTTGGCATGGTCTTAGGCAATTACTCAATATCAGTAACATACTTTGTTACTTTGAGTTTTACACAATTTTCTAAATGTTCAGGTGTTAGGCAACTTTATTGTGGATTTAATACTGCTTTCGTGTGAGAGAAAATTTGCTGAAAAGAAGAAGTTGAACCAAAAGCCGAAAGAAGAGCAAAAGCAATTTTCTTGAAACAAATGAAAGATCTTGGGAGAACTGTTAGACTCTAAATAGTTGTTGTCCCTATTAGCAGTGCTCTTGAAACAAGCAAGGAGTTTAACGAGTGAGCAGTTTTTAAATCACTGAATATCTTCTTTGCATTGTCGTAGTGATTGGTTTGGACTTTGTGATGTCATTTGCGACTGTGTGACGTTGGAAATTGCTTGGCATACCACATGTAGCACTTGTGCCGTAGGTTGCTGACTCCTGACCTTTTTTTATAATCATATTGCCCTAAGCAAGGCATTTCATTGCCACTGTTTTGCAAGGGGTTACATAGGAGGAAAGTTATGAGAAAAAGTGACAGGTTATAGGGAGTGTCAGGAAGTGGTAAGATAAGGATGAGAATACTGATGAGAGTAGAGTGGACGAAGAAAGGAGCATGAGAGAGAGGATGCAGGTTAGTGAGATAGGAGATGACTATTGGATTTACATTTAAATTCTTGGAAGATTGAAGCAAATAAATAGAAGGGAATTCCACAGGCAGGAAGTGCGAGAAAAGAAGCTGCTGGAGTAGAATTTGCATTTACATTTTATTGGTTTCACACTGAAAGAGTGGGACCTAGTTGCTAATCTTGTTACTCGAGTAAATTCGTATATAGGGGGCACCAGCGAGCTAAGTTCATCGGAGCAGAAACCGTGAAAGTATTTGTAGAAGAGACACAGGGAAGCCACATTTAACCAGTGAGAAAGTGACTGTATCCGAGCTGCCAAGTCAAGATCGATCACATTACAGATTCTTTGTTGGATTTTGTCAAGGACACATAGGTGGATAACATAGTTGTCTGTGATGGTTAATAGATAGCAGTTTCGTTTTGGAAGCAATAAATTCACAAGCCATTTCTTACCCCAGTCTGCCATGAATTAGAGATCTGTTTCAAGCTCGGCAGCGAGGTTTGCTTTGTCAGTCTCGGCAGATTTTTGATCGATGTGAGAATAAACCGTAGTGTCATCAGCGTATATGCCTACTTGGGATCTTATTACATCTGGGAGATCGTTAATGTAGATAAGGAAAAGCGTGGGACCTAGAATAGAGCCTTGAGGGACACCCGTATTCATATGATAGTATTGGGAGGCATGTCCGTTCAGTACTACCTTCATTGTACAATTTGAAAGGAATGACTGAATAAGGTCAAACGATTTTCCAGATATACCATAGCCTTGCAGCTTTCGTAGAAAGCCAGCATTGCAGACTCTCTCAAACGCTTTAGAGATATCTAGGGCAACAGTTCGGGCTTTGCCATTCTTGTCAAGAGCCTGGTGTATATACTCAGTGATGGTCATGAGCAAATCAGCAGTAGACCTGGTGAAGCGGAAGCCATACTGTTTGTCAGAGAAGACTTAAAGGATAGGAAGTTGTGGAGAGGTGCGATTGCACATATTCTAAAAGGGAGATGGCACATTGAACAAAGGGAACATCATGGGTATATGAAATGATAGCTTTTCTTTGAGGCTTTTTGAGATAAGTCATTGAATTCATTGCCAGATCAGCTTTGGTTACTTTGTTGTGCTAGACAATTTCTCTCAAAGAGGTCTATCTGACACATTTATAAGTCTACCATTCATCCATTCTTAGAATATTGCTGCCAATATATATATATATATTTACTAGCAGTATAGCCCGGCTTTGCTCGGGTGTAATGAAAGCTTTAAAACTAATCCATAGTCCTGGAGCTCAGACTTTTTGGATGTTGGTATGAAAGACTAAAAAGCAATAGTTGTTTCCAGTTAAAGCGAAACCATAGACTGAAAGAAAAATGAATGGATGTAAGTCAATTTTGATTTCCTGGTATCGATATCAAATAATTTTTTTTGTCGTAAACTGAATTTTGAAGGCTAAATAAGTCCTCTGAGTAAATGGTATCATGGCTGAGACTAAGAACTACAATTATACCTATTTACAGCCAAACCCGAAGCAAAAACTAAAATAAAAGGGCTGAAAAAATACAGACATATAGACAGATAAACAGACATACACACAAACATCTTGCCTTTTATATATATATATATATATATATATATATATATGTTATTGATTTTCTGCACTATTGTAAGAACTGCAACCTTGAATCTTCTGAATATCATTTCTTATGTCTTTGTCTATGAGTGTATCAAATTTGATTAAAATCAGACCACTCCTTCTATAACCCGATTTTTTCGATTACCGATTTTCGATATTTATCGGGGTATCTCGACACAAAACCTAGCTAAGAACACTCGCAGATGCTTATAGTACATCTGTGTACATTTTCAAGAAAATCAGTTCAGCCGTTTCGGAGTCTATAGGAAACGGACAGACACGCACACAGACATACTCACACACATACATACACACGCACAGAGACAAAGTTCAATTTATAAATAAGTTTATATATATATATATATATATATCCAGATATCCTGTGACTGATTAGATTTGTAGGGGCACCACATGTACTGCAGCTGCAGTAGAAAGGCATTTTTTTGTGCACAACACCCTGGCAGAGCCCAATCTACTCCAGAATTGTTTGTAATCAGCGTTTTTCCTTTCCCTAAAACGGTTACCACCCAAAGCTCTAGTATCCAGTCTGTCCTGCTATTTATCCATAGCTGTAGAAAGAAGAGATGGGTTCATACATTTCCCAAGGTTATTTGCATGTAAGTGAATGCAATGGATTCAAGTGGAATTTGAACTCAGCTCTTCGACACCACAATCTGAGACACTATCCATTACTCTTCCTTGCATTTCTATGGACCAATGAAAACCTTGTTTTTACAGGAACTAGCTGTTGATCCAAGAAAAAAAAATTGCGTGCCTATACAAAGTTCTTTTTGATATTAAATAAGGAAAATAAATTAAACCAACAAAATAAGTATCATGTGAAAAGTTTCTGTTCACATGACCAGTGTTCAGATTTTTGCCAGTGTCAAATTAATTGTTGTTAACTATATTGACAGCCTTAACCAAGAACTCAGAACTTCAAAAGACTTTATTTCAACAATCCAAGAAAACAAAGTATTTCAAACTATTTCTCTTCATTGACTTTTGAACATATGCAAGTGTTGTGGACTGGACGACGTGGTAGTAATTTGAAAGTGGAGTCACCATTATAAAGTAGACTGGCTGTCCAATCCACCACATTAATAATAAAAATAACTCAGAGAACAATACAACAAGAATAATAACAATGTATTAAATACAGTTACAGAATTGATTATTTTGTGCATGCAAGATTTAGTGGAGAAAGTTCTCTCTTGGATGTTGAAGAAAATGCATCAATGTTCATACTGGAAGAGTTCCTGAAAAAAGGAAATCTGATGTTCGTACTAATCAGTAGTTGAATATAACTATATATGTAGTAAAGTATGCTTGTAAGAGAGAGAGAGAGAAATATTTTTGGTGTAACTAATTGCTAAACGCAATTAGCGCAGTGTGTGTGTTGGAAAGGGACTAACGGCATTCCAACTGTTAGCTCCGAAAGACAGATTCCAACTGATCTACACACGTGTGAACATCAGCTTATATATTTCTGAATGAAGTACGGGAAAAAGAGGTTTCACTTGTGATACTAATGTATAAGTATGTGCGTATATATGTGTGTATACGTGCGTACATGGCGATATGTATATAAGTATGTACATGCATGTAGAAGTGATTCTACACAACCGTATATTTCTTTTGTGAGCAATGAACACTCTTATTTTTGTTTAAACATTTTTTAATATTATTTTATGTCAGATGATTTAATCTGTTGTATGAACATTTCCTCTTCATGACAATTTGTTGAAACTCCAAAAAATATTAACCAAGCATGCACCACTTCAAAGAATTTTCTCTTAACAGTTTAAGAAAGCTAAGTATTTCAAACTATCTCTCTTCTATTTTTGAACGTATATAATCGTATATTCCCTTTCATAAATAACAGAATATCTAAACTTTGTTTTAAACATTTTTAGATATTATTTTGTGTTAGATCATTTAATCTGTTGTATGAACATTTCCTTTTCATGCCAGTTTGTTAAAACTACAGACTTTAAAAATTTTAACCAAGCATGCATCACTTCAAAGAATTTTTTCTTAACAGTTTAAAAAAGCTAAGTATTTCAAACTGTCTCTCTTCTTCTATTTTTGAACGTATATAATCGTATATCCCTTTCATAAATAACAGAATATCTTAACTTTATTTTAAACATTTTTAGATATTATTTTGTGTTAGATCATTTAATCTGTTGTATAAACATTTCCTCTTCATGACAATTCATTGAAACTATGGGCTTTAAAAAGTGGGTAAATTCCTTATTTTGCTTTGTTAAAAATAACTTTCATCATTATCCACCATCATTAATTTTCTTGGCGTGGGTAAACCAATTTTTCATTTTGACCCAAAAGTCCTACATCATTATAGTTTCATTTTATTTTGTAATATTCTCATTATTACTGCTACTTCTGTCATTAAGGAACGTTTTTCTGGTTTTTCTTGGGTGCTGATTTTAATTCTTAAAAGTTGAAAATCGTTCTTTTAGAGTACTTTCATTCAGTTTGGTCCAACTTTGAAAAAATTCTAAAAAATTCAGACAACTCATGAAAGGTCAAAGTACACAGCTGTTGAAATGCTATAACAAGAACCAGGTCTGGTGCAAGGGTCTTGCTCACCCTCCCTAATCTATGATACTCCCTACTACATCTGAATTATCATATGATCGTCCAAAGACTTTTTATTTCATCACCACCTTAAATATAATCATTTAATAAATCATGTTAATATAATCATTTCTGCTGACCACTCGCCAAGATAGATATGATGCAAAGTCATTTTTAGAACGGGCTACCCAGGACATGCTGATTGTGTGTAACCCGGATATAAGAGAGTTGTCGGGACCGGATAAAAGTTATCTTATATCCGGGGTTTCTCTTATATCTGGGTTTGGTTTATTTTATATACATTACCACAGGCTCTAATTTGGGACCAGAGAAAATTTATCTTATATCCGGATCTCTCTTATATCCGGGTCTCTCATATTCGGGTTATACTGTATTTATAAATGAGTGGGCTTGTGCTGTCAAAAATTATGACAAAGTATTTATATCGATATGCTGTCTAAAATGACAGCAACATATATATTGATGTACCTACTATGGAGTATGTTACGTTCAGACATAAAAAAAATTATACAATCTCCTGAGCATGATAAGAGGGATATATATATATATATATATATATATATATATATATATATATATATATACACACACACACAATAAACATCTTTCTATTTTTAAAAACTTTCAAAACTCCATTTCCACTGTTAAATACTGTATGTTTGATGGTGGGGGAGAGTTGTTTGATTTATAGTGCCTCTTTTATAGTGAGATACTGTAGAGGACGATGTATCACTTACTAATTTATATTTACGACGTATACCGGCGTAACTTGCGTCATTGAATAGAGCAGGAAATAAGGAAACACGAAAAAGCGAAAGTAACCAGAACAACAATATATTAACAAAGGTTACGTAGAGTTGAAAGCATGCAAATCAAATAAGGAAAGAAAAGTTCTTTTCCTTTGTCTGGAGAGAATCGTAAATGTTCGATAGAAGATTAAATTGAATAAAGTTCAGTTTGAATAAAGTACGTACTGTTAATGTCTGTTTCCAGTTGGAGTTTTTTAGCGTTGAGTGTGCATGTTGGTGAGAAATAAAAATTTGCGCCACTAATTGCTACCTGCAATTAGCGCACATGTGTATGTGTGAGTTAGGGAATAAACATGTCTGCTTTTGCCCGGGGAAGAATCCTAACTGCCTGACACATGACGCTCCCGACTTTTATTTAGCATGCCGGAACGCGGAAAACTAAGGTTATCATGTGAATGCTGAATGACCATGTGTGTGGGTGTGGGTGTGTGTGTGGGTGTGTGTGTGTGTGGGGGGGGGGTTGAATGTATCAAACCCTACAATACTTTTGATATTGTGATTTATATAGTATTTTTATATTTCTGACAAAATTTTTTCTAAAGTGTTCTTGTAAATTATGGGTTAAGAAATGTTTTTCATTGCACTTTGGTTGGATACGTGGCATGTAGGAGGCCTACTCAAAATGTTTATATATATATGTGTGTGTGTGTGTGTGTTTTAGTGTAACCCTGATATAAGAGAGTTTTGGTCCCGGATATGAGTTATCTTATATCCGGGTTTCGCTTATATCCCGGGGTTGGTCTATTTTATATACATTACCACAGACTCTAATTTGGGACCAGAGGAAATCTATCTTATAGCAGGGTTTCTCTTATACCGGGGTCTCTTATATCAGGGTTACACTGTACAAGCATTAGAACTGGTTGTCCAGATAATTTTTCAGCACCTCCCTAAATATGACCCTTTAAATAAATGCTAATAATACGACCATGTTTATAGTTTCATTATAAGCGTTCAGTGTATCGTATAAGTATTTCTGCCCACCACCCACAGGGTGAGATATGTTCATTATTAGTCCAGGCTACCCAGGACATGCTGATTGTGCTTTATCTATAAATTGCTGAGTTGTTTGGTATTGCAGGCACCAGTCTTGTCTATAACCCTAACCCAACCTTATGCAATGGTACTGCCTAGGGGATGGATCACTGATTATTCATATTTGCTTTTCAACCTTGAAATACCAGAAGCCTGGAAGGTTATAAAAAACACTCCCTTCTATAATTACTAAATAATAGAATTTCTGTGTATATATATATATATATATATATATATATATATATATATATATATATGTGTATATTTGTGTATTTAGGCACCAAATATTCTTTTAGACATGACAGATTAAATTGCAAACATTTTCTGCTTATTTTTAATAAAGTTTGTTCATACTCATGGATAATCTTTCACGTATTATAATTGAAAGATGTCAGAAATATAACTCCCACCCCTGAAGATGATCTCAGAAAGAGATTGAAAGTACTTGGGTACCTTGAGAAATAAATGATAACAACATTTGTTAACATTACAGCTCATTTCTGACATCTTTCAAGTATAATACACAAAAGATTATCCGTGATTATGAATAGATTTTATTAAAAATAAGCAGACACGATGTTTGCAATTTATTTAATCTCACACACACACACACACACACACACACACACACACACACACACACACATATATATATATATATATATATATATATAGCTACATGAATTAATAGACATATGTATATGAATGTACACACATGTATAATATTGTTATCCAGGTGTTAATAAAACAGTACTCAGTGTAGTATGAACAGAGCTATTTTATATATATTGCTACGACCATGGCTCACACCACACCGTTGTGTTTGTAGTAGAAGATGGGACTGCAGCACAATACACAGAATAATGAAATTACAGTTATGAGAGGGTTTCTCCCTCAATCAGTCAAACGTCGCCAAGCTAAATGGAATTGCTTTAAACTGATGGCAGACAATGGAAGGCAAACACAAAAACGTATTTATAACAAATAACAGACTTTATTTATAAAATATACAAAATAGTTTAACAAATGGGAATCTTAAATTATAGAAGTTGGGACAAATAAAAGCAAAAAGAAAACAATGTTTCAAAAAGAAACGACTTAGGGGATGGGTATACCTGATCAAGTAAATTTATTTTATCAAATGGTTTAAAATCTGCTTACATGCATTTACATGAAAGGAATACATATACATAGAACAAAAAGACATCAAAGGATGAATGAGCAACTTATTTGTTAGTTGAATGAATTCTTTTTATTTGTCTTCACTGTCTCTGGGTTTGTAGATTTTTTTTATATTTTCGTTTTTCTATCTTTCCGTCTCCTAATTCTTCCTCTTTGCTTTTGTCACTTGAACGTTCTTTCTCTTTATTTCTTGTCTAGGGGTTGAGACGTGATGCATTTTATCTTCGCTTTTTTTTCTCTTTTTTACTTCTTTCTTCCCTTTTCTAGGGGTTGAAATGTGTTGAACTTATCTTTCTTCTCTCTTCCCTTTTCTAGGGATTGAAATGTGTTGAATTTGGTTTCTTCGAACTAATCTCTTCTTTAAAACTTTGTTCGGTTTCTACGGATTTTCGTAGCCAAAAACTCTCGCTAGCTGTCACAGATCTCCGATCAGATCGAGTCTGAAATGATGGGAACTGAACTTACTTTCGTGCCACATATGGCTCATTCACTGTGATTCTGTTTCAATTATAACGGGCAGAGTGTTCGCAATGACAAATATTAGTGGCTCTAGAATTTTTGCATGTTTTTTTCTTTGTGGGCAATGGTCATGATTGGCTCCTTTTATATTGTATTTTATATTTTTCGTGGGGTTTTGTTTTATCATAAAACTTTTATGAGTTGGATTTGATGCGTATTAAACCTATGCAGAGGATGGCTTTTTTATTTTTGGTTTGTTTTCTTAGTGTTTACACCCGGACAACATGTAGAGTGAATCAGAAAGAGATGCAATTTGAAGCAGCGTATAACATATTCTGTTGATGAAATATTATAGTGGACTACTCGTTCTAGTGAAACATAGTTGTATGTTGAAACAGATTAACTGAATTTGGCCTTGTTAGTAGTATAGCGGGTATCTCTTCTCTTATTTCATTTGTAGTGAGGGGTAGTAAGATTCCGTAGCATGTTAACGAAATTTGGCCTTGTGGGAAGATAGCCCACTAGAATTCATAAATTCACGAAAGGCAATTTTTGAGTGTAAAATAACATTTATACATATATACATTTCAATCAATGTTTTACAAAATAAGTAATGCTTGAAATAAAAGTTCAACGGAGGTAAAAGAGTTCATGGAAGGTAGTGATGATCTGAAAGAAAAGAATGTTCATTTTCAAGTTGCCATTTCTAAGGCCAATGAGTCAGTGAGTTGGTTTGTGTGCAATGTCTTAGAAAAGGTCAGTTAGTACTTTGAGAACATGTGAGGAAGAAGAAGGCGAGCATAGTAACAGCTTGACATAGGTCAAGGAAGAAACTAAGTCCTATCTTCTCCTCTGTCTGTGCCTGTCTGTTTTTTTATGCTTAGTCTCTGCTTTTTATAACAGCATTTTTGGATCAACTGGCTCGTTTCGAATTTCTTCCTTGTATTTGGATCCGGGCTTCTCATTGGATGATAAATAAAGAATGGTAATTTGATATTTGATTCATTTTTATTTTTCAACCAGAACATCTGCACGTACGACAATTTTTTTTCATTTGACTTTTAGTTGTGAGAGAGCACACATTGCGTTTGTTCGGTCAGTATCACCACAGTAGATAGCCCACTATATGTTATAAAAGGAATTATAAAACAAGAAAATCAAGTTGAGTATCGAAACAACATTTTATATATACACATATATCAATTAAGGTTTTTTTTACAAATAAAGAAATGTCTTTTGGATGGGTTCAAAGGATGTTAAAATGTTTATAGCAGTAAATGCTGAAAAGAGAGTTTGTGCATATGTATGTGTGAGTGTTTGTGTTATGTTTTTAACATGACAAAATAAAATGGTTATGGAAAAATGACACTCGCCGAGTATTAGAAATAACTAGGGAATTTATTATTGTGGAAACATGAGTACAGCGAACAGTTGTAGATGTTGAACCACCGTGTGTTTATAGAGAGCGTTGCAAATCTCAGCCTGCCATGTTTGCTTGCCTCTCTCGGAAGTCCCTTCCCCTTGTCTCTCGGCATGCACTTGTTGCCTGGGGAACCGGACTCCCTTGAATGGTGCAGGGGGAGGTAACTTTTGACCCTTTTTTTATGGTGATCCTAATAGTTTGTCAGTTAGGAATGCCTTTAATGTCTCCACTCCTTTGTTCGGATAAGTAGCTCAGGGACAGCGAAGAAGAAAATGAGAGGGAAAGGAGGCGAGCATAGTTGATCGCTTGACAAGGTCAAGGGACGTGCTAATTACGCTCTTACTTTCTCAACTGGCAATGTTTTTCTGTCGGCTTTTTTATTTCGTCTTTGTGGGTCCCAGCAGGTCATTTGGGAATTCACACCCGTATTTAATTCTGGGCCCTCCCATTGGACGATAAATAAAAGGAATTTGATATTTTTGGTTTTCTGCCGGAACTTATGTGTGGAGCCGGGGGCGCAAAGACCAATTTTGGTCATTTGCTTTCTGGACCTCCGAGGGCAAACATCCGGTCCCTTGGTTTGCTTGGTATCACCACAATCTAAGCTCCACTCAAGCAACTGCTTTCTTCAAACCTCTACCTTTTTAGCCAACACCCAATCTTAACCTGCTTGAGTCTTGTACAGGGTGAATATTATTGTAAAAAAAATTGTTTGTGTTATACTAAACTAACTTTATGCTGCAAACAATCTCCTTATCTCATACCAGCAGTATAGCTCGGCGTTTAACGAAAGCTTTAAAACTAATCTATGGCTCTGGAGCTCAGACTCAGCTTAAAGAATATTTGAAATAATAAAATAATTGCGACAATTTACCAATCGCACCTGATATATACATATATATATATATATATATATATATATATATATATATATATATACTAGCAGTATAGCCCGGCGTTGCTCGGGTGTAATGAAAGCTTTAAAACTAATCCATGGCCCTGGAGCTCAGACTCAGCTTAAAGAATATTTGAAATAATAAAATAATTGCGACAATTTACCAATCGCACCTGATATATACATATATATATATATATATATATATATATATATATATATATATACTAGCAGTATAGGCCCGGCGTTGCTCGGGTGTAATGAAAGCTTTAAAACTAATCCATGCTCCTGGAGCTCAGACTCTTTGGACATTGGCACGAAAGACTAAAAAGCAATAGTTGCTTCCAGTTAAAGCGAAACCGTAGACTGAAAGAAAAATGACTGGATGTAAGTCAAATTTTGATTTCCTGGTATCGATATCAAAGTTTCTGCACTATTGTAAGAACTGCAACCTTGAAACTTCTGAATATCGTTTCTTATGTCTTTGTCTACGAGTGTATCAAATTTAATTAAAATCGGACCACTACTTCTATTTTTTCAATTATCAATTTTCAATATTTATCAGAGGTACCTCGACACAAAACCTAGCTAAGAACACTCGCAGATGCTTATAGTGTAATTATAGTATAGTATGTAAATTTTTAAGAAAATTGGTTCAGCCATTTCGGAGTCTATAGGTAACGGATACACACACACACACACACACACACACACACACACACACACACACACACACAAAGTTCCATTTATAAATAGGTTTAGATATTGAATTTGTTATAACTTATAGGTACCTACAAAGAAACATGATATCTATGTTTTAAAGTGAATTTTAAAAAATGAAAAATCTTTCTTGAAGCTTTGAGTTTAGTTTTAATTTCAAGCTAATAGATAAACTTTAATATTTCCAAAATGCAAAATACTTTGTTCAATTTCAAAACGAATTTAAATTGTTTGGAATTATTTATTTTTTTTAAAAATTCTAAAAATGGCTGATTTTGGCAATGTTTAGAAATATATCAGCATAAATGTAATTCTCCTCATTAAAAAACAACCCTTCAGAATTATAATATACTTTTCTAAGGCTTTATTTGAGGAAAGTTAACTGATTTGAATTTTATGAGTTGTCAACAGCCTTAGCATGGGCCATATCTGTAAAAATTACGAATATAATATGAGAATTTTTTTTTATATCTTTTTTTACTATCCAGTAAGCTTAAACATTTAGGAAAATTATAGCTTATAATAATAGAAATAATATCTGAGAAGTGTAGTATAATTTATCTCACCCTTATTCTATATAAAAAATAAATAAATAAATAATTATTTATTTCCATTTTACAAATTCTTGTTAGTAACAGGTTTATCTTATTATTTTTATTTTTATTTTTTTTTACTTATGCACAAGTGTGCTCGAAATGTGAAATAGTCAATCAATCTAAGGGAGGTAATTCAATATTTCATAGTTCAGATGCAAACTGAAAGATAATCTTTTTTCATTTTTTATTTTTATCTATTCTTATTTCTCTGACGATTGGATATTCAAAAAGCTTTAAAAGTGTTTAGAATAAATTGGACGAATTGTTTTGTTCCAGAAAAACAAATAGCAAATAGTCAAAAATATTGACAAGTTGAAACATTTTGTATGAACCTCCACTAATTGGCTGAAAAAACAGCATAAAGAAAAAGAGCCCCAAACTTAATAAAAACATAGTCTTGCTGTCAAAATAAATGTTTAGGTTCTTATTTAGAGAAGAGATCAAAGTATATTTTATTTATTTTAAATTTTTTTTAAATCCTTTCTGACACGTTTAAAATTTTGGTTAAAAATCGTTTTTTTTTATATAATTATTATTATTATTATGTCATTTTTCATCATATTTCGATTTCTGCTTTGGTCTCACTACCAACCAAGTCTGCGGGGAGACCTAAGACAGGTCGTGGCGTGTTGTTATGACTCCATTTCATGTTTTTCTATCTTCCCTATCATCCCCAGCATTACATAGATAAAGTTTTCCTTAGTGTGTGGGCTGTACTTAATAAGACAATTTTTTGTATATCTCTTAAGCTGGGGTTTCCAGGAATTCTTTCAATGTGTTGTTTTGTTCCATTTTTTATCATTCCAAGTGCACCTACTATCACTGGCACAACTCTTGTTTTCAATTTCCACATTTTTTCTATTTCAATTTCCAGGTCTTTATATTTTGACAGTTTTTCAAATTCCTTGATTGCTATGTTACAATCCGCTGGACAAGCCATATCAATTAATAGACAAGTTTTCTCCTTCTGGTTTTTAACAATAATGTCTGGCCTGTTTGCTTCAATTTTTCTGTCTGTGTAGATGGTGTAATCCCATAGAATGGTTACATCTTCTATTTCTGTAACCGGTGCTGGGTGATGTTCATACCAGTGTTTGTTTACAGATTTTCCATAATGTTTGCACATTGTCCAATGTAAATACTGCCCAACTCTATTGTGGCGATTTTTATATTCATTTGGGGCAAGCACAGAACAGCCTGAGATTAGGTGGTCTATTGTTTCTTGGTGTTTATCACAAAACCTGCATTTTGGATCCATATTATTATGCATAATATTTGCCTGAAAGTTTCTAATGAAAAGACTTTGGTCTTGTACTGCAAGAATAAAGCCTTCAGTTTCAGACTTTAATCCAGATGCACGTAACCATCGATGAGTATTAACTTTGTCAACATTGGATTTATTGGCATGTTCTGGATATTGGCCATGCAGAGGTTTGTCATGCCAGTGCTGTTTCATCTGTTCAAGAGCTTTATCTTTGGCTTTCATTTTCATATTTTTTGCCACAATAGTTGGTTCTTGGCTTCTGTTTTGCTTTTCTACAGAATCTACAAAATGTAAATCTTGTTTGTATTTACTGCCTTCTTTTATTATTGAATATTTTTCTTTCTTTCTTTATGTTGCCTTACTAATTGTATCATCCAATCCTTTGTTGTTTCTATGTATGTTAGTAAGCCAATAGTTGTTGTCTTGTATGACAATTCCAGCTGAATAAGACCTCTTCCACCTTCTTTACGGAGTATGTATAGACAGTCTACATCAGCCTTTGGATGATGCATCTTATGCTTAGAAAGAAGCTTTCTTGTTTTAGAATCCATTCATCTGATGTCGTTTAGAGTCCAGTTTAAGATGTTGAAGCTATATTGGACAACTGGGATTGCAAGGCTATTAATGGCCATAACTCTGTTCTGAGAATTCAATTCAGTTTTTAATATCATTCGTAGCCTTCTATAGTACTCTTTACGCACTATTTCTTTCATTTTTTTATGGTGAATGTTTTCGCTCTCATTTACACCTAGGTATTTATAAGCTTCTTCTGGTTTCAATTCTTTTATTGTTACAGCAGGGTCTAAGCTAATTGAGGATGTTTCTTGTATTGATCCACGTAAAACTGTAGCTTTAGCACATTTATTCAAATTGAATTTCATTCCAATGTCTTCACTGAAGCATTTTACAGTTTGCAGAAGACCTTCCAGCTCATTATCATTCTTAGCATATAACTTTAAGTCATCCATGTAAAATAGATGGCTTATTTTCTTTTGGCCTATTTTATAACCACATTCTGTCTTATTAAGTTGACTGGTTAGTGCTATTAATGATATGCAGAATAATAATGGAGACAAAGAATCACCTTGAAATATACCTCTTTTGATATTTATTTCATCAGACTTATAGGTTCCATTTATATGATTGAGGTAAAGGGTTGTTTTCCATATAGACATGCACTGTTTGATGAAATTGATGATGACGGGTGATATCTTGTATATATTTAAAGTCTTTAAAATCCAGTAATGTGGCACACTATCGAATGCCTTTCGGTAGTCTATCCAGGCAGTACTAAGATTTTTCTTTGTACTGTAGCAGTTTTCCAGGATCATTTTGTTAATAAGCAATTGGTCTTTACATCCATAACAGCCACGTTTGCACCCTTTTTGTTCAAGCGGTATCATGTCATTTCTTTCTCAGAATAAATATGTCTGTTTTGTTAAAATAGATGTTAATAGTTTATATGCTGTCGGAAGATATGTAATTGGTCTGTAGTTTTTCGGGTTGTTTGTGTCACCCTTCTTGGGTAGAAGAAATGTAATTCCTTTGGTCATCCATGCAGGAATTTTAGTGGGATCGTCAACCATTTCTTGAAGTTCTTTGGCTAGTTTTTTATGTGCTGTATTTAAATAATATAGCCAAAAGTTAGGAATTCTATCTATACCTGGGAATTTTCAATTGTGTGCTTTTTTTAGTGCAAATTTAACATCCTCTTCTGTAATTCCAGCCCATGTCTGTTCTGGTTTATTTTTCACTCGTTCTATCTCTTGTGCAATCCAGTGTACTTCCTTGCTATGTTCTTTAGGGCAAGCCCATATCTTTTCCCTTTGCTGTGTAACTTCTTCCATTCTTGGTTGGGGGGGACTGTCACTTCAATTCTTTTTTACCTATTTCCCTGTAAAATCTCTTTGTATCGGTTTGAAAAATCTTGTTTTGTCTGTAAAGTCTTGATCTTTTCTCATAGCGTCTTATTCTTTGAGCCTTCAGTTGAATTTTTTGCCTTATTTTTTCCTTAGTTGATAGGACTTCATTTTCATTTCTAATGTTGTATTTTCTTTCGACTCTTCTGCTTTTCCTAGTTCTTACATTTATTCCTCTACTGAGTTCATCCAGTACTGATAGTTCACTTCTAAGTTGTTCGATTTCTTTTTCTATTTTTCTTTTCCAAGGTGGATCTTCATGTCTGCGAGACTGCCTTGTTTTTAATTTGATGTTCAATTTTTTTGTTGCTGCTATTGCTGATGCATATATTGCTTCATTGAGATTTGTATGAGTGTCTTCATCCAAGATTAATTTATTATTATTATTATTATTATTACTATTATTATTATTATCAGTAAATGTACTCATAGTTAAAATTTGGAAATTCTTGCAAAAATCAAATACATGCTGTATTTAGATGAAACTTTAAAGACTTATTCTAAAATGAATTAAATAATTTTTGTAATAATTATTTTTAGAAAATCTTGGTAAAAATATATATTTTTTTTATATCTGTTACCACCTCTCCCCATAAATTTATAAAATTTCTAGAAATTAAATTCTGATCACAAACTTCCTTTTAGTTAAATGCAGATCTCTTTGGGGAATATAAATTATTTAAAAGTAAACTAAATGTCTGGAATTATTCAGATGAAATCTGGTCGTAATTTTCAAATTATGGGAGTTGTTAAATAACTGGTTTTCTTTTCTATAACTATCTCCTGGTCGGATGTGTGTTGTGGCGCAGTGGATATCGGCTCGGAACGAGAAACCGGGGAGCCGAGTTCGAATTCCAGTTGAATTCATTGCATTCACTTATGCGCAAGTACCCTTGGGAAAGGTATTAATCCGTCTCTTCCTTCCAGTTATGGGTTAAATAACAGGACAGATTGGGTTATATAGGCTTGGCTGGCAACCGGTCTACCGCAGAAAGCAATGGCAACCTACTGCGGGATAATCTTCTGCCCAGTCAGTCATGTCTCTTTCGAGACATGATCGCCCAAAGCGTGTATCACATATGGCACTTAACTGACTGACTGAATATAATAGTTGGAAACATGATTAAGGTTTCTACTGGGCATAAAGTGGGGGATCAGTTTATTACTTCATAACAATATAAAACTGATCCCCCACTTATTACTACTTAATAATATAGTACATCTCTTCCACCTCTAGCTATGAGTCAAATAACAGGACAGATTGGGTTCTATAGCCTTGGTCGGCAACCAGTCTACCGCAGAAAGCAATGGCAACCTACTGCAGGATAATCTTCTGCCCAGTCAGTCATGTCTCTTTCGAGACATGATCGCCCAAGCGTGTATGTCTTTTCTCCCCTCAAATGATATAGTAAACAATCAGTGTTAAATTTTGTTTGCTTGCTTAAATCTGAATATTCAACATTTTGTTTTTAAAAATGCCATGTCCATTCAGAATACAATAAAACATGGCTCTCCAAACGTTCTTTTTTGTTATCTATGAATTTCCATGGCATCACAGAAAAGATAGAGGAATCGTTTTTCCATTACCATTTCCGCAGTTTGGAATTCAGAATTGTTCTTCTTATAGCTTCCTTTTCTTTATTATCTCTGATTCCTTGACTTCTCAGGAAAATTAGGTTAACTGTTTCTGCAGGGAGCATTGACTATACTTGCCTTGTGTCAAACATAACCAAACCCATAACATTTACAAGAACCAACAAAAGATGAAAGTGGTCGTATTTGTATTAATAAGCGTAAATTTATTTAACTAGTAGAATGATATCCATTTTGTTGTTTTGAAATGATATGTATGTTGGAAAGTCTTGTATAAAGCGTATTTTTTTAATGTGGATTTTTTAGAGTTCAGTTTTTTTAAAGTTGGATGAAATTCTTCCTTTGTGAAAAAAAAAAATGGTAAAAGTCACTGATGCAATTGATGTTTTGTTCGCTTTCTTTCGTGAAGAAATCTGTTGTCGATGTGACTTTTTCTTTTGTCAAGAAAAGACAAATCTGACGTCACTGTGTAGAGGACAAAACGTCCATTACTATATTGATATTTATGATCTGACTCGACGTACGATTGACTCGGCATGACACAAGAAATAAGAAACAATGAAGACGCCAAAGTAACCAGAATAACGATTTAGGTTACAAAGATGATTGAATAGGCATGGAAATAAGGATGAAGTTCTTTCCCTTGTAACATTAAGAGAAAATTAAAATGGTCAATGAAAGATTGATTTGAATAAAGTTCCTGAAAGGAAGAATAATGTACCGTACTTGAGCTGAAGTCAGTTTCCAATTGGAGTTTGTAATGTGTGTGTGCACATGCTTGTATGTGAGAAATAAAAATCGCACCACTATCTGCATGTTTGTATGTGTGAGCAAGGCCGTAGATGATGCTAAAAAAACACTGGGCACAGAGAAAATTGCCCGGATTTATTAGTTGACAATGTGATGACGTCATCAGTATCATCTGTTTCCAGAAACTATGATTTTTGCAGATTTTTCGGCTATTCCAATGGAAATTAGGCACAGAACGTGAACGAAAGCAGGAAATCGGGTTCGTTCTTTCTGATTATTATATAACCAGTCTTTTCTCCCGAAATTAATAAATAAACAGATTTTTACTGCATTCATTCGAATGTTTTCTTTGTTTTTCTTTCTTTCTTTCTTTCTTTCTTTGTGAATTGTTTAGTTTGATTTCTGATGAAGACATTTTTCCTTGTTTGGATTTTCACTATGATTGCACGGATCGGCCCGGACCCGTGCCCGGTGTACCCGGTAGTTAGATATGGCCATGTGAGTGAGTTAGGTAAAACTAAGAAACATGTCCTGCAATAGCATAGCCATTATCAAGGGGTAGCTGAGCCCTAACTGCCTAGAAACATGTGTGACCCCGGCTTATATGGACGTGCAGTAAGCGCAGGAAAAATAGGGTTTTTCATGTGACCACTGGATGACCAGTCCGGGTTGACAAATCACTGCCTACTAACATAGTGTGTCATGCAGATGAAAACACGCATGTTGGTTTAAGCATAATAATATTTTATGAACATACGTGGCAATGTGGGTAGGTGTGTTGGTGTGAATGTATAAAACCTCACAACTGTTCCTCTTTCTTTTTTGTTGCTGACAAGTCAATGAGTAAAGAGGAGAATTAGTGCAGTCTGAAAGAAAGAGTGTGAAAAATGCATGATACCTAGATAAAATGAGCAGTAGAGAGAAAGTTAAATGTTTATTAAATTAGCCTTGTGCCAAACATAACCAAACTCCCTACAACTTAAGGTTATCAGAAGGTTGGAAATAATAAAAGTATTTTGTTTGTAGGTTTAAATAAAAAATTTATTGACAGAAAAGAGTAACATCAGTTTGTAAGATGTGAAATTACGATGCAAATGTTCAAAGAGAAAGTGTAGCACATAGTTAAGTGAATCTGTGATGAATAGGAAATTAGGAATTAAAATCAACTTTCCTCTTCAATTTTACAAAAATTCACAACGACATGTGAAATCCTGGTTTTTCTCAAATAGAAAAAGGATTGACCATGTGCTTAAAGAAAAAGTCGAAACCGGATTTCGCAAGTAGATGTTAAATTGATTTTCTGATCAATAGAGGTGTTTTGCAAGATCATAAAGACTTCGAAATCCAGTGCGAAAAATATTAATGCTATAAATACGGTCAGCAGTGTCAGCCAGTCAGTCAGGGATGGAAGTAACCGAGAAGACAAGCTAAAATGTAATGAGAGAAGCTTCAAGCTGACCCAAACATTTGTCCTCTTTCACTTTCCTTCTCGTGTGCTGATTCCTTTCACTTCTTCTCCGTTACAAGGATATTCCTACTGAACAAACACTAAAACAGCAGAGAAGACAAGCTAAAATGTAATGAGAGAAGCTTTAAGCAGACCCAAACATTTATCCTCTTTCTCTTTCCTTCTCGTGTGCTGATTCCTTTTACTTTTTCTTCTCCATTCAGAGACATTCCTACCAAACAAACACTAAAACAGCAGAGAAGACAAGCTAAAATGTAATGAGAGAAGCTTCAAGCTGACCCAAACATTTGTCCTCTTTCTCTTTCCTTCTCGTGTGCTGATTCCTTTCACTTCTTCTTCTCCGTTACAAGGATATTCCTACCGAACAAACACTAAAACAGCAGAGAAGACAAGCTAAAATGTAATGAGAGAAGCTTCAAGCTGACCCAAACATTTGTCCTCTTTCTCTTTCCTTCTCATGTGCTGATTCCTTTTACTTCTTCTTCTCCATTCAGAGACATTCCTACCGAAGAAACACTAAAACAGCAGAGAAGACAAGCTAAAATGTAATGAGAGAAGCTTCAAGCAGACCCAAACATTTATCCTCTTTCTCTTTCCTTCTCGTGTGCTGATTCCTTTTACTTTTTCTTCTCCATTCAGAGACATTCCGACTGAACAAACACTAAAACAGCAGAGAAAACAAGCTAAAATGTAATGAGAGAAGCTTCAAGCTGACCCAAACATTTGTCCTCTTTCTCTTTCCTTCTCGTGTGCTGATTCCTTTTACTTCTTCTTCTCCATTCAGAGATATTCCTACCAAACAAACACTAAAACAGCAGAGAAGACAAGCTAAAATGTAATGAGAGTAGCTTCAAGCTGACCCAAACATTTGTCCTCTTTCTCTTTCCTTCTCGTGTGCTAATTCCTTTTACTTCTTCTTCTCCATTCAGAGACATTCCTACCAAACAAACACTAAAACAGCAGAGAAGACAAGCTAAAATGTAATGAGAGAAGATTCAAGCAGACCCAAACGTTTATCCTCTTTCTCATTCCTTCTCGTGTGCTGATTCCTTTTACTTCTTCTTCTCCATTCAGAGACATTCCTACCAAACAAACACTAAAACAGCAGAGAAGACAAGCTAAAATGTAATGAGAGAAGCTTCAAGCTGACCCAAACATTTGTCCTCTTTCTCTTTCCTTCTCGTGTGCTGATTCCTTTTACTTCTTCTTCTCCATTCAGAGACATTCCTACCGAACAAACACTAAAACAGCAGAGAAGACAAGCTAAAATGTAATGAGAGAAGCTTTAAGCTGACCCAAACATTTATCCTCTTTCTCTTTCCTTCTCGTGTGCTAATTCCTTTTACTTTTTCTTCTCCATTCAGAGACATTCCTACCGAAGAAACACTAAAACAGCAGAGAAGACAAGCTAAAATGTAATGAGAGAAGCTTCAAGCAGACCCAAACATTCGTCCTCTTTCTCTTTCCTTCTTGTGTGCTGATTCCTTTAATTTCTTCTTGTCCATTCAAAGACATTCCTACCGAACAAACACTAAAACATACATGTGTACGCATAAACTCTTTCCAACAATTTACTACTATGAACATTTTCTACAACTCTTGATACCTTTAACTCGTTACTTATTTCTCATTGAACTTTTAACTACTACCTATTCTTGTTCTTCCTTCCTTTTAATAAATTTATATTTTAATATGAAAAATTTATATTTTATTCTTCCACTATTCTACACATTCCAAACCAACCAATTTGACAACCTTCTGATGATAACCTTCTGATAATTCTGAATAACTTGTAAGCTGTAGGGAGTTTGGTTATGTTTGGCACAAGGCCAAATCAAAGAAACATTAACTGCACCCCATTTCTACAAATCCAGAGTTCTAGTTGTAGGTAGTAAAATGTGAGTATGCAGAAGAGATTAACAGGTTTGTAATAAAGTCTGTGTTTCTTTCTTTTTATGGCCAGCAAGAAAATGAAGAGGTAGATAAAGAAATAAAGGAAAATTGTACTTAACAGTGTTAGTTTTTAGGTGTCAGTTGAAGTGTCCTCTTGTTGTTGTTGTTGTTGTCTTCTTCTTCTTTGTTGATGGCAAGAATGGTGAGGAGGAGGAAGAAGAGATAAAGAAAAATTGCATGCAAGAAGAAAAGGGAGAATGAATGCATGTCGGGATGTTATGTCTGGGTCAGTGGCTTGAAATTTCTTTTGTCACATATTGGTGGGGTCTGATCTCACTCCCATCTGACTGATTCGACTTTCTTTCTCTATTTTTATAGGAAAAGACTTTTTCACATCAACTTGTTAACTTCTCTCTTTACATACCTGGGAATCATTATAACAGAAGATGGAAAGTGTGACACAGAGATCCAAAGGCAAATTGGCATGGCGAAGGAAGCATTTCAGAAATTGAGTAAGGTATTAAGAAACAGGACAATTTCGCTAGAAACTAGGAAGAGAGTACTGGATTGCTATGTGCTTTCCGTCCTTCAATATGGCAGTAAATGCTGGACAATACCATCAAAGATGAAGGAAAAACTTGAAGCAACTGAAATGTGGTTCTACAGAAGGATACTACGAATATCATGGATCGAGCATGTGAGCAATGATGAGGTCTTGGAAATGATGGAAACAAAAAGGAAATTAATACTGAGCATCAGAAAGAGACAGCTGAAGTTCCTGGGACATGCAATGAAGAAGGAGGGCTTGGAGAACCTGATACTACCAGGCCAGATAGAAGGAAAAAGAGACAGGGGAAAGCAACGGATGACATATTTGAAGGACCTAATCAGGTGGATCACAGAACAAGGATTGCACAGTGTAACAGGAGAAAGAGTGCTCAGAGCCACCAGGGATAGGGAAACGTGGAAGGCCATGATCATTTACGTCCTGAAGGGACAGGGCACATAAAAGAAGAAGTATACAAAAAGGTGTGTTGCAGTTTAGTGGACATCAGCCCAGAAAGAGAAATTGGAGAGACAAGTTTGAATCCCAGCTGAATTTGTTGCATTCACTTACGCACAAATATCCTCAAGAAAGTTATTAATCCATCTCTTACCTCTAGCTATGGGTTAAATAACAGAACAGATTCGGTTCTATCGCCTTGGTTAGCAACCAGTCCACTGCAGAAAGTAATGGCAACCTACTGTGGGAAAATCTTCTGCCCAGTCAGTCATGTCTTTTTCAAGACATGATCACCCAAGCATATATTGTAGTGAACAAAACAAGTTCTAGATTTCAAAATTCAAATGCTAAGCACTGACTCATTGATTTTATTAAAAATAAAAAGAAGACTCGACTCTACAAACTTTGCTTAGCAAACACGCAAAAGCAAATCCAAAACAAAACTTGTGAAATTTCACACCTTGATGCAAAATGTTTTTCGTCCAATAGAAAACTACGAAATATCTAAAAACAAAATTCAAATAATCTTCAATTATCAGAAACAAATTCTTTTATGGACCTTTTTTGTGAGTCGATGCAAAGTTTGTTTATCATCCGATAAAAAGGCCAGAATCACATCCAGGAGTGAATTCCCAAATGACTTTTTTGAGCCCCATAAACTAAATAAAAGATGAGCCAAGTTTGCTTGTTGCCAGAGAGGGAAGATAACAAGCGTATTAACATGTCCCTTGACAAACATCAAATGATCGCTATTATTATCTCTATCTTTCTCTCTCACCTCTTTTCTCTTCATCATTCACCCATCTGCCTCTTTTTATACTTCATAACTGAATGGAATCCTTTAAGACTGAATGATTACTTCAAAGGCATTCCTACCCAACGATAACACTCATACATACATACACACAATTTACTACTACAAACTTTTGATACCTTTAACTTCTTACTACTGTTTCTTAATGAACATCAACTTCTATCAATTCATGTTATTCTTTTCTATTAATAAATTTCTTTTAAAAATACAAAAGATATACTTTTATTCTTCCACACATTCCAATCTCCAATCTTCTGATGATAGCGAATAATCCTAAGTTGTAGGGAGTTTGGTTATGTTTGACATAAGGCCAGTTAAATAAACATTAACCATCTCCCTACTGCTTCATCATCATCATTTATCCATCACACCCAATGGTGCATAGGGCAGCAACTTTTGCTGTTTCTGTAACAAACTTTTTTTTACAGGGCAGGGTTGTTAGCCCTGCACCCAACCCCCAAACCTGGAGAACCGGTGAACAATTCTTGACCCTTACATTTACCGCACATGGTATTCCCAAATGGTCACCCATTTAAGTACTGACCAGGCTCGATGTTGCTTAACTTCAGTGATCTGACCGGAACCGGTGCATTCAACACGATATAGCCGTAGATATCTCTCTACTGCTACATACATATGTACAAATACTCTTGGGGTAGGTAGGAATTCATCTATTCTCTCGAAGAATATTATTATGATATCATGTATTATTTAGAATATTATTTGGAATTAGTGTTATTTTATTATTTTTATGTATTATTATATATTATTATTATATTATTTTTATGTATTATTATGTATTATTATTATATTATTTTTATGTATTATTATGTATTATTATTATATTATTTTTATGTATTATTATATATTATTATTATATTATTTTTATGTATTATTATATATTATTATTTTATTATTTTTATGTATTATTATTTTATTATTTTTATGTATTATTATATATTATTATTTTATTATTTTTATGTATTATTATATATTATTATTATATTATTTTTATGTATTATTATGTATTATTATTTTATTATTTTTATGTATTTTTATGTATTATTATTATATTATTTTTATGTATTATTATGTATTATTATTATATTATTTTTATGTATTATTATATATTATTATTATATTATTTTTATGTATTATTATATATTATTATATTATTTTTTATTTTTATATTATTAGATATTATTATTATATTATTTTTATGTATTATTATATATTATTATTATATTATTTTTATATTATTATGTATTATTATTTTATTATTTTTATGTATTTTTATGTATTATTATTATATTATTTTTATGTATTATTATATATTATTATTATATTATTTTTATGTATTATTATATATTATTATATTATTTTTATGTATTATTAGATATTATTATTATATTATTTTTATGTATTATTATATATTATAGTTTCCACTTATATTAATATTTCATCCAACCACCCCCAAAATATTATAAGACAGATACCCAAGATAGTGAATAATAGAATCAACCATTTATCATCCAACATTAAAACTTTCAACGCAAGTAAAAATATTTACAATAAGGCCCTTCAAAAAAGTGGATATAAGAACAAGTTAACATATAATAAACTTACAATAGACTCCAAATCATCCAAAAATAAAAATAAAGGAAACTGTAGAAAAAGAAAGATAATTTGGTTTAACCCCCCTTATTGTAAACTAACTAACATCAATATTGGTAAATATTTTCTCAAGTTAATAGACAAAAATTTTAATAGCAGTAACCCTCTATGGAAGATTTTTAATAGGTATACCCTTAAAATTAGTTATTCTTGCACCCCGAATATGGACAGCCTTATTGGTTCCCATAATAGGAGTATTCTGGTGAACTTGCGCAATGCTGAATCTAGGTCCAGAATTCTAAACGAATGCAACTGTAATTCTGTGGACGCCTGCCCGGTGGAGGGAAAATGCAAATCCACCCAGGTGATTTATGAAGCCCGCATTTCTCTATCAAACAATAAAAACGACTTCCGGACCTATATTGGTATGTCCGCCAGTCCTTTCAAACAAATTTTTATTTTTATTTTTATTTTTATTTTTATTTTATTTTATTATTTATTTTTTAATTTCTTTGCAATCTATTTAAAAAGGAAAAGTAGACTAATTTTTCTCCAGTTTCTGAAAGGTTTTTTCTGTTGCTGAGGTGATGTGTCGTCCCCCGTGGGGATCTTCATATCGAAATGGCCATTCAACATCTTTGAATTAATCCTTTTTTAATATATATTTGCTCTGTAATATTTTATTACATGGAGCTCTCTTCTTGTATCATTTTTTAATATTAAAATAAATTTTTAATATTAATTAGGATCGGGTTTTTTGGAATTTACCTTTCTGCTTTTTTCCCTTGGATTGAAGTATCTGAATTAAAATAATATATATATATATATATATACTGTAATGGTTGTTACAATGTTTGTATAAATTCATAGTATCACTACACAAAAATGTTCATGTTTCAAAGCCAGCCCATTATGCTGTTGGCTTCATCTTCAGGTGGTTTTTTAGAAATGAGAATTATCTAGTTGAAAAGCTTGTTTATTTGTGTTGGATTTGTATTTTTTTTTTTTTTGCGTGTGTGTTAGAGGGGTTGGTCTGTATTTTGAGTTCTGTTTATATATATATAAAGGAAAACTCAACACGTCATATTAGTTATAAACTATAGTTCATTTCAATGAGCTTAAACAGCTCATCTCATCAGACCATTTACAATATTCCTCCATCTGGCATAAAATTTTTGCTGGCATGAGCTTTTTCTTAAAATGAAGAGGGAACATAAAAAAATAATAATAATAAACATAAAATTACAAATAAATAAGTAAATGACAATATCTGTGAGGGGAAGTAGGGAAGACAGAAATGAAGGAGTGGGAGGGGAGGGGAGAAAGAGATATATTCCCAAATGTGGGTAGTATTCATGTGAAGTTATTTGACAGTCTTAACTGGTATGACCTCTGAGAGAAACCAATTCCCCTGACTTTAATTGTATTTTTGACCCCATCAGGTCAACCTACTTACTTACATTAACTTAAAATTCACATATCCCTATGTATATATCCCCACATATACTTACCCGGAGACTTTGTTTAATTTTTCATATCCACTGATTTCTTTTTTTATCATTTTAAGTTTTAGTGTTTCATATTCATACATATATACATATATACATACTCTTCATAAGCACAGGGCTACTGTGCGTCCCCCGTAGTGTGGTGTATATACGCACTTGCATATCCCGTTAACTAAGTTGCTGTATTCTCAATCTCGCATATATATACAAGATGTATACGAGATAATTAAGTACATATTTAAGTCCACACATCCAAACACGCCTATATATACACATACATACACACATACACATCAATATATATATATATATCCACATATATACACTTACACATAACTATATATATACATACACACACACACACATATGTACCCACATATGTGCATACGCACACCAATATGACCACATATATATAAAAAAAATACATTTTTAAACTTAACAACTTTTTAATAATTTTTCATATATATATATATATATATATATATATATATATATATATATATATATTTAGATATTCTATTTGTACTGTAATGATAGTTTCTTAAATTAAAATAGTTTAGTCTTAAATTTCCAAACAGTGTTAGGATTTAAAACAACAAAAAATACGTCTGTACATTTTTGCAATATAGATCTCAATATTTTTAACGGAGTTACGTCCCCTACATTAACAATTATTTTATGTCGTTTTTAGAACCAGAAGTGGTCAATAGGGCAGGTTGATTACTCATCTTGTTTTAGAAAATCAACATTGCACTCGATATGAAAGACGGGGTTTGATGTCATAATTACAAACACAAAACATTAGATGCTTAGCTTTTATTAGTTGGTGAGTATTTCGTTTTAAAAATCGTCTAAACAATGTACAGAAATACCTAATTCTCTTAGTTTTTTTGGTTACAAGCTGACTTCAAAATTTTACTATTTCAAGAATAAATCCAAAGAAAGTTGATATTTTTTATTAGAAAAATATATTCAAGCCAGAAATATAATTATCAATCACCACAAGAAAAATATGCAGTTTTTGATAAGTGAAGACTGTAAAAATTGTAAAAGAATTTGAAAAATGCTAATCACTGAATAAGTTAGTTAAGTGCCATACGTGATACATGCTTGGGCGATCATGTCTCGAAAGAGACATGACTGACTGGGCAGAAGATTATCCCGCAGTAGGTTGCCATTGCTTTCTGCGGTAGACTGGTTGCCGACCAAGGCTATAGAACCCAATCTGTCCTGCTATTTAACCCATAACTGGAAGGAAGAGACGGATTAATACCTTTCCCAAGGGTATTTGCGCGTAAGTGAATACAATGGATTCAACTGGAATTCGAACTCGGACCATATTTCTTAGGTAATAATTAATAAAAACAAAAAATAGATAAGAGTATATAACACCAGAATATTTTGGGGCACAAATTATAAGACAAAACCTTTTTAAATTTGGCTTGCTCATTGAAAATCGCACTAAAGCGACTACATTGTATAACATATTACATTATAATATAACTAAATTGTTTAGTATTATTTTTCCTTTGAATTACATGAGGGTCTTATTTGATAGCACAATGATTGAGTAATAGTGTGCATGTGTCTTGCTTCTTGTCCATATCTAATTTGTAAAGCTTCAGTTGTGAATTTAGCTGCTCTTTCATCAAGGACACATAGCCTAGTGGATAAAAATATTAGCTGAATTCAGTGACTTAAACCAAAGAGTTGTGACTTCCATATATATATATCCGATTATATAAATTGAAAACAATATGTTTGCTTATTTTTAATAAAATCTGTTCATACTCATGAATAATCTTTCGCGTATTACAATAAAAAAATGTCAGAAATGAGCTGTAACTTTGACATAAAGTACCCAAGTACTTTAGAACATGAAAATTATCCAAACTGGAATTTTTTTATATGTTGTAATGCTATGGTCATGCATGTGTTAAAGCATGAAAGAAAAATTATAAACATTTTAGAACATGGCCTTGTGGTACAGTAGATATTGGCTCGGAACGAGAAACCGGGGAGCTGAGTTCAAATTCCAGTTGAATCCATTGTATTCACTTACGCGCAAATACCCTTGGGAAAGGTATTAATCCATCTCTTCCTTCCAGTTATGGGTTAAATAGCAGGACAGATTGGGTTCTATAGCCTTGGTCGGCAACCAGTCTACCGCAGAAAGCAATGGCAACCTACTGCGGGATAATCTTCTGCCCAGTCAGTCATGCCTCTTTCGAGACATGATCGCCCAAGCGTGTATCACGTATGGCACTTAACTGATTGACTCCAGTATTCATAGCTGATTCTATTAATTGACGGCTTAAGTTTTTTAATGAATATTGCTTTGAAAATCTGTAGTTTGCTTTTGTTGTTTTCTTGGTGTAGGATAGTTGTATTATCGATCATTATTTTTTTATATTGTGGATGTAGACAGGAATGTTGTTGTAGATGTCTTCAAATGGATGAATGGTTGGACAAATGTAACATAAGAAGTCTAGTTAATGTGGTTCTTGTAAATCACACCCCTGAAGATGACCTCGGAAAGATGTTGAAAGTACTTGGGTACCTTAAGAAATGAATAAAAATAACATGTCAACATTACAGCTCATTTCTGATATCTTTTAATTGTAATACACAAACGATTATCTGTGAGTATGAACGGATTTTATTAAAAATAAACAAACATATTGTTTGCAAAGTATTTAATCTGACATGTTTAAAATAAAATTTGCTGCCTAAATACACAAATATATATATATATCTAAACTTATTTATAAATGGAACTTTGTCTGTGTGTGTGTGTATCCGTTACCTACGGCTGAACCGATTTTCTTGAAAATTTACACAGTTGTACTATAAGCATCTGCGAGTGTTCTTAGCTAGGTTTTGTGTCGAGGTACCCCCGATAAATATCAAAAATCGATAATCAAAAAAATTGGGTTATAGAAGGAGTAGTCCGATTTTAATCAAATTTGATACACTCATAGACAAAGACATAAGAAATGATATTCAGAAGTTTCAAGGTTGCAGTTCTTACAGTAGTGCAGAAAATTTGATATCGATACCAGGAAAGCAAAATTTGACTTACATCCATTCATTTTTCTTTCAGTCTACGGTTTCGCTTTAACTGGAAACAACTATTGCTTTTTAGTCTTTTGTGCCAACGTCCAAAGAGTCTGAGCTCCAGGACCATGGATTAGTTTTAAAGCTTTCATTACACCCGAGCAACGCTGGGCTATACTGCTAGTATATATATATATATATATATATATATATATATATATACGATTGGTAAATTGTCGCAATTATTTTATTAGGTGCGATTGGTAAATTGTCGCAATTACTTTATTATTTCAAATATTATTTAGGCAGAATCTGAGCTCCAGGAGCATGGATTAGTTTTAAAGCTTTCATTACACCCGAGCAACGCTGGGCTATACTGCTAGTATATATATATATATTATACTATACTGTACCAAATATACAAATATAGGTTAGGTATGGATGGAATAAAGTTCCCTATTAAAAAAACCTAAAAAAAACCAGTATTCTTAAAAAAGTGCTTAATGCAAAGTAGAACAAATAATATTTATTTAAAATTTATAATATAAATATGTTATAATATCACTACAAAAGTGGCTATTTTATTTTGACACTTCTTGTGACTTATCAAGTAGTGGTGTTGATTTCGAGTTGAAGAGTTTGAAAAGGTTCAAAACTACCCAAATCCCCTCAATAGGGGAGACATTGTTACGTAAGAGGGTTTGGCTAATTTTGAACCTTTTAAAACTCTTTATCTCGCGATCTGCACCATCCCTTGATAAGACACAAGACATGTTGAAACAAGATATCTACTTTTGTATTGATATTATAACATACTTATGTTATATATATATGCACACAACTATATATGAACTAAACATTATTACTATCACGGGGTATATCATTTTCATTCCATGTGCAATGCTACTTCTGGTAGCCATGTAGTTATCTCCCTTTAACTTAACCCTTCTGAGTCATTTTTTCACCACTGCTATAGCCTGGTGTTGAACTCACAACCCTTTGGATCCAGTCACTGGAACATATGCTCTTGAGTGGATATAGACGTTGGTTAGTTGACCCTTATTATTAATGTTTAAATGATAGTAAATGTATTTATTAATTTATTTAACTTTTACAGAACAAAAAAAAAATTGTTCACTCCCTTCGATCATACATTATACGTTCTACTAACGTTCTGAGAACATTCTCTTTCTGACCATGAAGCCTGATTTCGAATCCCACCATGGTCGATATGTCAGGAAGGTGACGTGAAGGCGAACATTATCGGTCTTGGAGGAGGTGATTCCAATGTGCATCACTCTTGAAAAGTGTCTGAAAATCATACCATGAGTTGACCCGAGCCTTGTAAGTGAAATTGGGGAGCCATCGATAGTTGGGCTAGCTCGAAGTCACAAGTCATCGTGACTGAGGTTTTGAGCATCCAGGCTTTGTTCATGGTAGATGACAAGCTCTCTTTCAGAAACCGTAACTAAGGTTGGCTCAGCATAGTTGCAGCATAATTGAACAAGCACAAGTGTACCTGAACAGGCATCTACAATGGGGATTAGCCAGTCCTGGTAGGCGGGTGTCCTTGAATATGAGTGGCCAACCATTATTAGATAGACAGATAAAAAAGAAAAAGGGATCTGTGGAGAGCCATGATTGCCTATGTCCTGAATGGTTGCAGCATTAGAATAATTCTGACTATGCATTGAATAAATGAAATTATGTGGTTGTGCATTTTGGTTCAATGGATATTAGCTCGGTATGAGAAAAAGTTACAAAGAAATATGAAAACAATTTTTTATTCATAAATTTATAAACATTTACTAAATTATTAAAATATATGAATCAACTAAAATGAAAACTTCATTTACTATTTTCTAAGGTTCGAATCGATTCGAATCTGATGTTTTGTCAATCATTCCAATAAATAAATAGTATTAATTATAAATTCTCCAGAACAATGGCGATTTTCTAAGTGCACAAAGCCAAAACTATGGGGCACTCAGTGAGGATCGAACTCACTGCTCAACTGTAATGATTCTAGCGAAAGAAACTTTCTAATCTCGTCAAAGTTCCCCTCCAGAATATATGTCGAGTTTTTTTTATTACAATTATAATCATTGCTTTTCAAAACAATAAACATTACAGAGGAGTATTTAAAGATAATTAAAATAATTAGGGAGTATTAAAATAACTGAGGAGTATCTAAAGATAGTTAAAATAATAGGAGTGTTAAAGGTGTGGTAAATGCGAAATAAAAATAACTCTCCTTTCTTCACTGTTTTCAAATTTCTGAGCATGTGAGAAAATTTATTCTGACCAATAAGAAAAGGAATTGGTTCCGAGTTGAAGAATAGACCAAGACAAAGTTTAGCACCCCTACGTGAAAATTTAATTTATCTAATGAAAAGAGAGAGACTTTCAAACGGAGAAAAAGTAACGAGCCTATGTCAAATTGCAAAGAAAGTTGAATCAAAGAGAAGTGAAGAGAGAAAGAAAGAGAGAAAGAGAGGTCACAGTTCCACTGAGTCTGAATAATGTCGGTGTCAAGTTACATGCTGATAAATTATCAGACTCTAATTAGAGCAGGGGAATTTTTTAAAAAAAAACTCTAACCAACTGTTAAGCTAAGTACCTTAAAATATATCTTTTTATTCATGTTGAACACAACTGTATAACTTTTATGTGAGAAACAAACTCTCTCAATTTGTTTTAAGCATTTTGGAATACTAATTCATGTCTGATGATTTAATATGAGAGACATTCAATAAATAAGGTGAATGTTTTGGTATAAGGACTTCTAATACAGATAGAAACTTAATTTTTTTTTTCGACATAGTCTCCCAGCAGTGTCATACACTTTTCCCATTTGTGCACAAGCTTCCGTATTCCCTCAGCGTAAAAAATTTTTGGACTGATGTCTCAGCCAATCGCTCACAGCACTTTTGACGTCATTGTCACTTTCAAACTTTGTGCCTCTCGTGAACACTTTCAAGGGACCAAACAGGTGAAAGTCTGATGGAGCAAGGCTTGGGCTGTAAGAGGGATGAGGGAGCAGTTCCCAGCTCAGCTCGTTGATGGTCTGCACCGTTTGGGCTGCAGTGTGAGGCCTTGTGTTGTCTTGATACAAGACGATTCCATGTGACTGATGACACCTGCGTTTGTTCAACAGATAGGCTCAAAGTCCTTGCAATGTCATCCACTGTCACTCTTCTGTCAGACTGAATGAGGTCATTGACTGATTCGATCACCTCAGGAGACCTCACTTCTGTAGACCTCTCAGGCCTGTCTTCATCCTCAACACTGCTCTGTCCTTTTTTAAACAATTTAGCCCACTTGTAGACATTTTTTGGTTGAAACATGTGGCACCATATACAGTTGACATTCTCCTATGAATTTCAACTGGTTTGCACCCTTCAGCAACAAAAAATTTGATAACTGACCTCTGTTCAATCCTGGAGCATGCTTCTTGGTCGGCCATCTTTGTTAATCTCCAATATTTTCAAAGTTTTTTTTAATCTGCAAAAAGAAAAAAAATTAAATCCCTTTGAAAAAGAAGTAAACGAAAAAAATTAAAAAAAAGTAAGCTTCTATCTGTATTAGAAGTCCTTATACCGAAAAATTCACCTTATTTATTGAATGACCCTCGTAGATGTCCTTATACCCAAAAATTCACCTTATTTATTGAATGATCCTCGTAGATGTCCTCATACCGAAAAATTCACCTTATTTATTGAATGACCCTCGTAGATGTCCTTATACCCAAAAATTCACCTTATTTATTGAATGACCCTCGTAGATGTCCTTATACCCAAAAATTCACCTTATTTATTGAATGACCCTTGTATGAACATTTTCTTCTCTTGACAATTTATCAAAAACTATGAACTTTTAATGTTTGATTACTTGTCCTGAAATAAGCTACTGAAACTTCAATTGTGTAAATTTGTAAAGAAATTCCTTATCTTGTTTCATTCAAAATAACACGTGTGTTTTCTCGTCATTATCCCTACATTCTTCAAGGAAAAATTAATACTTTTGACACTCCATCTTATTTCGAGCATGAAGGTCCAAGTTTAACCATTTTTGATATTCCAAAATTCCAAAATGGAAACCAGAATGACATTTACACATAGAATCAGAAAGGGGTAGTCGAAATTTCTCAGGTTTATAATGAGGAAATAGGGCTTATAAAATTTGCTCATGAGATAAAGAGATGACAAGAGAATTAGAGGAACACAGTGAATAACCTACATAAACTTGTAGTAAACGGTTAGCAGAACAGGAATTAGGAAAGACAAAAAAAAAAAAAAAAAAAAAAAAAAAGAAATTACTAAGAGTTAAAAGAGACAGGAAATAGTGACAGAAACAATTGTCAAGACCCATGATTACCCACGTCCTGAAGATTCACAGTAGAGATTCACTAAATACGCTCAAATCATTTGTATCTAAACGAACAGTGATATACGAAGCGTAGCTTAGATATAGGACAAACTAAAAGCGTGAGGCACCTAGTGAGAGTCAAACTTACTACTTAATTGCAACTAATATTATAAGAAAAGCTTGCTAATGATTATACCACATCAAAGTGTTTATGAACCAAAATGTTAATTTTCAAAGCGTAGCTTAGATATGGCACAAGGCCAAAATTATAGAGCGCCCAGTGAGCATCAAACTGACTGTTTAATCGTAATTTATTCAACGAGACAAACTTGCTAGCCATTACAACATATTGGAATGCCACATCTAAGCGTGGCTGAGTGTGGCACAAGGCCAAAAGTGTGGAGCACCCAGTTCCAGATTTCACTCCTGGTTATATTCATTATTCAAACCCAGTGAACATTAGAAGTCACAATTCAGTCTTAAATTAATCTGGTGAGACAAGCATGCCAACCAAAAAAGCGAGAGAAGAAACTGTTAGCATAGGACTTGTAATAATATAAGAAGAAAACATAATTAAGGAGAGAGAACAATAAAAGAACATGAATTAAAAAGACAGAGGATAGCGATATTGCATTGAAATTTTTGAAGATCAAAGTTGAGTGGAAAGCAAGAAGCCGGAAGAGAGTTCCACAAGCGAGAGAAGAAACTGTTAGCATAGGACTTATGAATATGAGAAGAAAGGGACGCATCATATAATAAATATTTTTAATTATTTTCATTCGGCGTAGCAAAGTTATTAATGAGGCAGATATTGATAACGGTCTGGAGAAATGACCGTTTGCGGTTGTTTTGAAATCAGACCATGATAGGGTTAGTAGCAATGAGAGAAATTAGGTTAGTGTCAATCTCTCGTTTCCTTTTCGGTCCAGAAACAGGGCGGAAATGTAAGTAGCCGATGACCTCTTAACTGCTTGTTCCTTTGTCATGCGTAGCTGAGTTCTTTTGTTTCGACCTCTCCTGATGTTATTTTGTCCCCACCTCTCCTGATGGTATTTTGTTCCCATCTAGCTCTGGTCTAGAGGTGTTACGTTTTACTCTTTTGAACAGGCACGAGAATTTGGCGAGAAGCTTAGTTGCTGCTAATCATCAAAAGCTTCTTTGCGTCAGTTTTTTGGTTGGCCAAATTATTCTATTTTTTGGCGTACTATTCTTTTTTCATTTTTTTTTTATTAACAGATGTATGGTGACTCCCTGATTGTTTTGTATTTTTAGTTACAAATAAATAAGCTCAAATCCTGTAAACCTTCGTTGTTTTTGACCGGGTTCTGTCTTTTCTTCATTTTTTTTTTTTTCATATACAAATATATCATTCGCACGTGCATTGAATACTGTTGCCATATCTGGTCGGGTGCCCCTGCTATCCACCTAGGGGTCCTTGACAAAATCCAACGGAGAATCTGTAATGTGATCGATCCCGATTGGCAGCTCAGATATACAGTGTAACCCTGATATAAGAGAGTTGTCGGGACCGCATAAAATTTATCTTATATCCGGATTTCTCTTTTATCCAGGTTTGGTCTATTTTATATACATTACCACATGCTCTAATTTGGGACCATAGAAAATCTATCTTATATCCGGGTTTCTCTTATACCAGGGTTATACTGTAATCACTTTTTCACCGGCGAAATGTGGCTTCCCTGTGTCTCTTCTACAAATACTTTCATGGTTTCAGATGAACTTAGGTCACTGGTGCCCCGTATATATGAATTTACTCGAGCCACAAGATTAGCAACTAGGTTCCACTCTTTTACTGTGAAACCAGTAAATTGTTATAGCGAAGAAAACGGCGACTTACCTCGTCAAACCAAGCGACAGCGCGTCGCGTTAATACTACGACGTAAAATGCGGCGAAAATGAAAATTACAGACCCAAAACAAGTCCGCCGCAGGAGTCGCTATGGGAGTGTATGCAAATCTTTGGCGTCTTCTGTGTTGTCGGCCAATGGAAAAAATTGATCGGCCGATAAAAGGAGTCGTTCTCGAAGAGGAGGTTTAACTGGTTAGGTGGATAGCAGTTGGCGATATTGTACCGGCGAGTTGAATTGTCAGCATTTTTCTTTTTCTGGCCCGAAATTCGAGCAATTTGCGAGAGAATGTTTCCTACAAGCTATTTCGGCATTATGACGGACAAGACTTTTGACGTGAAGTTGATACCAGAGTTTGATGGTTCGGTAACCAGACCGGCAGTTACTGAATGGATTGAGAAGGCAGAACTTGTTTGTGACCTGTGTGGAATAAAAAAGGTTGAACGTGTTCTTCCTCTGAGGTTGACGGGCGGAGCATTTGCTGTTTATTAACAACTAAACTCGGAGCAAAAGTCAGATGTCGAGCAAATAAAACAAGCCCTGCGGATTGCCTTTGCACCAGATCGTTTCTTGGCTTACGAGCAGATCGTGGAACGCCGGCTGCGCCCAGACGAATCCGTCGACGTGTTTTTAGCCGACTTGAAGAAGCTAGCGTGTCTCTTTGGCGGAATATCCGAGCAAGGACTCGCATGTGCGTTCATAGCAGGATTACCAGCGCGCGTCAAACAACTACTGCGCGCGTCTTCCAGAATGGAAGACATGAAGACAAACCAACTATTGGACCGAGCTCGGGCCATAATGAAAGATCAAATCACAACTGAGGAAATGGTTGCAACTACCATTTCACCAGGCGGAGCTGGTAAATATCCACATGATAAACGTCGGGAGGGTATGCGATGCTACAGATTCTCTGAGTGGAAATCACTTTTCCAGGGACTGCCCAGTTCGACGAGAAGATGCCCGTAAGTCACGCAGGTCACGCACAACACTGCGTTGCTTCAGATGTCAAGAAATAGGCCACATTGCTTCATTCTGTCCGGGAAAAGAGGAAGGGGACAAGACGTCAGCGCCGGTCTCTTCCCCAAGCGAGTTATGAATGAGGCGCTACCGGTATTGAATATTTACGTGAACGGAATTAAGAGAGTATCACTAGTGGACTCTGGCTGTTCAGACACTCGTGAGTAAATCAAGCTGTCAATCCTGGCAGATGACGGAGGTGGACGTACTCGCTGTAAACGAAAATACTCTAAAATGTTGCGGAGCTGGACGTGTTAAGCTTGGCGTAGCCAATGCAACCCCCCTCAAAATCGAAGTCTTGGTAGTGGATGGAGAACTATTGGGCTTTGATTTATTACTTGAGTTCGACGCCATTAAAAAGTTAGGCGCACTCCAAATAAGTGTGGCGACGTACGATTTCCCAAGCATGGGACTCTGTTGCGCCGCTATTAAAATAGAAGAACCTGATTTCTGTGCCAAATTCGACCCAAACCGAAAGATATGGGTCGCACCATGGAAGTGGTCTGATGGTCTATCACCGGAGAACTTGCGAAATCGGATACCCGAGTACCCTATACCAACGGCAATTAAGGAGGAATACGACCGGGAGCTGCAGACCTGGCTTGACAACGGTTGGTTGCAGCCTTTTCCTGAAAAAGAACTTGGTCCTCCAAAAGGACTAATTCCGTTGATGGCGGTTGTGCAGAAAAACAAAAATAAAGTGCGGCCAGTATTAGACTATCGAGAGCTGAACGAGTGTCTCGAGGCACACACAGCCAATGCTGACGTATGTGCACAGAAACTGAGGGAGTGGCGTAAAAAAGGACCGGATGTCGCTATCCTTGACCTACGGCAGGCCTATCTGCAAGTTCATATCCATAAGTCATTTTGGCCCTTTCAAACTGTAATCTTCAAGGGGCGAAGATATTGCTTGACCCGAATGGGTTTTGGGTTGAATGTTGCACCAGCCATAATGAAGGCCATTGTGAACGCCGCGTTGTCGAAAGACGAGTCAGTTCAGCTGGCAACCTCATCATATATTGATATTTATGTTGACGAAAGAATGATTTCAGCAGCTCGCGTGAAGGAGCACTTGGCTGCGTTTGGTCTGACCTGCAAGGATCCGGAACGGTTACGGGACGGCGCACGTGTGCTGGGTTTGCGTGTCGAACAAGACAACACGCTTAGGTGGAAGCGTGAAAATGAGATTCCATCAGTTCCTGAGGTCCTGACGCGACGTAACGTTTTCTCGTGGTGCGGAAAACTGGTGGGTCACGTTCCCGTGTGTGGATGGCTTCGTGTTGCTACATCATTTGTTAAACGCAGGACCGTATCGATCACGTCTGGTTGGGACGACAAAGTGACAGACGCTCCCCTTAAGAACATGATTGAGGACATAGCGGAAAGAATTCGCCAGAATGATCCTGCACACGGTAAATGGTGCACAAGCGGACACACTTATGAGGTATGGGTCGATGCAAGTTCTCTCGCCACAGGGGTTTCGCTGGAAGTTGACGGAAGCGTTGTAGAAGACGCATGCCGGCTGCGGCCTGAGAAGGACGTCCAACATATCAATTTGTCAGAATTGGATGCTATTCTGAAGGGCGTCAATTTAACCCTGCAGTGGGGCGCAACGAAACTACACCTCTTCACGGACTCCGCATGTGTGCACCGGTGGGTATCAAACATGCTCACTGGCAACGCCAGAATACGAACTAAGGCGGCAAGTGAGATGCTGATCCGGAGGCGTTTGAGTACTCTTGAAATGCTGATTCAAGAGTATAACTTATTGATCACGATAAGTTTAGTATCGTCAAGTGAGAATCGAGCGGATAAGCTTACCAGAGTACCGCAACGATGGTATGATGTGATTAAGAAGGAAATTGAACCAACACGTCCGGTATGCGCTTCTATGGTGAACAGAACCTCCCTTGATCAGATACGTGTCATTCATTGCCGGAGTGGGCATCCTGGCATCAGGCGAACGCTGTATTTCGTGAGACTAGTTTACCCTACGACATCCAAAGCAGCCGTCAAGGCAGTAGTCAGAAAATGTAAAGAATGCCAGTCAATTGACCCAGCCCCGAGTCGTTGGCCACGTGGCAACCTAAGTGTAACTGGAACCTGGACCCGCTTGGGAATGGATATTACGCATTACGGTGGACAACACTACCTTACATTAATTGATTGCGGCCCCAGTCGATTTGCAATATGGCGACGCTTGCCTCAACAAGACTCGAGAAGCGTCATCCGACAGTTGGAAAGTATTTTTTTGAACGAGGCCCACCATCAGAAATACTAACCGACAATGACACTGCATTTCGCAGTAAGTCCTTTAAAGATTTTTTGGATGAATGGGGAGTCCAACTTCGTTTTCGTTGCGCTTATGTTCCTGCAGGAAACGGTATCGTGGAGCATAAAGAGAATTGCAGCAAGAAAGCAATGTTCGATAATGGAGGCCGTATACTGGCATAATATCACGCCGAAGGATGATGTATCGTCGACTAATGCACCTGCCAATATGATTCACCATTACCAACTGAAAGTGAAGGGAATTACTACTACATTACCACCTGATCGCTGTAAGGATCATAGTATATACAATATTGGGAACAGAGTATGGATGAAAACTCCCCATGGCCGGTGCACCTCCAGGTATCAAGTTGGTCGTGTAACGGACATCGTAAGTCCGCAAACAATAATAGTTGACGGGATGCCACGGCACGTAAAAGATCTTCGTCTTTCCGTTGGTTCTGATGCATCGTCGAGCGAATCCGATGATTCATCGTCTGACAGCGATCGAATAATCGAAATCTGCGAATCCAATGCTTCTACAGACCCCGAGATTCCAGAAACTCGAGATTTATCTAATAATTCCTCAGGAGAAGATTCTCCGACACGAGCAGAGGAAATCGTCCCATTACGACGAAGCACCAGGATAAAATGACCTGCTCCAAGCTGTTCGTTTTGTGATAATGAGATCATGGGGTGGGGTATAGCGAAGAAAACGGCGACTTACCTCGTCAAACCAAGCGACAGCGCGTCGCGTTAATACTACGACGGAAAATGCGGCGAAAAAGAAAATTTCAGACCCAAAACAAGTTCGCCGCAGGAGTCGCTATGGGAGTGTATGCAAATCTTTGGCGTCTTCTGTGTTGTCGGCCAATGGAAAAAATTGATCGGCCAATAAAAGTCGTCGTTCTCGAAGCGAAGAGGAGGTTTAACTGGTTAGGTGGATAGCAGTTGGCGAGATTGGACCGGCGAGTTGAATTGTCAGCATTTTTCTTTTTCTGGCCCGAAATTCGAGCAACTTGCGAGAGAATATTTCCTACAATTGTAAATGCAAATTCTACTCCAGCAGCTTCTTTTCTCGCACTTCCCGCTTGTGGAACTCCTTTCCGTTTACTTGCTTTCCGGACAGCTACAATCTTCAAGAATTCAAATGTAAAGGCAATAGTCATCTCCTCACTCTCTCACTCTCTCATATGCTCTTTTCTACGTCCATTTCACTCTCATCAGTATTCTCCACCTTCTCTTACTCACTTCCTGACACCCCCTATAACCTGTCACTTTCTCATAACGCTCCTCCTATGTAACCCTCTGCTCAACAGTGGCAGCATAATGCCTTGCTTGGGGCAACACGATTATAAAAATGTGGTTGCTTTCTTGTAGGTTGAGAAAGAGCAAAAAGAAAGAGATGAGTGTTTTACATGATGGCAAAAATGTCTTATCTTAATTTGAATTCATTTTATTTTTTCTATATATTTTATTTTAATTTTTATTTTAATTTTTATTTTAATTTTTATTTTATTTTTATTTTAATTTTTATCGTAACTCATTACTGTTTGATCTGCCTTTTTTTTTTAAATTTTCACGGCATCAGCTCTGACAAGATTACCTTTTTGGAGCCTCCTCTATATGAATTTATTACAGCTACTAGATTGGCAAGTAGGTCCCACCCATTTACAGTCCTGGAACCGTCACTTCTACTCAACCAGTTTCTTTTCTTGCAATTCCCGCCCGTGGAACTCCCTTGAGTATACTTGCTTCCATGGTAGCTACAATCTCGAAAAGTTCACATGCAACATCAATTGCCATCTTTTTTCTACTTCATTCTCTTCCATCTCATATCTTTGCTTCGATATCTCAATAGCTACAATCTCCAAAAATTTAAATGCAACGTCAATTGCCATCTTTTATCTACTTGATTCCCATCCAACTCTCATTTTTTTTTCCTCGACTTCTCAATAGTTTAATCTCCAAAAGTTTAAATGCAACATCAATTGCCATCTTTTACTTTCTTGATTCCCTCCAACTCTCATTTTTTCTTCGATATCTCAGTAGCTACAATCTCCAAAAATTTAAATGCAAAATCAATTGCCATCTTTTATCACCTTTATTCCCATTTTTATATTGTCCTTTTTTTCTTTCTTTTTTTTTTCTGACATTTCCTATATATTGTCTCTTTTCTTCTTGCTCTGCTCTCACGTTACGCCCTGCGCACCAGTATTCCCCTCTTTCTCTAATCTTTTCTCCGACACCCCCTGTATATTGATACTCTTTTCTTCTTACTCTCTTATGTAACCCCCTGCGCACGAGTGCAGTACTCCCTTGCTTGTGGTGAAAGTATTATAAAAACAAAATCCAACTACTAACGGCTATTCGGTAAACATTAAAACCAGTTTTGTACACAGCAGTGATAATATTATCGCCACAAATGTTTCGACATGTTCAGTTTAAATCGTTTTTGGTGGTTAGAACATCTGTGAAAATGTAACAGCTTGCTTGAGCCAAGTAACTTTGAGTTTTTATTATTATTATTATTATTATTATTTGGGAGAAGACGAGAAACGGTACTTGTGGTAGCAATGATCTCCAGTTATAAACTGGGAAACTTCAAATACATGTTTTACATGAGTAATGTTTGAATTGAATTAAAACATTACACATACAGGTGTTTAAGTCAAATGAAATATCAACTATTCATTTAAATGTCAAGTCTGATAGGGCAAGAATTGCAATGAACGAATTGAAAGTTAAACAGAGGTCAGTCTTTATGAAAGTCTTAAAAAGTAGACACAGATCCGTTTAACAACAGAATCTAAAATGCATATCTGGTCTTCCACTAGTGAAAAAAAAAATTAAACTGTTTCAATTTTCCCAAGAAATCAAAAATATAATCATTGCTCCGATTTTACAGTAAAGTCAAAAATACAGACGGTATTTTTTTTATTTTTAGAGTCGAAAAAAGAAAAAAAGTCCGGTTTTACAAGAGAAAAAAGATATAGGTGTGTGTCTGGTTTTAAACTTGGTTAAAAATAGCATATTGTAGCCAGAGTTAAAGAGGTAGTCCGATTTTAAAATGAAGTGAAAAAGAATGCAGACCCAGATTTGATTTTACACAAGAATTGAAAAGGCACATATTGGTACACTTCATCTATATCTATAACAGTGACGAGGGTGGACGTTGTGTAAGTATTTATTTGTTTGATAGATTTGACTTAGCGTCTGCATTTTGCGGTCTAGCTCGACGGGAGTTGCGCTCAGATGGAGATCAAAATTTTAGAACGCTAACGACACCTTGAAATGTTTTCAGAAAGCCAAAATTAGGGATAGAAAAATACAATTTTTAAATATTTAGAATTTTTGTGTGGATGCAAAAGGCGAGTACGCTAGTGTGTGTGAATCAGCTGTTAGCGGGCCAAAGCTGAAGTTGGGGCGAGCAGACATCGGTCGATAATGTCCAAATTGAATTTTTCAAGGATACTGCTATAATTGCAAGAAGCTATAAAACGAATACATTGGCCTAATTAAAGACACCAGTTTTAGGGCTGCTTTTGTTGTTGGCGGGATAGATTGAAAAAGAGAGAAAAAAAACGGTACCTGGCTGAACTGAAACAAATCCTATTTGACCACAAATTATTTTTTTGCATTTCATTTATTTTTGTGCATGACGGTCAATTAACAAAAAGCAGATTTTACAAATATGCAGCCGTGCAATTAACCACCTGGATTGTGTTGACAGCCAATTACGTTTATAGATTATTCCTTAAACTACTCGAGTGAAACTGGGCCAAACTGCAGGTTTTTTCATAAAGGCAAGTCTAAGTTGGGTTTATACCAGAGTCTGGTAGTATCCACTCGGAATATGGCACTTTTTTGTGAGTGGCTGAGTACACTTACTCTTTTGCAGTGTACACAAACAGCGTAATCTAAGCCATACAAACAGGGTTATAGTTTAAGTTTAGACTGTGGATGTTAGAAGAGTGAAACAAAAGAAATCTGTCCCAATCTAGAGAATAAAATAAATCAAGCCGCCATGATTTTATAGGATCAGTCAGTTAAGTGCCATACGTGATACACGCTTTGGGCGATCATGTCTCGAAAGAGACATGACTGACTGGGCAAAGGTTTATCCCGCAGTAGGTTGCCATTGCTTTCTGCGGTAGACTGGTTGCCAGCCAAGGCTATAGAACCCAATCTGTCCTATTATTTAACCCATAATTGGAGGGAAGAGATGGATTGATACCTTTCCCAAGGGTATTTGCGCATAAGTGAATGCAGAGCATTCAACTGGAATTTGAACTCGGCTCACCGATTTCTCGTTCCGAACCGATATCTGCTGCACCACAACGCAATCTATTTTATAGGATACAAATCCTATATCTTATAGCGAATAGCTGAAGCCAAAAAACTAAAAAAAAATTTTAAAAAGTAGAAAACGCCACACATAAAATCGGCTCAGAATCACTAAAACAAATTTCAGTACAAACTACAAAAAATATGATCCAAAATAAATTCACTGGTTCTGGTTGCCGATTGGACAAAAAACAAACTGAACATTTAATGTTTATGGTTCTTGTCATAAAAGGAGGAGGAGAAGGAGGAGGAACAACAACAACACCAACACCACCACACTTCCGCTGACTCCTCAAAAATTATGAATGATAAGAAGTTTTTTTCTGTAATCATTTTTCTGTGATTTATTTCCAAAAACAATCGCATCTCACGTTCTCATTCCCGCTGCGTTCTTTATTTCTTTTTCTTCCTCACGTACTGACAATAAACAAAGAGAAACAAAGGCTCATACCCTCATAGAGTCTCTTTTGGTGGTCATGAGTTATCTCCCTCTAACCCTGTAAGTTACTTGTTTACCACTGCTGTAACCTGGTATTGAACTCACAACTCTTTGGGTCAAGTCATAGGAACTAACCAACGTCTATATCCACTGGGCCATGTGTCCTTATAGATGTTGATTAGTGACTGTGACTTGACCCAAAGAGCTGTGAGTTCAATACCACGCTACAGCAGTGGTGAACAAGTAACTTACAGGGTTAGAGGGAGATAACTCATGACCACCAAAAGAGGCTCTATGCAAGGAATGAGAATGATATATCCCAGTGATTGTAATAAAGGGTCCAGTTTGAAATTCCTAGCATCTGAAGAAGGCTTCAGAGTACAACAGCTGAAATGGACAATAATGTAAATAGTGTAAATACTATCTGATCTCAGAAAGCTAGACAAAAGACTGGGTACAGGGGTTATTGGGGAAAGGATAAAAGATGAAAGGGATTAAAAAATATAGAAAATGGCAATTGACGATACATTTAAATTTTTGGATAGTAATTATCAGGGAAGTAAGAAAATGAAAGGGATTTCCACAGGAGGGAAGTGAGAGAAAAGACTGGGTACAGTGGGTATTGAAGAAAGGATAAAAATGAACGGGATTAATGAAGATAGAAAATGGCAATTGACATTGTATTTAAATTTTTGGAGATTGTAGTTATCAAGAAAGTAAGTAAACAAAAGGGATTTCCACAGGAGGGAATTGAGAGAAAAGACTGGGTACAGTGGGTATTGAAGAAAGGATAAAAGATGAACGGGATTCATGAAGATAGAAGATGGCAATTGACATTGTATTTAAATTTTTGGAGATTGTAGTTATCAAGCAAGTAAGTAAACAAAAGGGATTTCCGCAGGAGGGAAATGAGAGAAAAGACTGGGTACAGTGGGTATTGAAGAAAGGATAAAAGATGAACGGGATTCATGAAGATAGAAGATGGCAATTGACATTGTATTTAAATTTTTGGAGATTGTAGTTATCAAGGAAGTAAGTAAAGAAAAGGGATTTCCACAGGAGGGAAGTGAGAGAAAAGACTGGGTACAGTGGGTATTGAAGAAAGGATAAAAGATGAACGAGATTCAAGAAGATAGAAGATGGCAATTGACGTTGCATTTAAATTTTTGGAGATTGTAGTTATCAAGGAAGTAAGTAAACAAAAGGGATTTCCGCAGGAGGGAAATGAGAGAAAAGAAAACTGGGTACAGTGGGTATTGAAGAAAGGATAAAAGATGAACGGGATTCATGAAGATAGAAGATGGCAATTGACATTGTATTTAAATTTTTGGAGATTGTAGTTATCAAGGAAGTAAGTAAAGAAAAGGGATTTCCACAGGAGGGAAGTGAGAGAAAAGACTGGGTACAGTGGGTATTGAAGAAAGGATAAAAGATGAACGGGATTCAAGAAGATAGAAGATGGCAATTGACGTTGCATTTAAATTTTTGGAGATTGTAGTTATCAAGGAAGTAAGTAAACAAAAGGGATTTCCGCAGGAGGGAAATGAGAGAAAAGACTGGGTACAGTGGGTATTGAAGAAAGGATAAAAGATGAACGGGATTCATGAAGATAGAAGATGGCAATTGACATTGTATTTAAATTTTTGGAGATTGTAGTTATCAAGGAAGTAAGTAAAGAAAAGGGATTTCCACAGGAGGGAAGTGAGAGAAAAGACTGGGTACAGTGGGTATTGAAGAAAGGATAAAAGATGAACGAGATTCAGGAAGATAGAAGATGGCAATTGATGTTGCATTTAAATTTTTGGAGATTGTAGTTATCAAGAAAGTAAGTAAACAAAAGGGATTTCCACAGGAGGGAAATGAGAGAAAAGACTGGGTACAGTGGGTATTGAAGAAAGGATAAAAGATGAACGGGATTAATGAAGATAGAAGATGGCAATTGACATTGCATTTAAATTTTTGGAGATTGTAGTTATCAAGGAAGTAAGTAAACAAAAGGGATTTCCACAGGAGGGAAGTGAGAGAAAAGACTGGGTACAGTGGGTATTGAAGAAAGGATAAAAGATGGATGGGATTCAAGAAGATAGAAGATGGCAATTGACGTTGCATTTAAATTTTTGGAGATTGTAGTTATCAGGGAAGTAAGTAAACAAAAGGGATTTCCACAGGAGGGAAGTGAGAGAAAAGACTGGGTACAGTGGGTATTGAAGAAAGGATAAAAGATGGATGGGATTCAAGAAGATAGAAGATGGCAATTGACGTTGCATTTAAATTTTTGGAGATTGTAGCTACCAGGAAGCAAGTAAACGGAAGAGAGTTCCATGGGCGGAGAGAATGAGGAAAGAAACTAAAAAAGAAAGAAAAAGCACACACATATACGTGTGTGTGTGCGTGCGTGCGTGCGTGTGTGTGTGTGTGTGTGTGTGTGTGTGTGTGTGTGTGTGTGTGACTCCGAATTTGTAGTACATCATATCTGCCCAAATTCTTTATCCTCAATCTGACACCTGCTACTGAACAGATTATATTTATTTTACATAGAGGTATCTCCAAAGTAACCGGAATGAGTTTCACAGACGGGACGTGCAATAAAAGAAACTGTTGGAATAGAAGTGGGGGTTACATTGAACTATTTCAGAGGTAAAATGGTGGGAACTAAATGTCAACCTAGTACCACAGGTGGGACCTAAATGTCAACCTAGTAACGCAGTTTAATTCATATAGTCGGTACACCAAGGAAAAAATCTCGTCAGAGCAGTTACCATGAAAATATTTGTAGAAAAGACAGAGGGAAGCTACGTCACGTCGATGAGAAAGTAACTGAAGTCGAGATGACAAGTTAGGATCAATTACATTTCAGATCATTCTTTGGATTTTGTTGAGAATCTTCAGATGAAGAGCAGGAGCAACCGACCATATATGGCAACAATATTAATTGCACGGACGAATGGTAGATTTATAAATGTCCAAGATGGATTCTGACAAAAACCTCAAGATGAATAGCAGGAGCATCTGACCAGATATGGTAACAGTATTCAATGCACGGACCAATGGTAGATTTATAAATGTTCAAAATGCATTCTGACGAGGACCTCAAGATGAATAACAGGAGGACCCGACCAGATATGGCAACAGTATTCAATGCACAGACGTATGGTAGATTTATAAATGTCCAAGATGGATTCTGACAAAAACCTCGAGATGAATAGCAGGAGCACCCGACCAGATATAACAACAGTATTCAATGCACGGACGAATGGTAGATTTATAAATGTCCAAGATGGATTCTGACGAGAACCTTGAGATGAATAGCAGGAGCACCTGACCAGATATGGTAACAGTATTCAATGCACGGACGAATGGTAGATTTATAAATGCGCAAGATCGATTCTGACGAGAAAAACTTTCTGGTCCGAGACATTGAGCCAACTTTCTAGCAGTCGAGGCAGCTATAGATTTGATGTATTCATTCAACTTCAGATCCGTTGAGGTCAAAGAGATGTGTTGTGTTACTCTCTAGACGACTAGCACCGACTATGCTGATAGGAAGTTTGTTTATGGTGGTTAAAGAAGAGCAGTCTTGCTTTAGAGGGATTAAAATTTACAAGCCATTTCCTGTACTTGTTACCCACTGACTGGAGGCCTGATTCAAGAGCAGAAGTCAGGCTTACTTTGTCAGCCTTGGTAGATTTATTATTGAAACTTATTCATGACATTTAAATGAACAAATTTTTTTTAAAATAATTTGTCTTTAAAACTCTCTGAGAAAGCTTGTTAAAGTGAAACAAGTTAGATTAAAGACGCTTTTTCCTACCTGTTCTTTAATTATTCTATTCATTCATATATATACAATAAAGACAGGAGAACTGCTAAAATTATAAGTATTTTAGCGTCAATCTGATTGCGGAACATCCAATAAAAATATTGTGACAAAGTCACGAATTAGCCAAGAGGGAAAGAGGGAAGTGTGCTTTACGAACACAGACACAAAGTACTTACGAGAAGGTGGAAATACAAATGGCGTTCTCTTACATATAAATTAGTGGGATGCTGACAAGACAAGGTTCTCGTAGCTGAAAACTTACTTCTTCAGAGACTTGTTGGGCCGACGTTTATTTCCTTCTTCTTCAGGATAGCGGCTCTGGTCAACCAGCACTTGAGGGGTTTCTCAACCGCAGCAACAATTCAATATGGAGTTGAATATTTAAGGGACTCTGGAAACCACAATTAGGTGATTCGATTTGGTTAATGGGATAACCAACAATTAGCCAGGCAAGTGTAGGTTCTCTACACCGCAAAAAGTACTTCAACAATTATATCCTGTTAAAATGGGAATAAAACACACCCTTTGGGTGTTCGAAGATGACTGACGGCTAATGATCCTTTAAATGTAGGGGAAAACACAAAGCTGGTTTTGCATCACGTGGTCACACCGCAGCGAAAAGTCTGATGTCCTTCTTGCCGGAGCCCAGTGCTGCTACACCTACTAATCTCCACCGGCTGGTGCAAGTCCCTGGGGGTAAATCTTCCTGTTCCTTCATCAAGTTACATGCCCTGTCATTGGTCAGCAGCGAGGGTACGCTAAAAGCGCCTCTGCCATTGGCCCACAGCACCTGCTGCTTCACAAAAGGGGACGACCAAATGAAATCAAGTGTCGGTGCAAATTTAAAAAGTACCACCTGAAATAAATCTCCCTTCTAAACAAAATAATTCTTATAATGTTTACAACTCAGTTTTGTTTAGGAGAGATTTTTCAGCAAAACGTTGCACCTCACTCCACTTTGAAAAAAATGTTCTTAATCACTAAAGAATGGACATTGTCCTCTCTCCCCTTCCCCTGAAGTTATTTCCTCAGCTACCGTTTGTTGCTGCTGCAGCATTCCTTCACCAACTCCTTCACATCCTGCCCCATTGGCGTGCAGAGGTTTAGTGATATCCTGGGCCAAATCGTTGATTGTATGCCTCTAAAACTCAAGTACAGAGGCATGTAGGGCCTAAATAACTATGCATTCTTAAAACATGCCTTTTTCTCTCCCATCGCTCCCACTGAAGCATAGGCCTCTGTCTTCTTAATTCTTCTTTTATTATTGTCTCTCCTTAATAATATTTTCTTTTTCTTATATTCTTTCGCACTAAGTACCCCTCTTGCGTCTTAGTGACTTTATTGCCTTGCTTGAGGGGTGAAATGTTTAAAAACATTTTATGTAATTTATATTTACTGCAAAAAATATAAATTTCTTTTTCTACTGTTATCCACTCAGTAGGGGTTTACAGCCATATCATGTTGAAACACTAGTTCCTGTACAATCCTCAAAGTTAAGCACCATTGCACCTGTTTAGTACTTAGATGAGTGACCGCTTTGGAATACCAGCTGCTGTAAGATGGGTGAGGTGATGGATAATAGCTCAAAATTGTTATTTGGGGAGCGTTCCAATTCCAATCAGGTTCATTATATTCATTAACACGCAAATAGATTTGGGAAAGGTATGAATCCATCTGTTCTCTTCCTCGCTTTGGGTTAATTAGTAGAACAAACTGTGCCAATAAACCAAAGTGGATAATATTAAAGATCGTTCCTTAAAAACCTATAGCACCATTAAGTATTAAAATCGTTTGCCACTGTATTCTTTTTCGCGTTCTCTCAAGTGTAGTACCATTATTGTTTTTTGTCGCCATAGCAGGATATGACAACACAACTATGAAATTAAAACTCTATTGTTCAGTGATCAGAGTCACTTTTAATTGCAGGACAACTTTTCTGTACAGCAAATGAAGTTGCATCAGTCAGTCAGTTAAGTGCCATACGAGATACACGGTGGGCGATCATGTCTCAAAAGAGACATGACTGACTGGGCAGAAAGTTTTCATGCAGTAGGTTGCCATTACTTTCTGCGGTACACTGGTTTCCAGCCAAGGCTATGTTTTGTTATTTAACCCATAAATGGAGGGAAGCGATTGATTAATACTTTTTTCCAAGGTATTTACGCGTAAGTGAATGCAAGGAATTCAACTGGAATTCGAACTCGTCTCCCCAATTTCTCGATCTGAGCCGATATCCACTGCACCACAACGCACATTCACATATTTATATACAGAGTGATAAAGGTTAAGTATCCACATCATGTAGAAACACTTATTCGTGTATAATCACTGAAGTTAAGCAACAACAAATTTAGTCAATACCTAGATGGGAGATTGCTTGAGAATACCAGGTTTTATGAGCGGGGATGTGTGGGTGGTGTAATGAAAAGTCGCTCGGAATTGTTAATCAGAGAACTGAGTTCCAATTCCCGTTGGGTTCGTTAAGTTCACTTATGTGCAAATAACGTTGAGAAAGCTATGAATACGCCTCTTCTTGGGGAACGTAATGAAATTCTTTTCATGCGGAAAGCTAATTGTACCTCTCAGTAAGATTATCTTGATTAGCTTAACAAAGTGAAGTTCGTCACTTGAAGGTGATATTATCGACAGAAATATTTGAGGCTTCACTGCCTTTATCTTATATAATACATTTTTATAGCACAAGTGTGTTCATGCATATCGTTTAGAATTTAGAAAGATTTTCACTTGACCTAGAATGCTTAAAATGTTCAATGTTCTCCAAATAATTTGGATAAGTCAAGGTAAATTATGCAATATATGAATAAGTAAAAAACAAGTAGGAAAAAAATGTTTTTAATCTAACATATTTCACTTTAACAAGCTTCTTCAGAGATTTATTAATGTTTTTATTACCTGTTGCCATACACACTTAAACAGACACAAGTTTTTTCTTCTACATTTAATGTTCATCCATTGCTTTATCACACGTGACACGTACCTGACCAATGAAACTATTCCTCAATCAACATACTGTTTCTTGGATTTTAAATCATTCGTCTTTAATGAATCTCTGAAGAAGTTTATTAAAGTGAAACATGTTAGATTAAAGACACTTTTTGTCTTACTTGTTCTTTACTTATTCTGTTCATTTTGTCGGATTCCGATCCATATATTCAACTGATTATGTAATATATCCAAAGTGACTGACCCCAGTGTACCAGGAATTTATTTATTACATGGAAAAGAATGCGCGCATGAAAAGTTATATTCTTAAGATTATATTAAACCAGGAAAAGAACAAGACAAGATATTCTAGTGAAGTAAAAAATAAGAAATTTCTTACTTAAAATATTGAAGCTAAAAATTATTCAAATTTTATTTTTAGCTTCAATATTTTAAATAAAAAATTTCTTATGGGATGACATTTGCTACAAAAAAAGCCCTATGCCATCCTTTATGGGCATTATTATTTCTAGGTAAATCAGAATTGACTCTCTCAAAACAAAACCACATATGTATTTCAAACATATTTATTTAGAATAATTATTATTTAGTATAATTGTTCTTGCAATTAATTTTCATTCAAACTACAATTCGAATAAATGTTTTTTCGAATCATTATTTTCGAAAAATTGTTTTTGAACAATTATTTTTTAACAATTTTCTCGATATTGCATTTAAGTGGAGGTTCCAGATTCCTCAAAAAAACCTTCACTCTTCCAATCAGTAGTCTTGCTGCCAGGTATATTTTATTTCCATATCTAGGACAGGTCAGTGTATTGTTAATTTTGTAGACAGAGCAGGTAAAAGCAATTAGAAAATGTCCATTTTCCGGCAACAGCTGTTTGCATTATTTATTTACTTATTTTATTGCCAACACCAACTTTCAAATAAGCGCTGTTAAATGCAATTCAATCAGTTAAGCAAAGTTTACATGGTGTCAACTCTTTTGCGACTTATTCATTTCGAAAAACAATTGTTGCAGGGCCTCTGTAAGGATGTCGACTCCATAAGCTTTTGTTGGGTAGGAATGTGTTAAACAGTAAAGATGAGGAGATGTACGTGAAGATGCAAAATTTATCAATCGTCGGTTTTTATTATGAGAAAAATGACGAAAGATAGCAAGCAAACCGGAAGTCGTAAATTGAGAACAGCCGTAGGCTAGTATGTCGTCAGCGATTGGTTGGAACGGCACAGGCTGGAATGTTGTCAGCGATCAGCAGTAATGGAACAAGCTGGAACGTCGTCGGCAGAAATGTGGTCAGCGTTTTGCAGGATTCCCACAGGCTGGAACGTCGTCGGTGGTCAGCGGGAATGTGGTCAGCATCTTGCAGAAATGGCACATGCTTGAGCATTGTCGACTGGAACGTCATCATAGTCTGGCAGAAATGGCACAGGCTGGAACGTTGTCTGCAGTCGGCAGGAATGTGGTCAGCATCTTGCAAGAATGGCATAGGTTGGAACGTCATCGGCGGTCGGCAAGAATGTGGTCAGCATCTTGCAAGAATGGCATAGGTTGGAATGTCGTCGGAGGTCGGCAAGAATGTGGTCAGCATCTTGCAAGAATAGCATAGGTTGGAACGTCGTCAGTGTTCAGCGGGAACAGTGACCTGCGTAGTTTGGGTCTCGGCTGCAAGTCTGAACGCAGTCCGAGGAAGACGGGTTTGGCTGCAACTTAGTATGTGTTTTCTCCGAGGCGGATGGGAGAGACCACGGCGAGCAAGCATATGCACTTCGGCCATGGGCTGGCATGTGTTTCGTTACCTTTTCAGGATTCGACCGTGGTTAAACGGGAACATTACGAGCTAACACGTGTAGACAACGACAATTGGACTTGAACAGTCGTCGTCTCCTTTGCCGGATTGACTGCAGGTAACAAGATCTCAGACGAACTAGACCATTTCACCACCGTAGCAAAGTCAAACCTAGAGTGGGACCGGCTGCTAAACAAGACGTAATCGTCTCCAAGAATCAACCGCGGGTAGTGGGATCGCAAACGAAGCGTACACCTAGCTGGAGAGCAGAACATGTGTATTTAAGTAGTGCACAGATACAACACCTTAATCATGCATGCCGAAGAGTAGAAAGTGAGTATCTGAGCACAGATACTACACTGATTCTGCCTTCCAAACCAAGAAAAGGTGTTATTTACCCTACTTCCCCACTGGAGCGCGATGTGACACACGGTCGGTTTTTAATGTGGGAATCCCAAGTGTGTACACTCGGGCCGCTGGTCAAAGATTACCCAGCATCCGCATACATGTTAACTGGGTGCTAAACTTGTCTTAATTGGTCTAAGCTTGTCAGAGAAGATCAAATCTGGTCATAGCTTGTCAAAGCTGGTTGTTCCTCTTCCAAACTTACACATCCACCACCAAGTAGCAAATGCTGCAATCAGCCAGAGAGCAGAAAGTGAGTATCTGAGCACAGATATTACACTTTGATCCTGCTCTCCGGGCCAAGAAAGGGTGTTATTTACCCAGCCTCTCAAACTGAAGCGAGATTTGACATAAGGTCGGTTTTATAAGATAGGGATCTCAAGCGCGTTTCAGGCTGCTGGTCAAAAATTATCCAGCACCCATATACGTGTCAATTGGGTACTAGTCTTAGCTGATCAAACCCGGTTATGGCTTGTCAAAGCTGGTCATTCCCTTCCAAAACTGCACACACACATCACCAGTTGGCGAGTGATGCAGGCGGCTGGAAAGCAGAAAATGAGTATCTGAGCACAGATACTACATTATGATCCGAGATTTACACTGCTCCACCACTGGAGTGAGTTGTGACACAAGGTCAGCTTTTAACGTGGGGAACCTGAACGCATACGCTCAGGCCATTGGTCAAAGATTACCTAGACCCCACTTACACAGTAACTGGGTACAAAGCTAGTCTTAGCTGGTCATTGTTTGTCAAAACCTAGTCATTGCTTTCCCGCTTGCAAGCAGGAAGTGAGAATCTGAGCACAGATACTAGATTATGATCCTGAACCCAAGCCATGGAAGGGGTGTTATTTACCCAGATTCCTACACTGCGGCGGGATGTGACACCAGGTCAGTTTTTTTAATGTGGGGATCCTGAACATCTACGCACTCTTGCCACAGGTCGAAGGTTATCCAGTCCTCGCATACTCAGTAATTGGGTACTAAACTTAGCTGGTCTAAGTTTGTCATAGCTTGTCGTTCTCCTTCCAAACCTACACATGCTTGTCGTTCTCCTTCCAAACCTACACATGCTTGTCGTTCTCCTTCTAAAGCTACAAAGTAATAAAAGTATGATACACATTATTCTGCTTTCACAAATGAATACATGGTAGATGATGCTCAGCTTGTATACATGTACATGTTTGTGTGGACATCATTACTAGAGGTGGAAATATGTGTGTTTTATGTTGTAGTTTTGTTCAAGTTATGTTTTGGAATATAGTTTAATTTCTTTATGAAATTTCTGGATATTAAGTGGACTAATGTAATGAAAAAATTCTTTCATGTTAGTTCTTTGGTTTATTTTGTTTAGTGGCATATCAACCTCTAGGAGTTATTGAATGCTGAAATCTAACTAATCTAAACTTATTTATAAATAGAACTTTGTCTGTGTGTGTGTGTGTGTAAGTGTGTGTGTGTCTGTGTGTGTGTCTGTGTGTGTGTGTGTGTGTGTGTGTGTGTGTATGTGTCTGTTACCTACAGACACCGAAATGGCAGAACCGATTTTCTTGAAAATTTACAAAGTTGTACGATAAGTGTCTGCGAGTGTTCTTAGCTAGGTTTTGTGTCGAGGTACCTCTGATAAATATCAAAAATTGATAATCCAAAAAGTCGGGTTATAGGAGTGGCTCGATTTTAATCAAATTTGATACACTCATAGACAAAGACTTAAGAAACAATATTCAGAAGTTTGCAGGTTGCAGTTCTTACAATAGTGCAGAAAATCGATAATATATATATATATATATATATATATATATATAAGGCAAGATGTTTGTGTGTGTGTCTGTTTATCTGCCTGTATGTCTGTATTTTTTCAACCCTTTTATTTTAGTTTTTGCTTTGGGTTTGGCTCTAAGTAGGTATAATTGTAGTTCTTAGTCTCAGCCATGATACCATTTACTCAGATTACTCAGAGGACTTATTTAGCCTTCAAAGTTCAATTTATGACAAAAAAATTTATTTGATATCGATACCAGAAAATGAAAATTTGACTTACATCCATTCATTTTTCTTTCAGTCTACGGTTTCGCTTTAACTGGAAACAACTATTGCTTTTTAGTCTTTTGTGCCAACGTCTAAAGAGCCTGAGCTCCAGGACCATGGATTAGTTTCAAAGCTTTCATTACACCCGAGCAACGCCGGGCTATACTGCAATTTACTATTAAATTAAATCTATACTAATCCTAAATAGAAAAGCTTAATACAAATCATCAAACACCATTATTTCTAAAAGAATTTTGAATATTTTTATTAGTGCATAAATGTGATATTTTTGTAAGTATGGGCAACCATGCATGACATTATCAGAAAATAAAAGTGATGACTATAGTAAATTTTAATTTTAAAGACTGCTGAGTAATTAAAAACTTAGTCAAAAAGACACTCACATCATTTTCTTCAATTATGTTTTACAGATAAATTCTTCATAGAAAAACTTTAGATCTGTCATCACCTTGTCAAACATTTCAATACAGCTATTGTCGATGAAAACACAGCTACTGTCTGATTAAAAATATGCATTTCTGTGATATTTTAAATATAAAGTAAATAATATTTGTCTCAAATCAGATTAATTATACTTTAAATCAGCTAATATTCTCCAAATAAAGTTTCAGAAAAGTATATTTCATTGCTTTAATTTTTTTAATCAATAGAGTTACATTATGATGTAAGGCAATTAAAAATGGGTGCTAATCAGTTATTTTAGCAAAATAAATAAATAAGAATAATGAAATTTGTTCCGGTTAATTTAAATTAGTTTTCGAAACAGAGCAAAGTATTTTGCTAAATAGAAATATTAATTTCAATCTATGACCTTGAAATTAAAACTAAAATAAAAGCTTCAAGAAAGATTTTTCATTTTTAAAAAATTCATTTTAAACCACAGATATTGCATTTTCTCTCAAGGTCCTTAATATGTATATATTTCAAACATACGCACCATAATGGGGGCACTAGAGAGTGTCATCAGTGATGTCATTGTGAGGATCACGAGGGGGTTTTGAGTCTTTCAACATCATACCCACTCACCACACCGACCCGACCAGAAATGATCAGTTTCTGGCCCACCCTCGGAAGCGCTTTCAGACACTGGAAAATTACGTTTAGGCCTGGTACGAAACCTTGCAAATGCTTCTGATTGGCGACAGTCAGAGCCACTTTCTATTTAGAGGCAAACCGTACATGAGCTTGTCCAAAACATTAATTTAGACGCAGAATTTTGGGGAATTTTAGCTAACAATTTGGAATCCAGGCACTCTCTCTTTTGATCCATAACCAATTAGCTGTTCTTTCCGCTGTTTCGGTTATGGACTTGAGTGATTTCCTTTTTTTTACTCCTACTATCCCAATATCTGTTATTATGTACAGGAAAGGACAACACAACATTGCCAACTCCATACCGCTGACTGAGCACCAAGGCAATTCAAGACTGAGACAATTCAGCACAAGAAAAACATAATTTTCTTTATAACCGAATAAAAGTAATTTAAGGATCAAAACCTTAATTAATGAATATTTTTAAAATTATTTTTAACAAAGTAAATTGTAAATAACTTTATAAATTTTTTTTAATAAAGCAAATTGACATATAAAAAATAATTTGATAAAACACACTTGTTTTCAATTATATTTTAAGAAATTAAATTGAAAAATACAAAATAAAATGAAGCAATTTTTGTTTTTAATTATTTTTAATAAAGTAAATCGTAATGTAATTTACTTTTTAATAAAGTGAATTGAAACTATAAAGTATTTTTATAAAAGATATTTAAACATTTAATGTTAATTGTTGAAATTATTTGGCTGATAACTATTGTTAAATAAAACAAATTTAAACAATTTTTGTATAATCAAATTTAATTTGTATTTTTTTAAAAGTGACATATAAACCAACTATTTTAGGTAAACTATTTTGTTTTGCATTTTTCTTTTTTGTTTTATTTAATTATCATTTTTTATAAAAATATTTTTTGTAAAAATATTTGTGGATATCGATTTAATTTATTAAAAAAAATTAAAAACAAAAATAGTGCTTCATTTTTTCCCTGCCAAATATGTTAACAGAAAATAATAGAAATATATGAAGATACTATCGAATCCATCAGCAAATTAATAAGAAAATATAAATCAAATTATAATTTAAAAAAAATTTTTTAATTATCTATTTATTTAAGTAATGTTTATGAGGGGTAAATTTTTTGGGTGGGGTGAGAAACTGTATTGAGATCATTTCAAACGAATAGTAGAAGGAATTCTCAAAATACTGAGAATTTATAGGGTTATACTGGAGCTGTCTGTCATAGTGAGCTCGTCTTTTAGATTGGCTTAAAGACATAAAGATTTTGAAAGTCAGTTTTGTGAAAAGATTTCAAACTTTTCATCAAATCCAAAATGGATATACAGCAAATTCTTAGTTAAAGATGAAAAGGAACATTTGTATAACATTTATTTGTATTTGACAAGTTTAGTAAACAAGACAACAACAAAGTTATGTTTTTTCTGATGCTGGGTTGTCCCAATCCTGAGTTGTCCTGGAGCACAGTCAGCAGCGTTGAGTCAGTGGTGTTGAGTCAGCTGTGTTGAGTCAGTGGTGTTGAGTCCATGGTGTTGAGTCAGCAGTGTTGAGTCAGCAGTGTTGAGTCAATGGTGTTGAGTCCATGGTGTTGAGTCAGCAGTGTTGAGTCAGTGGGGTTGAGTCCATGGTGTTGAGTCAGCAGTGTTGAGTCAGTGGTGTTGAGTCGGTGGTGTTGAGTCAGCAGTGTTGAGTCGGCAGTGCTGAGTTTTCCTTCACCCCATTATATAGGTATGTGTAAAATCACACACAGATCATGCATAACAAACAGAGAATTAACTCTACTTTTAAAATTAGAATTAGAATTGGTCAGTAATCCTTCATCTCATTTGAGCAGGATCTTCAGTCTCTTCTTGAAAATAACCAGCATTTGTTTGGTTTGAATACAACATCATTATGTAAACTGTTCAACTTGTCTATCACAACATCATTAGGTAAACTGTTCGACTTGTCTATCACAACATCATTAGGTAAACTATTCGACTTGTCTATCACAGCATCATTAGGTAAACTGTTCGACTTGTCTATCACAACATCATTAGGTAAACTGTTCGACTTGTCTATCACAGCATCATTAGGTAAACTGTTCGACTTGTCTATCACAACATCATTAGGTAAACTGTTCGACTTGTCTATCACAACATCATTAGGTAAACTGTTCGACTTTTCTATCACAACATCATTAGGTAAACTGTTCGACTTTTCTATCACCCTTAGGGCAAAGAAGTTGGATGTTGAACCCTTTTTCAAGTGTGGCTTCATTAAGTTCTGTGAGTGAACAGCATCATCCTGTTTGAGAAGGTGAAGAACTTGCACACATCCGTTTTATGAGAATGGTAATATTAGCTGTTTCCTTATAAGGAAACACTTGGCATTCATTGATCGAATAGCCAGTACTGTTTTTGGTTGAAATTTATAAAATCTTTTTCTAAAAACACTTTTTTAGAAAAATAATTTTCTCGAGTCCAGTAGCTATTATCAATCTTTCCATTATTGCTGGGGATTTTCTTCCTAACTTTTTATTTACAGTTGTATGGAGTGTCAACATCTTGATTAAATCATTATTTTCTCTCTGAGTGCTATCCAAATTGGTTGTTGCCGCTATTTGTAGTCCTCAAGTGATGTGGTTCCTGTTATTTGGTACAGTTCTTACTTTGTGATTATGTACTTCCTGTATGTAGAACTCACTTCTATTTGCTTGCTTCCCTGATAGCTACAATCTTCAAAAGTTTAAATGCTACATCAATTACTACCTTCTATCTCCTTGATTCCCACCTGTCTCTTATCCTTTCTTCGACATCCATTATACCTTGATTTTTTCTTTCATTGTAACCCCCTGCACATCAGTGGCAATCCTGCTTCTCTTACTGTTTCATATATATGTTTCATTGATATTCTTACTGATAGCTACAATCTCTAAAAGATTAAATGTAACATCAATTGCCATCTTCTATCTCGTTGATTCCCATCCTTCTTTTATCCTTTCTTCGACATCCGCTGTACCTTGTTTTTTCTCTCACTGTAACCCCCTGCACATCAGTGGCAGTCCTGCTGTGCTTGGAGTGAAATTATTATAAAATAAGTTTTTAAAAAACTCACTATTCGCTCAAGAAATGGATCCTTCAAATTTCACAGACGAAGCCTAGAACGTACTTCAAAACAGCTAACTCTTTTACTTTCACGGACTTCATGTGAAACTTATTTTTCAAGTTTCTACATGTTGTCAATTTTCTTGAGATGCTCTGATATTGTTAAAATGCTGATATCTATTATCCGAGACATTTCTATGTTAATTTAACATAGGTTTTGTTTCACTAGTGTTTTCAGGTGTTGATTGTCAATTACAGATGAACATCCTTTAACACCTTGATCCTCAAGACTCATATCCCCACTGCGAAACTTCAGTAACAGAAAAGGACAGGAAGTTGTGAAGAAAGGCCACAGCACATAGAAGAAGAAAAAGGAGAAAGAAGAAGAAGGAGGAGGGGGAGGAGAAGAAGAATGACATGAAATTAAAAATAACATAGCTTAAGATGTGAATAAAGAGGATATAGAATCCAGACAAAGTTTGATAAATTTCACAAGTGAATATTGAAGTACACACACAAGTGTACATATACATATATTTTTTAAATTCTGATCTGAGGAAGTCTATCTAATGATGGTGAAATGCACATCAAGTCAATAAAAAAGCTTCCCACTTTGTCAATTTTATCAAACAATTCTATCAAACAATTCTATATCCATATTATAGGCATGTTGTCGACATGGAAAACAAAAAACAAACCTATACATTGTCAGAAAATAAGTGAAACTTTTACTTTAAAATAATTCTGGAAAAATTGGAGAAGTATTTACCTGACATTCAGGGCAGAAAAGCCGGGGGAATAAAAAATCGGATTACGACAAAAAAAGAAGAAAACACGGACAGGGAAAAGCAGTGCATGACATACTTGATGGGCTTGAGCAAATGGATGGCAGAGTGGGGTTTGGGAGGGGTAACAAGAGAAGGATGTTCAGAGCTACAAGGGATAGGGAGATGTGGAAGGCCATGATCGCCTACGTCCTGAAGGGACATGGCACATAGAAGGAGAGTTATAAATAACTAATCAGTATTGAGATGAGGTGGATTCATACCTAATCACGGTTCGATAAAGAAATAAGTAATTATAACGTGAATATAAAGTGTGGGATCAAATCTATATTATAATCAATATATAAAATGATCCCTCACTTTATGGCCATGTTAATTTCTATACAGATATATTCTAGATTTATGGGCTTGAGCCAATAGATGGCAGAGCAGGGTTTGGGAGGAGTAACAAGAGAAAAGGCGTTAAGAGATACAAGGGATAGGAAGATGTGAAAGGCCATGATCGCCTACATCCTGAAAGGACGTGGCACATAGAAGAAGAGTTAGAAACAACTGATCAGTATTGAGATGAAGTGGATTCATGCATAATCAGAATTTGATAAACAAATAAAAAATTATGTGGATATAAAGTGGGGGATCAATTCTATATTATAATCAATATATAAACTGATCCCTCGTTTTGTGACCATGCTAGTTTTTTTACATATATATTCTAGATTTATAGGCTTGAGCAAATGGATGGTGGAACAGAGTTTGGGTGGGGTAACAAGGGAAAGGGTGTTAAGACCTACAAGGGATAGGGAGATGTGGAAAGCCATGATCGCCTACTTCCTGAAGGGACACGGCACATAGAAGAAAAGTTATAAATAACTAATCAGTATTGAGAAGCAGTGGATTCATACCTAATCAAAATCTGATAAACATATAAGAAATTATGTGGATATAAAATGGGGGATCAATTCTATATTATAATCCATATATAATCTGAACCCTCATTTTGTGACCATGCTAGTTTTTATACATGTATATTCTAGATTTATGTGCTTGAGCAAATGGGTGTCAGGGCAGAGTTTGGGAGGAGTAACAAGAGAAGGGGTGTTATGAGCTACAAGGGATAGGAAGATGTAGAGGGCCTTGATCGCCTGGCTTCTGAAGAAGATACTAAAGTCACACAGTTTTGTTATTTCAGCATGAATGAGGATATCAGCTTAGTGGAAAAAGTATTAATGATTTAATACTGAAGCACCCATACTAACACACACATATTTCTTTTTTTCTGATATCAGGGAGCCGATATAATGATGGCAAAATGCATAACCAAATTAATAAAACACTTTTACACTTTATGAAAGTCATAAAACTTTGTTTGGGTTCCTATTTATGACATGGAAAACACAAAAACATACCTGAAACATATGAATCTTATACTGTCAACCAGGGCCGTAACTGATGCTAAAAAAATCACCGGGCACAGAGAAAATTTTTTTTTTTTTTAATCATATGACCCCAAGCAAGGCGGTAATGCCACTGATGTGCAGGGGGCTACATAGGAGTGAGAAGATTAGAAAAGAGAAAACCAGAAACCGCATCCTAAACAGGAAACAAGGGATGAGCCTCTTCACCTGTTCAATAGATGTGGGTGGAGTGTGAACCGGGTGATAGTTTAGTCTATCTACTCCAATTCGCCCAGATTTGTTAGTTGACAATGTGATGACATCATCAGTGTCATCCGTTTCCAGAAACTATGATTTCTGAGGATTTTTTCGGCTATTCCAATGGAAATTAGGCACAGAACGTGAATGAAAGCAGGAAATCGGGTTTGGACTTTCTGAGTATAACCAGTCTTTTCTCTCAAAATTAATAAATAAAATAACAGATTTTTACTGTGTTCATTCGGATGTTTTCTTCGTTTTTCTTTCTTTCTTTCTTTCTTTCTTTCTTTCTTTGCAAATTGTTTAGTTTGATTTCTGACGAAGACATTTTTCCTTGCCCGGATTTTCACTATGATTGCACGGATCGGCCCAGCTCTGTGCCCAGTAGTCAGATACGGCCATGCTGTCAACCCATTCTGCCAGGTCAGGATTGATTATACTGCAGATCTGCTTTTGGATTTTGCTGAGAACATCAAGATGAATAGCAGGAGCATCCAACAAGATATGGCAATAGTATACACTGCACAGATAAATGGTAGATTTATAAATGTGTAAAATGGATTCTGACAAGAAAAACTTTCTGGCCCAACCTTCCTAGCAGTAGATGCAGCTACAGATTCAATGTAGTTGTTCCACTTCAGGTCGGTTAAAAAAAATGAGCTGAAGGAGGCGCAGTTTTTTGCTTTCCAGTAGTCTTGTATCAGCCATGTTAGTGGCTGTCAGGAAAGTTTCTCTATGATGGTTAAAGGAAAGCAAAATAAAAATAATTTCATCACAAGAAAGAGGAATGATGCCACTAAGACAGCATGGCAAAAGACAATGAGGAGAAAGGACAATAAAAGAACAGAATTAAGGAAGACAGAAGATAGCGATTGACATTGCATATAATTTTTTGAAGATCACTGGTAGGAAAGAAGCAATTAGTTGGAAGAGAGTTCCACAGGCGAAAAAAGAAACTATCAGAATCTTGCGGCTACATTTAACAATTGCAACAGTAAAACGCTGAGACCTTTTCCCCAATCTAGTAGTATGATTAAATTTGTGCAGTTGAGGTATGAAAGAGGAGAACCCATCAGAACAACTGCCATGAAAATATTTATAGAAATAACAGAGGGAATCCACGTTAAAGTGATTAAAAATTCATTGAAGTTGAGATGCCAGATCAGGACAGATAGCATTACAGACTTTTCTTCAGATTTTGACGAGAATCTCGCGAAACATAGCCGGCAGTAAGACTTCTACCCACCACCCCTATGTTCTGATGCACTCCACTCAATTAAAAAAAAAGAAAATGAATTTTTATTCATTTTTCTGACAAATTTTTATTACTTACAAGTAATTTTTAGCAGATGCTCATATTTAATAGACACGTTGTTTATTCATTAAACGGTTTATTTATTTTTTACACTATTTTTGTGGTGCAGTAGATATCAGCTTGGAATGAGAAATCGGGGATTCGAGTTAGAATTCTAGTTGAATTCACTGCATTCATTTACACGCAAATACCCTTGAGAAAAGTATTAGTCCATCTCTTCCCTTCAGTCATGAGTTAAATAACAGGACAGATTGGGTTCTATAGCCTTGGCTGGCAGCCAATCTACTGCAGAAAGTCATGGTAACCTACTGCATGATAACCTTTTGCCCAGTCAGTCATGTCTCTTTCAAGACATAATCGGCCAAAGAGTGTATCACATATGGCACTTAACTGACTTACTAACTGACATTGTTCAGACTGTTGTTGCTACATTCACTACGTTACTTAAATTCATGTGAATAAAGCACCACGGAAAAAACGCACCAGAGCAGCTGTCATAAAAATACTTGTAGAAAAGACAGAGGGAAGCCACATCACATTGGTGAGAAAGTGACTGAAGTCGATTTGCCAAGTCAGGACCGATTACTTTGGATTTTGTTGAGAACCTCAAGATGAATAGCAGGAGCACCTGATAAGATATGGCAACAGTATTCAATGCACGGATGAATGATAAATTTCTAAGTGTACAAGATGGATTCTGACGAGAAAAACCTTCTAGTCCAATACAGTGACCCAACCTTCTTCGCAGTAGATGCAACTACAAATTCGATGTAATTCTTTCATTTCAGGTCGGTTGAAAAAGTGAGGCCAAGAAAGCGTAGTGTGTTGTTTTCAAGAAGACTTGAATCAGCCATGTTAGGGGAGACTAGCAGGTAAGTTTCTCCATGTTGATTAAAGGACAGTAGATGCAACTACAAATTCGATGTAATTCTTTCATTTCAGGTCGGTTGAAAAAGTGAGGCCAAGAGAAAGCGTAGTGTGTTGTTTCAAAGAAGACTTGAATCAGCCATGTTGGGAGACTAGCAGGTAGAAGTTTCTCCATGTTGATTAAAGGACAGTAGATGCAACTACAAATTCGATGTAATTCTTTCATTTCAGGTCGGTTGAAAAAGTGAGGCCAAGAAAGCGTGTGTTGTTTTCAAGAAGACTTGAATCAGCCATGTTGGGAGACTAGCAGGTAAGTTTCTCCATGTTGATTAAAGGACAGTAGATGCAACTACAAATTCGATGTAATTCTTTCATTTCAGGTCGGTTGAAAAAGTGAGGCCAAGAAAGCGTAGTGTGTTGTTTTCAAGAAGACTTGAATCAGCCATGTTGGGAGACTAGCAGATAAAGTTTCTCCATGTTGATTAAAGGACAGTAGATGCAACTACAAATTCGATGTAATTCTTTCATTTCAGGTCGGTTGAAAAAGTGAGGCCAAGAGAGCGTAGTGTGTTGTTTTCAAGAAGACTTGAATCAGCCATGTTGGGAGACTAGCAGGTAAGTTTCTCCATGTTGATTAAAGGACAGTAGATGCAACTACAAATTCGATGTAATTCTTTCATTTCAGGTCGGTTGAAAAGTGAGGCCAAGCGTAGTGTGTTGTTTTCAAGAAGACTTGAATCAGCCATGTTGGGAGACTAGCAGGTAAGTTTCTTCATGTTGATTAAAGGACAGTAGATGCAACTACAAATTCGATGTAATTCTTTCATTTCAGGTCGGTTGAAAAAGTGAGGCCAAGAAAGCGTAGTGTGTTGTTTTCAAAGAAGACTTGAATCAGCCATGTTGGGGCCAGCAGGTAAGTTTCTTCATGTTGATTAAAGGACAGTAGATGCAACTACAAATTCGATGTAATTCTTTCATTTCGGAATTCGGTTGAAAAGTGAGGCCAAGAAAGCGTAGTGTGTTGTTTTCAAGAAGACTTGAATCAGCCATGTTGGGAGACCCCAGCAGGTAAGTTTCTTCATGTTGATTAAAGGACAGTAGATGCAACTACAAATTCGATGTAATTTTTCATTTCAGGTCGGTTGAAAAAGTGAGGCCAAGAAAGCGTAGTGTGTTGTTTTCAAGAAGACTTGAATCAGCCATGTTGGGGAGACTAGCAGGTAAGTTTCTTCATGTTGATTAAAGGACAGTAGATGCAACTACAAATTCGATGTAATTCTTTCATTTCAGGTCGGTTGAAAAAGTGAGGCCAAGAAAGCGTAGTGTGTTGCTTTCAAGAAGACTTGAATCAGCCAAGTTGGTGACTAGCAGGAAAGTTTCTCCATGGTGGTTAAAGGAAAGCAGATTTGTTTTGGAGGCATTAAAACTTACAAGCAGAAAAGACATTAACGATTTAATATTGAAGCACATCTGTAAGCATATATATATATATATATATATATATATATATATATATACATTTCTTTTGTTCTATTCAGAAGAAGCCTATCTATCGATGGTAAATGTGTAACCAAGTCAATAAAATAGCTTAAGATATAATATATTGTATATATTATATTAGATTACATCTCGCTTCTTGTTAAAATAAAAAGCCTTATGGATCATATTGGCATGACAACTAAGTGGCCACAGGTGTCTTTTCTTTTCTTTTGAGGTATGGACAGTTTATGATTATAGTTTTGCTAGAAATAATAAATAAATAAAAACCACCCATTCTTTAAATCAACTGTTTTTGTTTTATCGTTGATGAACAAGTTTAGACAGGACTTTTTTCATTTTCCATCTTCTGTTACCTTGGGAAAATGGCTCCTATCAGTAATTAAATACTAATCAATCAAGCTTAATCAATATTAAATGAGGAAATATAATTTAAAATTAAAGGAATAAAAATAAATAAAGTAGCCATCATATCTGTTCATGCTTCAGGGCTCAAAAATATAGATTTGCCACTAGTTAAACCCATTCTTTCTGTTCCAGACAATTTAGTTTGAGTTTTGTTTAATGGCATATCAACCTCTGTAGGTTATTTAATGCCAAAAAGGTGGAGTTTTAAGGGTTTTTTTTTTAATGTTTGGGTATAATGAAAAGGTTGATTTAGTCAGATTTTGATAAAAAATATTTTTAAAATTTTTTCATTTTAGAAAACTGAAAATGCCTTCTAGTTTTGTATTAAAAAATGTATTGCTGATCATAATTTTTTCCTTCAAAAATGTATTATGACAATGGTTATGTTATGCTAAACCTATGGACGTCCCTGAAGATTGTAGAGCCACAGCCTCACCAGATCAGTGTTGCTTACTGTGATTCCTGTAGTAAGTAGATTTATATAGGGTGGAGTTGCTAACCCCATGCTCAACTGGTTCTGGATTCAGAGTTTTCTTTCTTCTTGACTGGTTGCCAACCAAAGCTAGAGAGCCCAGTCTACCCTGCTTTTTAACCCATAACTGGAGGGAGAAGAGATGGATTCATACATTTTTTTAAGATTTGCAGAAATGGATGCAAAGGGCCCTGCTGAAATTAACATAAATATTTCAAGAGAAAAAAAATGAACAGAATTTTATGAAACTGATGTAACAACAAATATCGAAGCATTTAAATTTTTGATTTAAAAAGCTCCAAAAACACATTATCTAATGTCTCAGCGAATATAAGTGTTGTTTAAAAAGTAATCGGACAGATATAATATATAACTTTCTATATCAGACTAATGGCAAGTGATAATAGGTGTAGATATTGTCAAATTCACTTGTCTCCCTGGTATTGCAAACAGACATGACAGAATTGAATAGACACTCACAGAAACCATTTATTTTATTCAACAAGTAATTATTTTATTAAGAAAGTAATTTATACAAATCAAGTAATTATGAATGGTCGTAAATTTAATAACTAATACTTGGGTGATATTCCCTTTCCTTTTATTAATGCAAGGACCCTTCTAGGCGGGCTAGCGATGAGTTCACGAATATCATCTTGAGAAATTTCTTGCCACGTTTCACGCAATAATCCTAAAAGTCCGGGCTTAGAAGATGGCTTCCTGTTCTTTTTGCGAAGTTTTCAATCTAATATGCCCCAAAGGTGTTCAATAGGGTTAATATCCAGGGGCTGACTTAGCCATGGAAGTTTATTGATCCCATTTTGTCTCAACCTCTCTGGTGAATTGTACGATCACGCTATTAACAGTAGAAAGGGGTATTGAAAGATTTTCAGATATTTTTCTTTGACTAAAACCTCCTTCAAGTTGCCCCACAATACGTTCTCTCTGAAATTCGGACAGGTCTGATGCTTCTTTGGTTTGTGGCATTTTCCAGTATTGTTATCTGCAATTTTAATCAAATAATCTATTTTAATTTATTTTGGTTATTAAAAAAAATCAGAAATAAAATTTATCTTGGTGTCTATTCAATTCTGTTATGTTTGTGTATATCCTTGATTAAGATTGGATTCTGGTTCCTTCTAAATTCTACTTCACCTCTATATTTCTAACATATCTGCTTAAACTCTGAAATTTACACCATTTATTTATCACTTTTATGTATTTTTTCTTCAATAGGTGTAGATCAGTCAGTTATGTGCCATACGTGATACACGCTTGGGCGATCATGTCTTAAAAGAGATATGACTGACTGGACAGAAGATTATCCCACAGTAGGTTGCCATTGCTTTCTGCGGTAGACTGGTTGCCAGCTAAGGCTATAGAACCCAATCTGTCCTGTTATTTAACCCATAACTGAAGCGAAGAGATAGATTAATACTTTTCCCAAGGGTATTTGTGTGTAAGTGAACGTCTAGTCTATTTTCTGTTGTATGAAAACTGTCTTCATAAGCAGGAACAGGAATAAAAAAAAAATTTTAAAACACTATAACAACTTCTGTAAAAAATTAAGAAATTGTAGGATATTATATCAATTGTAGTGAAAGACAGCCTATATTCCCAACATTTTATTTTTCTAGCTTTGGTTATTGACAAAGAACACACAGACCAATAATGAACGAAGAAAACTCTAGCATTTGGTAACAACAAAACAAATAATATTTACCAGCGGAATCCGTGGAATTTCCACGGAAGGATAATTATGATTTCCTGGAAAAAGTGTACTTTGTCATACTGCAAATGATAGAAACGTCTTCAAACATAAAGGTATTGGATAATAAAATAACGATAACACAGAGTGTAATTTTATTAAAATATCTATAAAAGTAATGTTCATAGAAGCTACTTTACTGTCATCTTATATTATATTAAGCAGCATATGCACAGACCATAACCAAAATATTGTATGCTATTTTGTGAGAGTTTTTGAAAGAAAAAAATGTTTTTTTTTTATTCCTGAAAAATCATGGCTCATGTGTCCATTGTAAACAGAAAAGACCAACTGAGTAATAGCCAAGGGTGTAGAGGCCAGAAATTTTGTTATTCGGTCGCGGGATATGACAACAAATCTACCTATTTTTACTATATTGTACAGTACACACACAATTACTGCTAAAATTACCAGCTTAAGCAACTACTGATACGGTAATGCTATAGGCTCTCTCTTCCTACTCTCTCACTTTTTACTACCCTTCCATTTGGCAAAGGTGAGAGAAAGGCTGAGGAGAGTAAAAAGATAGAGGGCAAGGAAAAGCTCATGTAGAGAGTGTGGCGTAACGGATGGACGAACTAAGTAACTAAGGAAGGAACAAGCAGAATTATCATATGATATTCATAACATGTACAAAATGTGGAACTGAGATAATGTGTTGAGAAAATGAATGGAGAAAGTTAATGTGACTTTAAAATTAATTGTTCATAAATTAATGCAAGAATAAATTCTATCTCTTTTTTATATTCAATAAAAAATCAAGTACACAAAACAGTTTGTCGAAAAATGGTTGCTTGAAAGTGAGTTCAAAGGTATATGTAGAAAATTGTGAATGATTGTTCCTTTGAGAAAATTAATAAAAATATGTGAGTGAGTGAATGAATATATTAATTGTTTGTGTGAGTGAGTAATTTTGGTTTTGTGTTAAGAGTTACTTAACTTGGCAAAATTCAACAGTTCATAATTGCATGGATTTCTGTGGCACTCGGTTGACATTTGAATTCTCACTGAGGATTAATATTGAGTGAATGAGTGAAGTTGAAATTGAAGTGAGTGAGAGAGAGAGTTGAAAAGTAAATTTCTCACTTGTTGATTCAGCTTAACACCGCACGGCAAATGAAGTGGGCAATTGTGCTTCTGTCTGTTACATGACAACTTGTGTAGGCAATTGCTTCCTGCACCAAAGTAAAGGTTTTTGCTAAGTTTTCTCCTTTTATAGAAACTGGGTAGGCTCCAAAACACATTCTAAGTTTTGGCAGAATTTACATTTGAACATATTTTCAGACGTGTTCTCACATGGCTTTGATTTATTGACCAATGAGTGAAGACCAGTGCGAGCTTCAAGCTTTAAGTTTTTCAATCCAGCATATGTGTTTAAGAAAGACAAGTTATCGCTCTGAAGTAAGTTTTGTACTAATGTAAATTTTTTTATCTGGACTCATGACTTTGTGATATGTAAATTGTTATAAATGCTTTTTTTATTAAACATTGCAAGGATTCTACACAATTAATGTCATGAAGGTGTTTTTCATGTGGTTACTTGGTTGAATTTGTATAGCAACATATCAACCGCTATTGGTTATTTAATGCCAAAATTTAAATATTTTGGACAATTTTATAGCTTTAACTGAATATATTTTGAATGCAAGTGTATGCCTTCAATTACATATATATTCTTGGTATTATTGCTATAAATATGTACTGTTGGAAATATTATATATAAATATGAATTTCTTGTATTTTGTTACAAAAATGTATCTTTCACTTTCATAGTGTATTGTTTTTGTTTGAGAGTTCATTATTTGCCCATAGCTGGGACCCTAACAGGTGCTACCACCTTGGGTCAGGGTGGGCCTGGGAACAACAGCAATCAAGAAGGCAGTTCCATGCTTCCAAAAACCTTCAATCTTCTGATCAGAAACCTTGCTGCCAGTTATAGTTTATCGTCATTCCCAGGACTATTGCTTAAAGTTTGCTATATTTACTAAGTCTGGTCAATATCAGAGAGAGAATATTTAAATAGAAAGTGTGGACAAAGGAATCAACACTACATGGCGACTCACATTTCAATATGATCTTTAAACCAAGTCTAAAACTCACCATGCAGTATTGGTTCCTGTGTCTACTCTCACTCTCTCTTTCTATATATATATATATATATATATATATTATAAATTATACTTTAGAACATGTACAAACTACAACCTACTACAAAATGTACACTTTTGTAGTAGATTGTAGTTTGTACATGTTCTACAGTATAATTTATAATAAAAAAAAGTATAATTGATAATAAATATTCATTGCTTTATTTCTATATTGAACACTATTTTAAATTAATGTTTTGAACGTTGGTAATATTTTCTTCATTCCTTATTCATTTATATACTAGCAGTATAGCCCGGCGTTGCTCGCGTGTAATGAAAGCTTTAAAACTAATCCATGGTCCTGGAGCTCAGACTTTTTGGACATTGACACGAAAGATTAAAAAGCAATAGTTGTTTCCAGTTAAGCGAAACAGTAGACTGAAAGAAAAATGAATGGATCTAAGTCAAATTTTGATTTCCTGGTATCAATATCAAATTTTCTGTTGTAAGAACTGCAAGCTTGAAACTTCTGAATATTGTTTCTTATGTCTTTGTCTATGAGTGTATCAAATTTGATTAAAATCAGACCACTCCTTCTATAACCTGATTTTTTCGATGATCGATTTTTGATATTTATTAGGAGTACCTCAACACAAAACCTAGCTAAGAACACTCATAGATGCTTATTGTACAACTGTGTAAATTTTCAAGAAAATCAGTTCAGTCGTTTCGGAGTCTATAGGTAATGGATACACACACACACACACACACACACACACACACACACACACACACACACACACACACACAGAGACAAAGTTCCATTTATAAATAAGTTTTTATATATATATAGACACCACTCATGGTAAAAACCTGGGTAGCAAAATAACTTGTTTAAAAATGGAAAATATTCAAAAGTTCTATAATATTACTGTATCGAAAACTTTTTAATACAAATGTGTACTGGTCTAACCCTATTATGACCAAAAAGTAAGTATTAAACAATCAATATATATATATATATATATATATATATATATATATATATATATATATATTTTCCATTTGTAAACCACTCATGGTAGAAATGTGGGTCGCGTAATAACTCATTTACAAATTGAAAATATTCAAAAGTTCTACAATATAATTGTATTGAACATTTTTTAATACAAATGTGCATTGGTCTAATTTTATTATGACCAAAAACTAAGTAATTAAACAATATATATATATATATATATATTCTTCATTTATAAATGAGTTATTATGCCACCTAGGTTTCTACCATGTGGTGTCTTCAGCCAATTTACATTACATATTTATTATTATAAATTGCTTGAAGACACTATAGTGGGTTATATATTCTTTTCCAGCTTATAGTAGAGAGTCTGTTCTAGTAAAGGGTAGTTGTGTATTGTTGAAGATTAACGGAATTTGGCCTCGTTGTGAATAGCCCACTATAAGTCATAAAATGATTACAAATCAAGAAAAGCAAATTGAGTTGAAAAATAACATTTTATATATACACATATCAATTAAGGTTTGTACAATTAAAGTAATACTTGAAGTATAGGTCCAATGGATGTTAAAATGTTCATGGCAATAAATGCTGAAAAGAGAATTAATCCTTAGGAATGTGGGAGTGCTATAAGTAAGGAATGTCTTGGATGTATTTGCTCCTTTGGTCAGTCAGTAGTTTTGAGACAGTGAAAGATAAGATGAGAGGGAAGGGAGGCTAGGATAGTAAGCCACTTGACTTGGTCAAGGGGATACTGATTTCACTCCTCTCTCTCGAGTCAGTCCGTGTGTGTTGGTCTGCATCAGACTGTCTGGTGATGCTTTCTGTATCGGCTTTTTTTTCGACTTTTTGGATTGCAGCAGATCATTTGGGAATTCATATCCGTATTTGACTCTGGGCTTCCCATTGGCTGACAAATAAAATTTGTGTAAGATTGCAAACTGGAAATTTAATATTTAATTAATTTTTATTTTTCAACTGGGACATCTGCGCGAACCCGAATGCACACTGACGAGTTTTGGTCATTTGCTTTCTGGTCGTTAGAGTGCAAATATCTGGTTCCTCACTTTTGCTCGGTCGGTATCACCACAACACCACATGGTAGAAACCTAGGTTGCGTAATAACTCATTAAATAATAAAAAATATTCAAAAGTTCTATGATATAATTGTATTGAACACTTTTTAATACAACTGTGTACTGGTCTAATTTTATTATGAACAAAAGCTAAGTAATTAAATAATATATAAATATATATATATATATATATATATAAATTAAAATAGGATTAATTCAAGGATGTTGGATGACCATTTCGATATGAAAATCCCCACGGGGGATAACACATCACCTCAGCAACAAAAAAATCCTTTCAGAAACTGCTCTGTAATATTTTATTACATGGAGCTCTCTTCCTGTATCATTTTTTAATATTAAAATAAAATGTTTAATATTAATTAGGATCGGGTTTTTGGAATTTACCTTCCTGCTTTTTCTGCTTGGATTAAAGTATCTGAATAAATATATATATATATATATTGTTATGGAGTTGAGGTCACTAAATAAATTTGATACATCAGAAGGTATTTTTCTAGGCTGCATTCAATTGCTCCAACAATATTTTGTTTATTTTTGTAAGGCACAAAGTCAACATTGAGTAATCAACAACTCTTTATTAACAATAACAACTTTTATATACAAGTAAATACAAGTATTAGGATGTGCGTTGGATATTGGCTCGGAATGAGAAATCGGGAAGCCGAGTTCGAATTCCAGTTGCATTCACTTACAAGCAAATACCCTTAAGAAAGGTATTAATCCGTCTCTTCCTTCCAGTTATGGGTTAAATAACAGGACAGATTGGGTTCTATAGCCTTGGTCAGCAACCAGTCTACCGCAGAAAGCAATGGCAACCTACTGCAGGATAATCTTCTGCCCAGTCAGTCATGTCTCTTTCGAGACATGATCGCCCAAGCGTGTTTCACGTATGGCACTTAACTGACTGAAGTTGGATGTACGTTGTGGTGCATTGGATATCGGCTTAGAACAAAAAATCGGGGAGCCGAGTTCGAATTCCAGCTGAATTCATTGCATTCACTTACATGCAAATACCCTTGGGAAAGGTATTAATCCACCTATTCCTTCCAGTTATGGGTTAAATAACAGGACAGATTGGGTTCTATAGCCTTGGTCAGCAATCAGTCTACCGCAGAAAGCAATGGCAACCTACTGCAGGATAATCTTCTGCCCAGTCAGTCATGTCTCTTTCGAGAGATGATTGCCCAAGCGTGTATCACGTATGGCACTCAACTGACTGAAATACAAGTATTACAACAATGTTTTTGAAAGGATTAGAAGTTTTGAGTCTGAGTAAATGTTGAATAAACATGCTGAAGAAAGAGTTAAAGTAATTCAGTTCAAAATTAAGATTTTTTATTTAAATAAATGTTCTTAACCCTCTCGGGCCATTCGTACCATATTTGATACAGTATTTCCCTATAAGGAAACATTTGGTATTTCCCTATAAGGAAACATTTGGTATTCATTGACTGAGCAGTCAGTACTGCTTTCATTTGAAATTTATAAAATATTTCTCTTAAAAAATTTTTCAGGAAAATATTTCTTTCAAGGCTTGTTTTCATACTGTATCAAATATGATATGAATGGCCCTAGAGGGTTAATAATATAATATGATTAAGGCTTCTACTTGTCATAAAGTGAGGGATCAGTTCTATATTGTTATGAAGTAATAAACAGATCCCCCACTAATTACTACTTAACCCTCTAGGGCCATTCGTATCATATTTGATACAGTATTTCCCTATAAGGAAACATTTGGTATTTCCCTATAAGGAAACATTTGGTATTCATTGACCGAGCAGTCAGTACTGCTTTCATTTGAAATTTATAAAATATTTCTCTTAAAAAATTTTTCAGGAAAATATTTCTTTCAAGGCTTGTTTTCATACTGTATCAAATATGATATGAATGGCCCTAGAGGGTTAAGTGGTTTGCTTTACTAAGATTGTTCAAATACTTTTGACTTTATTTTTTTATAATCAGAAATAGAGAAAAAAGGGTATGTACAATTATATATATTGGATTGTATTTTTCTGTTTGTCAAAAGTTTTCTTGATTTTTGTTTTTTTTTTATAAATTGAAGATTCTTTTGCTCTAGGTCTTTGCTGTGTATTTTTGGTGAGATTTGTTTGTTGAGGATGAAGTCCCATAATATGTTGGTGGGTGGGGCATCTGCTGCAAGGTTAATTTAGATTAATTTCTCTGTTGGATTTTTAAATGGCACAAGGCCACTTCCCAAAGGAACTTCCTAACTAAATTCTTACATACCACCATTATTTTTATAAGCATTAAAAATCATTCATTAAACAAGCAAATAGAAAGTGGAATGAAGTTGATAAAGTATCAATTTGCAACGATACAGTGTGTTTAACAAATATTAACAAGAATACAAAGATTACATAGATGTGGAATATGATGTGAAATTGTTTGTTTGAAAGTGTCTTCCATGGACTGGATGGAAATTTGTGTTAGAGCTTTTAACGTAAGTTGAAATGTTCATCGTTGTTGTAAGATTTATCAGTATGATAAGAAATTTGTGTAAAGAATATTATTGCCAAAAAGAATTGTTCAAACCTGAGAGTTCATGAATAACGTTCATTTTGTAGTTGTACAAAAGAATGAAATTGTATGAGGGAGTGAGTTGGACTTAAAGCTTGTATAGTTCAACATGATGTGCGCGTAATGAATTCTGGTGCCAACTGTAATAATTTGTACAAGTGTCATTTAAAGAAATAAAAGGCATCTAATTGCATCTTGCAATTAGTGCGGGTGTGTGAGAGAATTACTTGATATTGAAGAAAGTGACTGTCACTGCCTTGCTTGGTATTATCTGGAACTGCTGCTATCTAAAAATGCGTGGCAAATTGTATATATAGGGGTTCAAACACCCTCACAATTTGGTGGTAAAAATGTAGTTCACTTACCTTGATTCTGATTGGCTAGCTCAAAGTAATATATATTTATACACAAATCCAAATTCTCTCTGTTGTAGAGTTTTTTCTTATGCTTTCTTTTTTCCTCTTTCTTTCCTTTTCCTCTTTCTTTTTCTTTTCTGCTTTCTTTTCTTTTTCCTCTTTCTTTTCTTTTTTATTTCTTTTCCTTTTTCTTTCTTTTCCTTTTCCACTTACTTTGCCTTTTCCTCTTTTATTTCTTTCCTTTGCCTCTTTTTCCTTTTCCTTTTTCTTTTCCTCTTTCTTTTCCTGTTTTCTTTCTTTTTCTTTCTTTCTTTTCTTTTCTTTCCTTTTCTTTCTTTTCCTTTTCCTTTTCCTTTTTTCTTTCTTCTTTCTTTTCCTTTTCTTGATTTCTCATTTTCTTTTCTTCTCTTTTCTTCCCTCTTTCTTTCATTTTTTTCTTTATTAAATCCTTTTACCTTATCCGCAAAATTTTCTATAAAATGGAAAGTAAAGTGCTGTTTTCATGAAATCAAATTTTTAAATAAAAGCTTTTATTACCATCATTGTTAACTACCTGATGAGACTTTGTTCCTTCAATGTCGAAACAAAATGTACAATTTTGTAGTAGTTTTTTACATGTTCTCATGTAATAATTAATAATATATATATATATGCATTTTCTTACTTATTCCTCTGTTAAACCCAAACACCAGATCATCAAAGTATGTATATGACCATACTTCATTTTCTGCTGTTAAACCTGGTGCCTTTTTTCTGAACCTTTTCATCATGTCTCTTTTACCTCTCTATTTCTCTCCCATTTTCCTCTTTTTGTTCAATATCTCTTTTACAATAACAAATTCTGATTTCTCATTTTATCTAACCCCTTTACCTCGCACACAAAAATTTACCAATATAAGGAAAGGAATTTTCCATCTCCCTTCAAAAAACAGCGTTTACTACCTGTCCTACATTGTCCTTTGAATATCGAAACAAAATATAGGCTTTGTAGTAGTTTGTAATTTGTACATGTTCTAAACTATAACTTATAATAAATATTCATAGCTCTATTTCTATATTGAGCACTGTTTTAAATTTTAAATTAATGTTTTGAACATTGTTAATATTTTCTTTGTTCCTTATTCACTTGGATATACAAGTCAATCACAGGACGAGACACGTAGGCGATTTAAATACAATTTTCCTCTTGTCTTTATTTTATTTAACCATCCTGTCCTTAATCTCAGATCATAACTGAGTATATTTTTACAAATTGTCGACATGGAAAACGAATATATATATATATATATATATATATATATATATATATAGACATCAAATCAGAGAATATAAAGGATTACTAAAAGCCGCCCATTTACGCAAAAACAGGAAAAACTTTCTCAAAAAATGTATTGAAGAAAAAATAATTCCGAAATGCTCATGCAAACTCGTGAAGATGTCACATCATATTTTTCCCCCTTATGCCCACAAATTTCTAGAATCATCAGCCCATGAATTACAGGAGAAAGAACTTGTACTCTTCCACAGGGCATGTGGTGATACCGACCGAGTAAAAGCGAGGGACCGGATGTTTGCACCCTCACAACCAAAAAGCAAATGACCAAAACTTGATGGTGTACAGCTGGATTCGCACAGATGTTCCAGTTGAAAACTAAAAATTAATTAAATATTAAATTTCCAGTTTGCGAGCCTACGCGAATTTTATTTATCGGCTAATGGGAAGCCCAGAGTCAAATACGGATATGAATTCCCAAATGATCTGCTGCAATCCAAAAAGTCGAAAAAAAAGCCGATACAGAAAGCATCACCAGACAGTCTGATGCAGACCAACACACACGGACTGACTCGAGAGAGAGGAGTGAAATCAGTATCCCCCTTGACCAAGTCAAGTGGCTTACTATCCTAGCCTCCCTTCCCTCTCATCTTATCTTTCACTGTCTCAAAACTACTGACTGACCAAAGGAGCAAATACATCCAAGACATTCCTTACTTATAGCGCTCCCACAATCCTAAGGATTAATTCTCTTTTCAGCATTTATTGCCATGAACATTTTAACATCCGTTGGACCTATACTTCAAGTATTACTTTAATTGTACAAACCTTAATTGATATGTGTATATATAAAATGTTATTTTTCAACTCAATTTGCTTTTCTTGATTTGTAATCATTTTATGACTTATAGTGGGCTATCCACAACGAGGCCAAATTGCGTTAATCTGCAACAACATAATACTACCCTTCACTAGAACGGATTCCCCACTATAAACTGAAAAAGGCATACATTGCGGGAAACACTCTCTTGAAATATGACAAAAATTATATAAAAAACATAGTCTTTTACAACAACAAGAAACACATTTAAAAATTACACACTAAACTTAAAAAATTAATTAACAATAGCAAGTGGTCCATGATTGGCAAAAAAGATTTAGTTAATAATTTATCCAAATTCCATCTATAGGATATGCAATGAGAAGCCCTAAGCTTCGGTCAAAAGTTTGACACCAGATTACATGACATATATATATATATATATATATATATAGCAAGTGGATGTGTCTAGTCACACTGATGAGCTGTGATACAGTGAAACAGGCTTGTATGTGGATGACTAATACATACATATATATATATATATATATATATAATGTTTATATGTATATATAGCGTGAGAGCGTGATAGATAGATAGATAGATAGATAGATAGAAAAACTATAAAAGTACATAAAGTAAACTTTTATTTGGAATATCATTTAAAAATATTCTTTATATAATTTTATTTTTTTAAATTAAATGATTTAACGTGTTGCATTATTGTCACATCTCTACCAGATTTTTTTTTTATTAAAAAATGTCTAAGTTCCTCCTTAGTCCTTCCTTAGTGTCGATTATTTTTAGTTAGTTTGGGCATCATTGTTTATTTCCCCTGACCTCATTGTACAATAAAATGAAGACATAATCCTACTTATTTTTTTATCTTTTTTAAAGGATACAATCGTTACAGTGAACAAACATTGTCATGTAAGAATAGATTACAAATTAGTGTCTGAATACCAGTTGTTGAGTCTGTAACTGAACACTTAGGAAAAATGAGCTATGCTTGGGGTGTATTTTTAAATAAAACAAAACATGGAGATGTAATTTCTCAATATTAGAAAATAAGAACAATATTTTAATTTATACCTGCAAATAAGTAGAATCTTTTTTATATTGATCGACAGAATAAACGAAATGTGCGCTTTTGCGAATGAATTGAATTGATTAAAATGTTTCATCAATGTTAACGAAAAATGTCGCCTGACGTCATTACCCGCCTGTTTATATAAGAAAAAAAAAACCTTTTTTTTTAATTATTTCCTAGGCGTCGATCATTTATTTTAAAATAATAAAATAAATTAGACACTGAACACCTATTTTTCTGACATTTTTATTTATTTATTTAAAAAAAAATACATTGAGTTTTTTTCTCCACTTTTATTTGCCACCTGAGATATATTTTTTTTAATAAACACTTAAACAGTAAGTTTTCTCATCGCGATATCTTTGGACTTTTAGTTTTCCTTTTCACCATGTTTCATTTAAAAGAATGCAAGCAACTGGCTTGCTATTACAAGGAACTGTCCCTAGCTTGAATCGAACTCACGTTCACTGTTGGTAAATATCGTTAGCGGCTCTACACCTGGTCGACAGCGATTGGCTCAATTTCCGAACGTGGCGTAAAGCTTCGTATTTACAAACGATAACTTAAAACTCGTTGATGCTTGGTTACGAATCACTCGAAATATCAAAAATATAATAACCTCATCAGGTTTAATTTTCAAAAAGTAAGCAAGTTTCCCCACTTCAACTCATGCCATGCAACTATTTGAAAAAAAAAAGACAAAAAAGAATGCTCTGAAAACAAGCTTTAAGCTATTTTTAATCTAAACAGCTCGCAGCTTTTGAATTAATTTATACACTTCAGTGCATCCTTACAAACAAATTTCGTATTTGTACTACGTTTGCTACTTCCTTGTTACTACAGTGTGAACAACATGGCGGATACCGGTGCGGTGAAAACAGATATCCGCACAGCGATTTGGAATCCTGGAGGATGGAAAAGTCTGTTGACATTTTTCATCTTAACTCTAGCTTGGTTAGCAGGTTTCAGTTCAAGATTATTTTCTGTCATTCGTTTTGAAAGCATCATTCATGAATTTGATCCATGGTGAGTATTGTTTGCCGACAAATCTGGCGTGGGGCAGCATGACTTTTTTTTTTTTTCCTTCGTAGTAAAATTAATTTGCTAGAATGTTTTATTTTAAAATACGAAAAACAAATTTAAATTTTATGAAATACGCAAATGAAAGCTGATAGAATATTTAGAAAGATTTAATTATATATAGATACAAATAATTCTCTAACAAATAATTTGCAATAAAGTTTTTTTCTCCTTTAAAACGCAATGTGTTTCGTCTCCTTTTAAGACTTTTTTTTTTCAATTGATTAAAAATAAGACATGATCTATAATATTTTACTCTGATTTCTTTTCTATCAATGATAACTGAAAAATCAGTTATTTTAATAACAATTAGTTGATTATTTTGTTTTACGAAACAATTTTAATCTCCAAAAAAGAAAACATTTTTCCAAGTCGACTCCTTAAGTGTTATTTTATTTTTTGATTAAAATTTTGAATTGTATCCACAGAATATTAAAAAAAATATGTACTGCATATTTTAATTTATATAGAGAATTAAATTTAATTTTTTTAAAGCAAAAATAAAAAGATTAAAAAATCAAGAAGCAAGACTCAAGAGCCACATCACATCATCAAGGGTATCATTTTTACTTTTTAGTTAAAAATGTTTTTTAGTGTTACTGTTACCTTACATTATTTATTTATTATTTAGTCTATTGTTAATGCTAAAAATGTAATTATTAGTATCAATAGTAACCACATATTCCTAATCTTCAATTTATTATCTACTTCAGAAAATTCGTCAAACTATTTTTTTTTTTTTTTTTTTTTTTAAGTGAGATAATCTACCTTTTTTGTAGCAGTTGATGTGTCAGTTCTCAAATTTCATTAAGATCTTTTCCCCTTAAAATCCCTTTTTAAACTAATTTATTTTTAAATTTCCTTAATTTAATTATCTTTAAAAATCAATTTTGAATTTCTTTAATCAATATTTAAGTTTTGCTAAGCATTTAAAAAAACTTAACTGAAAATCGATATTCAATTTTAAAAATTTTATATTAGCAAATCGAAATTTTATTTTATTTATTTTTTAAATTTGGCATGTTTACCGAAAATATATATACAAAAAAAAAACTTAATAGTAATACCGACACTTTTGAATTTATTTTGCTATAAAAATCTTTCCGGGATTATTAAATAAATAAATATTCATGTTTGTTTTTTTATATTAAATTCTGGGAGCTATTTTGATCCATACCTTTTTACTTACTGCTTTATTTTATTATCCGTTATTTTCTCATCTGTTGGTATATTTCATTTTTTTTTCCCCCTCGGGTAAGAATTTATGTATAAAACTTATTTTCCCTCTTTTTTTTTGTCTTGAATTGAACTGTTTTGCTTTTTGTTTTAAATTTTGTTGACTAAACAAACAAAAAAAGAAACGTTCAAACTAAATGTAACTGCTATCATTGTTTCAGTTGATAGTGAATTTTTACCTGTTTCACTGTAGATTTGGTTAAAAAAAAAATACCTCCTTGTTAAAATGCATTTAAAATTAATCCAAATTGTATTTAAAACGAAACCCTTGCACTTTTCAGTTATCTACCTTTGCAATCATCAAACTAAAACGTTGATTTCGAAAAAAGAAAAAAAAAACCTTCGTAGAAATTTCGTTACTTTTGACAGCAATTAAATACATTGCCAAGACATAAATAATCGTAGGTCACCTGATGACTATTATTCCAGTTTAGTATCGGCACACAGCTGATTTTAGTGTATATTGTATGTGTTGTTTAATAATAGCATTTGGAAACCATCACCTGTTGTTAGCTTAAAAACACTGGAGATTGTCGAGAAAGAAAAAAAACTGCAAATAGCACTTGCAATTTTTTTTATTTTATTTATCTAGATCCATGCCTATATTTATTTTGAGCAGAGAAAGGCAACATCAATGAAACGAATATAATTCACCGCATTAAAGCTGATAAAATCTGTATTGATTGAATATGCCCTTTAAAACTTTATTATCAGCACCCCCCTCAGCAGATGAGCATTTTCTTTAAAAAATGCTAATAAATTGTTTTGACAACGGAATTGAATTTTCATTACATTTTTATCCAGTGTCTTTGCTAAAAGATCAAGTATCTATGTTTGAAAAAGTGGTTTTACTCTTAAAAAGAAAAAAAATACCGTGAAAAGATTTTCTTTTGGGGCATAACTGATACAAAATGAGTGTCTTTTTGTTCATTCCATCAACATGAAACCTGGCATAATACTTGCTATTTATTTGTATAGAAATGATTTTTACTAGATATTTAGTTGTTGTAAATAAGGATACCTGTTAGTGTTATTTTCTTGTGTAGTTTGGAAAAAAACACGTGAAAAATTGTTAAACTGTGTTGGAATTCAAATAGGTTGCATTTCTGTAGTAAATCTATCAGTGAAATATTCAAACAGGAAATTGTTTCTGTGCACACCCATTGCTAGGCATTTTGATGTCATGTGGATAGACAGAAACTAATGGGTGAGTGCGTTACATTGATAATCTACTTTCTTATAATAAACTTAATTACCCACTATATCTGTTATCAGTCTTGACATATACATGCAAGTATAAACCTGAAGAAATAACTTATAGATTCTTTTCCTAGTATCTCTGCAGGATACATAAAAAACTCCTTTCCTTTGGTGCCAATGTTTTCTAATTTGTTAACACAAAAAAATTGACTTTGTATATTTTACAAGCTGCCTGCCGACCCTTATGAAAAATTTTTTTTTTTTTCAATTTAAATCTCCTATGCGTTCTGCAGCTGCTGTATGCATAGTTAAATTTTAGACCAAGTTTTAAAATGTCTTTAAAAATACTTTTGCTGCTTGGAAAGCAATTACTATTTGCCATCTATTTTGATTTGTATGTCTTAGGACAGTAGTTAAGAGTGATGGGCCAATTCTAGTGAGTTTCATTAAGCGCTCCCGACCATTGCTGCCTTGTGGCCGCTATTATGCTTTTGCTCTCCCAAACACTTAGGAAACTCTAAATCATATGGCAAAGATGCAAGTCAAAAATGAAAGCAATCTATGATGGACCAACAAATCCTGATGTGAAGGATGATTGTAAAATTTTATCATTTTTATTATGAAATCACCATGGATTTATGTCCCGTATATAAAATATGATCAGTTCTTGAATTTGTATTGAAAACTTCTTTGATATTTATTTTCTTGATTGAAAATGTGATAATACAAATTTTAGTGCACAGAAACTATGTGGTGTTCTAAAGTGTGTTGGCACAAAAATAGAACAGTAGCATCTTGTGTCGAAATAAGTTTTTTACTTTCTTGGAATATATTTTTAATGGACCCATGTTGCAATCTATAAATACTTCTAAACATTAGTTTTTAGTTTTTTCGTCTATAAAGGATAGCATCTTTTGTCCTTGAATACCAATTTCTCATTTTTGGAGTCTGGGTAAATGGTTCAGTAAAATCGTGTGGTAGGACGTTGAATGACAGTTTGGTATTATTGTATGCACATGTCAAGAAACGGTTTAGTGATTTGAAATTGGGAAACGTAAACAGTAACTTGGGTAGCTAAAAGTTTAGGCTTTTGCTTTTCTTTTTTTTTTCTATATGAAATTCTTGATTATTAGAAAATTTCTTTACGTTCATTTTTTTTTTTTTTTTTTTTTTTTTTAATTTAATAATGAACCATTTCTGCCTAATGTTGTACTGTTTTAACTTCTTTTCTAAACTTGTAGGTTATTTTTATTTTTTCCTAAACCAAAACCTGTGGCTTTTTCTTTTTAAAAGCAGTTCATTATACAAAATGATGAAGTAAAAATATTATCAATTTGATTATTAATTACACATTTTAATTTGTATTCCAAAAATGGCAAAAGAAGGTTTGTTCCACTGGGCTTCATAGTTAATATATTACATGAAAATTTGGAGCAATAGCTTAAAACAGGTCTAGTCTTCAAAATAAGTTTGTTTTTTGGATTTTTTTCTTTTTTTTTTCCTCAAAAAATCACTGCAAACACTTTAATCCAAATGTATTCTGATTTTAAAGAGTGAAAAATAAATTATTTTATGATATCAGTAGTGTGTGTGTTTTTTTTTTTTTTTGTTTTTTTTTCATTTTCATTAAAAGAGAAATTTCTTCTATCAAATATATTTTGAATATGCAATTAATAATTACACTATAGACAGTAAAAGAAGTTTTATATTTCCACTGGGCTTCAGAGTTAATCCATTACATGAAAATTTGGAGTAATAGTTTGAAACATTTCTAGCCTTTTTCAAAATAAGTATCATTTTTATTATACATGTTTCTGGTATTTATTTCAAAATAAGTGACTGCAACAAAGCAGTGTGCATTTGTCATGTCACGCATGGCCTCTTCACCTTTCAAAGTTTTTGTTTTTATAATAAAATGTTCTAATAGTGAATTGTATAAATATGTTGTATTGTTATGCTTATTGTAATCTATTTAATCTTATATGAATTTTTTTTTTTTTTTTTTTTTTTTTTTTTTTTACACACACTTGGAATATAATATCCAAGTATTTGTTTATATATGCCAGTTTATATAAGAATGTATATTAAAAACAAACACTGAATCTCTTATTAAAAATGTTGTAAGAACAGCACCAGCTTAAGAACTCTTGTCTAATTTTAATGAAATTTAGGACTGCATTCAATAGGAGTTCAAAGTATAAACAACTTGGTTAGGGTATTATGTATTTTTTAAAGATGTATTTTGGGGAAACACAAAGATTAGTTTTGGTGTTAGAAAAATTGTATTCTTTGTATTGTATGTTATAAATTCTTCAAATGAACTAATGTGGGGGCCAGAGGTTTTTGCTTCTAATTTGCCGGCGTTGTTCAGTTCAGCTTGACTTAGTTTTGCCAATCTTTCTATTTCTACTACAAACTTTTTTTCATTTTTTTTTCTTTTCTTCTCACCTTTTCCCCTCTATTTTTACTTGATTTAATTCCTTGATGTAAATTTAAAAAAAAGAAAGGTAAAGTTAAACTCTTTTGACTTTCATTCCTGGCTAATTGCACCAGTCAGACTTATTTGATTCTAGGACATCTGTTGTTCAAATTGTTAATTAATTATTATGCTAAACAGAATTTATTTACATTCAGATTAATGTCCTCATGTTTGTTAATACAATGTTTCAGCCATTGTGCCCTCTGGTTTTCTTCAGGGGTTTATCAGTTCAGGTAATCTTTTAGAAATTTCAAACGGAGCTACAGGTTTAGATTGTTCTTGTTCTGCTATAGCCTAGAGATTCTCATTTGTCTTTATTCGATACTGCTGTCATTGCTTGCCCCTTTTTCATTTTAGTTTGAGTTTCTGCTGTTTAGTCCAGAGATTGAAATTTTCGGCCATCAATAAATTCACAAACTAAATTATTAATCTGAATGTAAATAACTTGTCAACTCGGAAATTCAGAAGTTAAAGTTGATGTAATAATTTTAGACATGTTATATAGAGAAAATTTAATGCATAAAAGATGGTATTTTAAAATTTTGTCACTAGTAGAGATGTTTCATGTATTTCTTTGGAGTGGCTGTGCTGTTATCTATAAATTTAGAAAATATTGTGAAAAAAAAAACACTGCTGTTTTTTTTTTTGTTTTTTTTTTCCATTAACCAAATCTTTAATGAATTGAATGTGTATATAATTGGCATGGACTGTGAAATCAGTATGACAAGTTCAAATTCTGACTGTTCTCATAAAAGGTATGAATTAATTTTCTTTTAGTTCTAAGTTAAAGATTAGACTAGGCTCTCTATCCTTAGATGATAGCCAGTTTAGAAGAAAGAAGAGTGAATTCAAAACTGAAGTTGAAGACTGGACTCCTTCAGGCTATCAGTCATGCGTCCACACCTGCTAAGACTGCACTACATATTGTGCCCTTATTGTTCTAACAGGTTACAAGACTTGGGATTTACTAAGTTGTGCAAGTTTTTTTTAATAACCTTAATGGATCTGATTCACTGTTAGATCTGTTTTACTTCCATTCCTGACTCTTGCAATGTCAAGCAACTTTTAAAAAAAAAAAAAAAAAAGAAAAAAAAAAAGTAATTTCCTTTACTATTATTGGGATGTGTAGTGGATAGCAGCCTGCAACAATAAATTGGTGAGACAACTTTAATCCCAGTCGAGTTTGTTACATTCACTTTCGCACCTTGCTCTTGGGCAAATGTATGAATCTGTTTGTCTTCTACCTATAGATTAAATGGTACAACAGACTTTGATCTTTATCCTTGATTAGTAATGCATTCCGTCTACCCAGGTTTTCCTGGATAGACGGAACTCATTAGCATGGGAGCACATAGTCATTTAAGGGAAACAAAACTGGCAGGAAACTAATCCTTCTTCAGAGGTTAAGCATCACTCTTAAAACAGTTTGATTACTTATATGCAATGAGGTACCAGGCAGATAGAAAGGAAGCAATTTACTATTATTTATTACAATGATATTTCATTAACTTGGAAACTCTGTATTTATCTTTCCTTTCCTCTCTGATTCCTGTACAGTCACTGAAGTTAGGTAATGTCGAGCAGGGTCACTACCTAGATGGGTGACCATTTGGGAACATCATGTGCTGTAAGCATGGATGTGCAGATGGTGTAACTGATAATAGCTCAATTGTTAATCAGAGTGCAGAGTTCTAATTCAAGTTGGTTTAATTAGTAAGACTTGTATTACTAAATTATCTCTACTCCCTTACCTCACCGAAAAAAAATTATTACAATTTAAAAATATTTTCTGGCTTTAAATAATCTTCAAAGGGTTAAACTGTAGAGAAGGAATTAATCAATTTAAACTGCTAGGAGAGCAGAGTTCAAATTCCAGTTGGGTTTGTTGCATTCATTTACATGCAAATACCCTTGGGAAAAGGTTCCACCTCTTCTTCCCCCAACTATGAGTTAATTAGTAAGACTTGTATCACTAAACCATTATCTCAAAAAAAAAAAAAAAAAAAAAAAAAAAATTAAATTGTTCAAATATTTTCTAGCTTTAAATAACCTACAGAAAGTTAAGCCTTAGAAAATTAATCTATCAAAAGCCATCTTTTTTATTATTCATTCTGTTTTTTTTTTGTTTTTTTTTTTTTCCTCTCTTGTTCATTTTTATTTTCTTACTAGCAGTATAGCCTGGTGTTGCTCGGGTGTAATGAAAGCTTTAAAACAAATCCATGGTCCTGGAGCTCAGACTCAGCCTAAAGAATATTTGTGTGAAGTTTGGTGCGAATCGGATAAAAATTGTGGATTTGTATAAAGGACATACAGGCATATAGACACACACACAAGCATCTTGCCTTTTATTATATATATATATATATATATATATATATATATATATAATCTATTTTCTGCACTATTGTAAGAGTTGCAACCTTGAAACTTCTGAATATCGTTTATGTCTTTGTCTATGAGTTAATCAAATTTGATTAAAATCGGACCACTCCTTCTATAACCCCCTTTTGTTTTCTTTTTATTATTGGGGATACCTCGACACAAAACCTAGCTAAGAACACTTGCAGATGCTTATAGTACAACTGTGTAAATTTTCAAGAAAATCGGTTCAGCCATTTCAGAGTCTATAGGTAACGGACACACACACAGGCAAAGTTCCATTTATAAATAAGTTTCAATTAATCTTCCAGCTTCTCTCGGTTATTTTAATTATTTGCATTGAGGTGAGCCATTTTCATTTCTCTCTGCCATCTTGCTGGTAACTCTTCACTTCACTTTCCTTTCATAAATCTTCTGCCTTCATGGTATTGCCTGCATATTTACTCATATTCTTAGCAGGAAATATTGTTTATCTTGGGCTAATCAACAGGCAGTTATTGGCAGTCACCATACTCAAAACAACTTTTCCTTAACTTTTTACATATGATTTCCTGCTAATATTGATTTTATTTATCATTTGTTTGTCACTGTTGGCCTTTATGAATGGTAATAAATCTCTCTTTTTTCCTAACAGAAACCTTTCGACATAAACGTATGTGGTGTGCAATACAGTTGTTACCCCCATTTTCTAATTCTTTTAATTGTAAGTTATTTTCTAGTCTTGTCTTGAATTTGTATGAAAAAGGTGGGGGTACACCAAAGCTGTCACTGATTGCTCAGTCAACAAGACTGTAGCCCACCCCCACCTCTCCCTGCTTATAAAAATTGCTCATTCCAGAATAAACACAATTCAGCTGATGATTTTTGAATACTAATGGTCATTGCCAAAGCAAATATAAAATATACATTCTTTAGAAAAAAAAAATTATTTAATGTAGGTTTCAAAAATATGCAAATTTGAAAATCTATATAAAATTTTAATTTTGTCTCTAATATTAAGATGGAATGGTATACAGTGGAACCTCTACTTACAAAATTCTGGAAGTAGTTTTTTTAACATGAAAATTTTGTAAGTAGACACTTTTTACCCTATAACTGCCCTAATCAGTTCCAAGCCCCCCAAAATTCGGGCATACATTTTTTATAAATTATAAAAATGCATCAAAACTCGTAACAAATCCATGTTGGAATTCGATTACTGCACAATAAACATAAAAATGAAACTTGTAAAGAATAAAAAATATATTAAGTTTCTTGAAGTTCGAAATTGGCTGGAGGATTGAGGTGGTGTTAGGTGGAAGGTACAGCATCTTAATAAACAAGAACTCCTCCAGGATATCATCTTCGCAGGTGGGAGGGAGCATTATCGAGGATGAGGAGGCAATGAAGTGGACTCTGGGAGCTGCAAGTAGCAGAGTGTACTTTGAAATTTTTGCCTTTCGTATCTTGAAATTTCTTTTGTAACAAGAGGTGATATTTTTCCGAAGAGACGTTTCGTAACCTGAAAATTTCGTATGCCTAGCCTTTCGTAAGTAGAGGTTCCACTGTAATTGCAATCAACTTGTCAAAGTATTTTCGTACGAGGAATCAATACTGGTAAATAGGTCGCAAAGAGCAGTTCTGTAACTTTTTACAATGAGGTTCTGTTTGTACAAGATCAGGGAACCACTCATGGTAAAGGATTACAGAATAAGAGACAGTTTATGTAGTTATAATAACACTTACCTTGAGCAAGTTGAGATTGTAGTGATCTGGGGAAATATCCTCAGGGGAGGCATTTCTTTGGAGCTGTGATTTGCAGGAAGAAGTTGCTTAAGTGAAATTTCTCGTTAATGAAATATGAAAAGAATGAGTCTGGTTTGCTACAATGTGTATAGCATTGCAAGTCCTAACTGTGAAGGTTAGAACTGGTGGAAATATGGAATGAGTACTTTCCATTATACGGAGATGCTGAGGACTGGACGGCTCCTGCCCAAATATGACAGCAGTACTCCATTTTAGGCTTAATTTGGCTCTTGTAAAATAAAAAGTAGAGGACATTATGAAGAGTTGGGTGCTTACTACAATGGTACAGGGAGCTGATTATTTTTATATACATTTTTAATTGATGCTATTAACATTATTTGGACTTTTTGTTGCCATTTGTATGCTTCTGCCTTCTTCAGGTGCTAGGAATTTCGAACTAAATCTTTTATTACAATAACTAAAGTATATCATTATCATTGTTTGTGCAAAGCCACTTTTAGTAGTCCTGAGTTATCTCTCTCTAACCCAACTCTAAGTTACTTGTTCACTGCTGTAGCCCAGAATTAAACTCACAATGAATGAGAATGATATATCCCAGTGATTGTAATAAAGGGTTCAATTCGAGATTCCTAGGATCTGAAGAAGGCTGGAGTCTACAACAGCCGAAACATCATACCAATGGCAACCAAGAGGAGAGGACAATAGTCCGAATAATGTAAATAGTCTAAATACTACTTCATCTGAGAAATATAGACAAATATCTTTAACTGAATACAACCATGATGTTGTAACCTTTTAGAACTGTTCTGAGTTTTTTTAGATCTGAAATACTTGTTTGTAGCTGCATAGTTGACAATGCTAAGGGACTCTCTTGATTTTGGGGATGGATGCCCCCACCCTCCAACTCTACCTTCAGCTTTGTGGTTATCACTGCTAATGGCTTAACATTGCTGATCTGATCTGATCTGATTAGTGTATATATATATATATATATATATATATATATATATATTATTTTTTTATTTTATTTTATTTTATTTTTTTCTGTCCTTACTTTAAGAGGTAGTTCTGCTTTATCTAATGGATTGGTTGAAGCATGGGAAATGCAAGGGGGTTAAAGTCTTTGAAAGGGACCCCCCCTTTTACGATCAAATTATTCTTGATATAAAAGCAATATAATCAAGCCTGAAGTAGACATTGGAGCTGTTTGGATTCAGGCTTGTCTCAAAATTACAAGTAGTGTGAATGTATCAGTGTTAAATATAAAGACATTGATCAACTGGTTTATCTCTGCCTTGCTTCTTAGCCATGCAACAGGTACTGGTAAAATCCTATAATCCTATCAGTTGTTGGAACCCTCTAAAGTAAAAACTGTACACATCACACTACTGAGCGGACACATCCCAATAGATGGGTGCTCTCTCAAAGAGGCCTTGTGCCTACTGGGGCTTACACACAACTCATACCTGCAGCGGAACTTGTACGTCAGACTCGTTACTAAAGATGCTGAAAAAATGGTCACTTCTCTGTACCACTCAAGTAAATACTTAACTCTTCCTGCCAGCCAGTCAGTCAGTTAAGTGCCATACATGATACATGCTTTGGGTGAGCATGTCTTGAAAATACATGACTGATTAGGCAGAAGATTATCTCGCAGTAGTTTGCCATTGTTTTCTGCAGTAGACTGGTTGCCAACCAAGGCTATAGAATCCAATCTGTCCTATTATTTGACTCATAGTTAGAGGGGGAAAAGATGTATTATATTATTAAGTAATTAGTGGGAAATCAGTTTATTACCTCATAACAATATAAAACTGATCCCCCCATTTTATGCCCAGTAGAAGCCTTAATCACGTTTCCAACTACAGTAGTCAGTCAGTCAGCTGAGTGCCATACGTGATACACGCTTTGAGCAATCATGTCTCGTAAGAGATGTGACTGAATGGACAGAAGATTATCCTGCAGTAGTTTGCCATTGCTTTTTGCGGTAGACTGGTTGCCGAACAAGGCTATAGAACTCAATCTGTCCTATTATTTAACCCATAACTGAAGGGAAGAAACAGATTAATACCTTTCTCAAGGGTCAGCCTAGGCAAAAAATAAGTACTGCTGCAATATATGAACAGGAGTTGCCTAGTCTTTGCTTTTCAAAAGTGTCTATAGAGCCTTGTGGGTGATAAATTAATATTCCACCCTACAAGCCCTTTCGTCACAGACAAAATGTTGCAAGCCTGTTGCTGTTCTATCACTTCCCTAGAACGTGTTCAGGTGAACTACATTCTTTAGTGCTACCAGATCTAACCTTCAAAACTTAAACTTGCACGTTGTAATGAACCACTCTAATTCCTTTAACATTCCATTGGTGAGTGAAAGTTCCACTTGAGCAACTGCTTTCCTCGGAGCAGTTTTGTGGATGCTTCCTGATCACTACACTCTGTTCCAATAGCAAGACATAAGAGCATTTACTATCTCTTGTATACAGACCAAACACAGACTCCTTCTATTAATCATATCACATGGTGGGTGCAGGGCAGTAGTCTGAGAGATACAGCCTATGCTAAAGCCATGGGAAGTGGTCATAAGCCGAAGTGTGCGTTTTTTTTTTTTTTTTTTTTTTTTTTTTTTTACAATAATGTTTATCATGTACAACGAAGTTGCAAAGTGAGATGTGCAGTTCATGTAGATGTGTGGGGATCCCTCCCACCCACCATATGTGTGCATGCATGTGTTATATATGAGAAAAAGGAATTCTCAAAGAATAAGTAGTTGGGTTAAACATTTCAGCACTTTTATCTGAATAGTTTCCCCTGCAAGCAAGAGGGTGGACAATGTTTTTCCCCATTTTGAGTAATATAGGATTTTTTCCATTTAACCAATTTTTAGTGGTACCAACCTTTAGTAGAACACAAAGCAGTAACCTTTTGTAAATTACGATTGAAAAAAAGGGAATGGTAGTGTGAGTTGTCCTAAGTGGCCAGCATTTTGATCAACCCTTATCGAAGAGAATCATTCAAAGGATTAAACAATAAAAATACAGAATTTTGAATTATCTTTTTGTGTTTTAGGTAGTCCATACATTCTCGGTCACTGTGAACCTATTGTTCTGATGTTATTTTTGTAAAGGTTCCAGCCTTTAAAAGCTTTAGCAGTTTTTTCTGACACTTAATCTCATAAGAAGTTTGGTCAAGCTGTTAACTTGATCCATTTTTCCAGAATTTGATGAGGTCATTAAGGCTATTAGTTGTTTTGTTGACATATCATTTTAATCACTTTTATTATTAAATATCTCACATTGTGATAATATGAGGTCTGCCTAAAATGTAGGAACCTAGTTGGAATTTTATTGTGGATGACATAGTGATTAAAGCACTTTCTATTCATTTTTTTTTGTCTTGATAAATTGCTTTTTCTTAAAGTAGCATTTTATTTATTTTTATCATATTTTTTCAAATAAAAATTTTGGTCACTCATTATGATGAGCAATTCAAGTTTGTTTTGTAAAATATCCCTTTTGTGTTCATAGAATTGCTTATTTAAATTCCTTGACGTTTCTTCAATATATTCCTTGTGACAATTATTGCAGGTTACAGTAAATTTCTCCAAGTTTTAACTTTGTGTTTTTTTTTTTTTTTTTTTTTTTTTTTTTTTTTTTTTGTATTGTATTGTCTTAGTAGTTGTAACTAGCCTTTGAGATTTCACTCGCCCGATCAACTCGGACGATTAAAAACTTAATTGAGCGATTAAAAAATCTCACAATGAAATGTGTCCCGTCAAATACAGAAAGACCCAACCCAACTTTTACAACCCAAAAGTATGCCATTTAAGATTCACAAGTTACTTAGAATAACCTACAATGACATTTGAACACTTTGGTCTCGCTTTTATCATCCTGGTCAGTGTAAATATTCATTTAATTAACGTTTTCAGAGTAGAGCCAAAATGTCTCAGTCACCCAGATTGCTTACGGAAAGTAAAAATGAACATTTGAAAGAAAAAAAAAATATGCATACTTCTTTCAACCATGCACTGAAAAACAAATTATACAAGTAATTTTTTTATAGAAAATTGTTGAGAGAATCAATTTTTTTTTTTTTTTTTTTTTTTTTTTCTTCATCTGAGATGGAGGTTGTAGTCAAACAGAAGAAAGAAACTATGAATTTAGGTACCTCCACTTAATTGCCCCCCCCCCCAAAAAAAACAGCATATCATTATGTTAAGAACCCTCTGACCCTGCAAATTACCGCCCTATCAGCCTTCTTCCGATCTTTGGCAAAGTGTTCGAAGCCATTATCAACGCCGAGGTGGTTCAGCATCTCACAGCACACAGGCTCCTCTCGGACAAGCAATATGGTTTCCGCTTCACCAGGTCTACTGCTGATATGCTAACGACCATCACCGAGTACATATACCAGGCACTCGACAGGAATGGCGAAGCTCGAACCGTTGCATTGGATATATCTAAGGCGTTCGACAGAGTTTGGCATGCTGGCCTTCTATGTAAACTGCGGAGCTATGGTATAACTGGACATTTGTTTGAACTAATCCAGTCATTCCTCTCTAACCGCACAATGAAAGTGGTATTAAACGGACATGCCTCTCAGAACTACCATACAAACGCAGGTGTCCCCCAAGGCTCCATCTTAGGTCCTACACTCTTCCTGATATATATTAATGATCTCCCTGATTCCATAAGAACCCAAATAGGTTTGTACGCCGATGACACCACAGTTTACTCTCGCCTCCAACAAAAATCTGGTGTAGGCGTCAAAGCTAAACTTGCAGCCGAGATTGAAAAAGACCTCCAATCCATATTGGACTGGGGTAAGAAATGGCTAGTAAATTTTAATGCTTCTAAAACGAAGCTACTGTCAATTAACCATCATCGACAATCTCACCTACCTCCCATTAGCATGGACCAGGCTTGCCTCCCAGAGAGTAAAACACTACGCCTCCTTGGTCTCACACTTTCAGCGGACCTCAAATGGAATGACTATATCGAATCCATTGCTAAATCCGCTGCTATGAAAGTCGGTTCTCTGTGTAGGGCCCGGAAGTTTTTTCCGTCTAAATCTATCCTGCACATTTACAAATCTACCATCCGCCCGTGCATTGAATACTGCTGCCATATCTGGTCGGGTGCCCCTGCTGTTCTCCTCGGGCTTCTCGATAAGGTTCAGAGGAGGGTCTGTAATGTGATAGATACCGACTTGTCAGACCGCCTGCAGTCTCTCTCCCACCGGCGAGACGTGGCTTCGCTGTGTCTCTTCTATAAATACTTTCACGGCTTCTGCTCCGATGAACTTAGATCACTGGTGCCCCCTAAATACGAATTTGCACGAGATACTAGATTAGCAACTAGATCCCACCCTTTTACAGTGAAATCGATAAAATGCAGCCGTAACTTCTACTCCAACAGTTTCTTTCCTCGCACTTCCCGACTGTGGAATTCTCTTCCAAACGATTGCTTCCCCGACGGCTACAATCTCCAGGAGTTTAAATGTAAGGTCAATAGACACCTCCTAACACACTAACTTGCTCCCATTCTATCAAACACTCTTCCCATCTGCCCGACACTCATCCTCGCTATCCTTACTCATCTATCACCTTTCTCCTGACATTCCCTATGTCTATCCACTCCTTCTCTTTACCTTCCCCTATGTAGCCCCATGCGCAATAGTGGCAGTGGAATGCCTTGCTTGGGGTGAGATGATTAAAAAAAAAAAAAAAAAACAGTTTTAATAAAAACAAAGTTTTCTTATCAAAATGTTTATATTATTATTAACAGGAAAGATCAAATTTTATTTAATTTTTTAAATCCTTTCTAATATGTTCAAAATTTTGATTAAAATTTCATTTTTTGTTTTACCTCAGTGATTCACACTGTTTACGTAAGGCAACTATTAAGAAAATGGAGTCGGTCAAGTAAAATGATTTTGGAGCGAGTAAATTTTGCCAGGCCAGTCGAGTGATATCTTTTTCAAATCTCAAAGGCTGGTTGTAACATTATATGTTAAGTTGAGATAAATTCTTTTCAATTGTAGTTGTGATATATTTTGAATTTTTGGGGGTTTTGTCAGGAGTGCCTGTTCCTCTATTTTGAAATATTTTACAAGCCTTCTGTTTTGTCAGTTAGCTACCCATGGAATTTCCATGTTCCCTGATAGTTAATATTCATTAATATCCTAAATTCTTTACTCTATGAAAATAAAGCTGTTTCTTCTTGTCTATAATTTGCCTTAAAATTTTACAGGACATTTTTAAAAGAAAAATTAGAATGCTTTAGATAGAATCAATGACATAATTTACAAATGAGTTGTATTTATCTATAGAGAACTGAACTTGCTAGTCATGTCTTAATGACACATTGTTGCCCAACTTTTTCTTTTCATACCTTTAGGCATGTTTTAATTTCTTGCATATACCAGCCAATTAACCTGTAAAACTAATTCTAAACTTACAAGACTGGAAAGCCTACCAAAATCATCTTAATTTCTAGGTAGGAAAGTGACGTATCTTGTGTCTAAATGAAACTTATTCATTTGTCTTGCTCTTTAGATCAAAAATGCTGTCTACAATTGATTATTTTGATGACTAGTTTTATGTAAATAATATTAAAGAAAATGTAAGGTAGCCTACTTTTATAAAAAGAATCTTGGAAAAGGAATTTGCCATTGGGAAATTTGTGTTATTGACATATCGTTTACAAATTTCACTTATTATTACTTTGGAATGTTACTACTTTTTTTTTTAAACTCCATACAGCGATTGTTTAACAACATTTCTAAATTTGTTAATTTCAGGTTTAATTACCGTTCTACTCATTATATGGTTAATAATGGGTTTTACAATTTTCTGAATTGGTTTGATGACCGAGCATGGTACCCACTGGGGAGGATCGTTGGTGGGACTGTGAGTATATAATTTTTATCACTCATTGTACAATTAATTTTTGTTTTAGGAATTCTGAATCCTTTCATTGTTTCAATTCAAAATTACATTGATCTTAGAAGAAAACCGTGTTTGTTCAGTGGTTACTCTCCCTCCCAAAAGTAATATTTGACCACATTAATGTATGTTTTGTCTTCTACAATATCTTGTTTTAAACATGTATAACTGTAAACAAATGAAAGAATTTAAAATTCAGAAGAACTATTTTGTTTTCACATATCTGTAGCTTGTATTTGTATTTTTCCCCATCTCAAGTATAAATAAATGATTATCAAATTCTTTCTCATGTGTCCTGGAACTTTTGCCTTCAAGATTTTGCTTACTTTTCTTGGTGTCAATATTTTTTTACAACTTTCATTTCAAGAATATATTTCTATTAAGGAATTTTGATCAAGCAGCACTTTGGTTTGCTATGAAATTGATTTTGCAGCACTTTATTACTTCTGTGATGTACATTTTATAGACACATAATGTTAAGTAAAATGTAAGCAGTTAATCTCCTTATTTGATCTAGTGTTACAATGTTGTGTATATATATATATATATATATATATATATATATATATATATATATATATATATATATATGCATCTCACACATACAAGATGCAAAGCTGCATTCATGAGGAAACCCATTTTAACTGAATGTACTCGCTTAACCCCTGTAAGACACAAATGCTATAAGAACAACAATGAGAAAACTATTTGAAAATACTGAAACAGTATAATGTCCATCTGTAAAGAAATAGGTTTATACCAAAATATAACACCTACAATAGATCATCTACAAACTATATGAGTATGAAATATAGATTTACCCTAAAAGTAAAAAGTTATGTACAAAATATTGGTAGTGTAACTATAAAATTGTATACAAAATACTTTGGCATTAACCCACAGAGGGAGGTTAACATGCCAAAAATTAAAACAAGGGAACCAAACCCATATATATATTAGTACACACTGTTACGAACCCGTTTGGGTCAGCAACACATAAAAATACAATTTTAGTTGGAATAATGCTGAAGGGAGTGAATTAAACTATAATGCAAGATAATTTTATACAGAAAGGAAATTTATTATAACACACAAAAATATTCAGCAAACACACAGGAATAAGGCAACAGAACTATAATATACCGGACACTAGAATGGGTTCAACTTCGTACTAGTTTCACACAATAAGAGGTGAGTCTAATGAGGAAGATATTTGGAGAAAGTTTAGGCGGAATGGAAAAAGGTCATTCAACTCAGCTAAAGATTATATATATATATATATATAAAAACTATACACAGCTAGGGTTTGGTCAGTGATGAACAAAACAATCTATACCTTTCATGGCAGTACGTGATGCATTCACTGGATGTTGAGGAAGGTCTTCGTGCGGAAAATTTCAGTTGGTAGCTTGATGGAAAGTTCTTTCGGCGTCTTGAACAAATAGCTGGAGAGAGGCCACGCCTGGCCAGTAGCCTAACAACTAGGGTTTTCTACTATTTCTTTCTTTTATATAGAAACAGGGGCCTATATTCATTGGCTTTCTCATTCTCTGGTCTTTTCCTTGTTTTCCCTGTAACCATAGTTACCAGGCTATTTAATCTTTTTTTTGTTTTTTGTTTTTTGTTTTTGGGAAGTGTAGAACCTGACCCAGTGACCTAATTCATACTACTCTCCTTTCTGGAGTGGCAGAACCCTGACCGAAGGACCAGTTACTACTACTGTTACTAAAGTGACTATTTCAGTCATGACGCAAAACTTTTGGGGCGAAAAAAACGCTTCTAACTTCCTCATTACACTCCCCACTCTCCTTTAGAGTAAGAATTTTGAATTACAAACAAAAAAAACTTTTATAGGAAAATCTAGTTAAGTTTACACACAAAATATTTCTTTTTGGGCAATCAGTCCTAACACCCGTTTTGTAAAACAATAAGTTCGATTTGTAGCAAAATTATACTACCACAATTTGTCATATTATGCTCTAGATAATGCGTCTGCAATAGCATTGTTCTTTTAATATGCCTTATTATAATGTTGTATTCTTGTAGAAGAAGACTCCATCTTGTCAGTCTCTGGTTTTTTGTTTTTCATCCTTTTGAAGAAAAGTTAGTGGATTATGGTCGGTAAAGACCAAAACATGGATACATGGTGACACTGAGATAGAAGTCGAAGTGTTATAGCGTTGTTAATACTGATAAACATTCCTTTTCAATAGTAGAGTAATTCTTTTGGTGAGTGTTTAACTTTTTGGAGAAGTATCCAATTGCTCTGTCGATACCTTCATCATCTTCTTAGGTTAAGATACCACCCATTCCGACATCACTGACATCAATTTGTAATTTGAATTGTCTTGTGAAATCTGGTGTTGCGAGAGCTGTGCCCTCTATGAGTGTCAATTTAATTTTGTTGAAAGCCGCATCACAGGTCTCACTCCATTTGTATTTTACCTCCTTTCTAAGGAGATCCATGAGAGGACTTGGTATTGATGAGAAATTTTTACAAAATTTTCAGTAGAAACCTGCCATGCCGAGAAATCTCATTAATTGTTTTTTGTTGGTTGGAATAGGATACTCTAGGATAGCAGCCACATTTGTGGTGATAAGCTTAACTTGTCCTTGACCAACAGTATTGCCCAAATAATTCAATTTTGCATGACAAAATTCACTTTTGTTTAGGTTCATACATAGGTTTGCCTCTTTTATTTTAAGGAAGAGTTGTTTTATCATGCGTAAATGTTCATTCCAAGCCATACTGTAAACAATTACATCTGTGTAGATATCACATCCTTGGATGTCATGTAGAAGGGAATGCATCATCCTTTGAAATGTTGCTGGTGCGTTTTTCATTCTGAACGCCATAACCTTGTATTGGTATAGTTCGTCAGGAATCACGAAAACTGAAATTTCTTTCGCATTGTCAATTAAAGGTACTTGCCAATAACCTTTCATCAAATCGAATTTACCTTTGGTTACAGCATTTGCTTTCTGGAAGTCTGTAACAAATTTGTAGGTGCCATCAGATTTTGGTACCAGAATACAAGGCGAACTCCACTGACTTACTTGGTTCAATGATGTCATTCTCCAGCATATACTTCACCTCTGCCCTCAACTGAAGTTTGATGGGATTTACTCTGTAGAAATGATGCTTGATGGGTTTTTCGTCTCTAACTATGACATCATGCACTGCAAACCTAGTTTTACTAGGAACATCAGGAAAAAGATTTTTGAAATCGCTGACCAAACCATGTATTTCTTTTCTATTTTCATTTGACAAATGTTCAAATTTTACATTCAAGTTAGCCAGTATTTCCGAGTTCTTTAAATGACTACTTTGACCTATTTCACCCTCCCTGACAACTGTATCTTCATCGTTATCTAAATCATGTTCAGATGAATTTATTTTAGTAATGTTAGTTACTGTTGTGACTGGCTTAAACATATCTTTTTTATTTCTGTCAATGTAACTTTTTAACATATTAATGTGGCAAACTCTTTTCTGTTTCCTTCGATCTGGGGTGTGGATGATATAATTTAAATCGTTTCTTTTCTATTTCACACAGACCAAAATGCCTTTCTTGTAGGGGATTATGTGGAATTGGTAAAAATATTAAAACTTTATCACCACTTTCAAATGATCAATTTTTACTATCAGACTTCATTCTTGGGAGTTTTAAATTTTCTTGTACTATTTTGAAAGCCTCGTGTAATTTCTCTTTAAAATTCGATACATAATTTAAGAGGTGCATTTCATTTTTCTCTTTAACCATTTTTCTTTTAAAAGTCTTAGGGTTCACCTCACAGTATGTCCGAACACAAGTTCAAAAGGACTGAACCCAAGAGAGTCTTGTACAGCTTCTCTAGCTGCAAACAGAACAAAATGAACGCCTTCATCCCAATCTCTTTTATATTGATAACAAAATTTTCTCATCATGGACTTTAGGGTCTGATGAAAACGCTCAAGAGCTCCCTGTGATTCGGGGTGATAAACACTGGATTTGTGCTGTTTAATATCCATTTCATTCATTAGTTGTTGAAATAAACCAGACATAAAGTTTGTACCTTGGTCTGATTAAGAAAAAGGTATTACCAGCAATAAATAAATAAAATTTAGTTGGCATATCACCAAGGTTGATATGCCATAAAACAAAACCAACCAACCAAAAATCATCAACTTGAGCATCCAGTAGGTGCCATTTTCTCATTAAAATGCCATCATTCATATAATGACACTCCCTAACTTTCTTTGCTTCTTCTTTAGGTAGAGCGCTGTTTTTCAGAAGACAAATTTCTAGGTATTTTTTTTGTTCTATTAAAATTTGATCTCTGTTTAATTCGTTAGTTTTTTCGTCATTCTTAGTTTCTTTTGGGAGAACAAAGAAAATATTTAGAAATTTGTCTTCTGAAAACAGGGAGTGTCATTATATGAATGATGGCATTTTAATGAGAAAATGGCACCTACTGGATGCTCAAGTTGATGATTTTTGGTTGGTTGGTTTTGTTTTATGGCATATTTATTGCTGGTAATACCTTTTCCTTTGAACAATTTATTGTTGTTTTGTGTCTAGTAATACTTTTTTTTTCTTTTCGAGTATCAAGATTTATTGGAATTTGTTTTTAAGGGCAGGGTCCCCAAGTCCTACCCTATTATTTAACCCATAACTGGAGGGAAAGGACGATTAATACCTTTCCCAGTGCTTAAGTGAATGCAGGGTATTCAACTGGAATTCGAACTCTGCTTACCTATTTCTCTTTCTGAGCCAATATTCACTGCACCACAATGCACATCTGTCACTAAACACTTACAGCACCTGGTATTCCCAAGCGGTCACCCATCTAAGTACTGACCAGGGAGTGGAGTCTAACGAGGAAGATATTTGGAGGAAGTTTAGGCAGAATGAAAAAGGGTTGTTCAACTCGGCTAAAGATTATATATATAACTATACACAGCTAGGGTTTGGTCAGAGTGATTAACAAAACAATCTTTACCTTTCATGGCAGGACATGGTGTATTCACTGGATATTGAGGAAGGTCTTCATGCGGAGAATTTTAGCTGGTAGCTTGATGGAAAGTTCTTTCGACATCTTGAACGAATAGCTGGAGAGAGGTTACGCCTGACCAGTAGCCTAACAACTCTAGGATTTTCTATTTTTTCTCTTTTATATAGAAACAGGGGCCTATATTCATTGGCCCTCTCTTTCTCTGGTCTTTTCCTTCTTTTCCCTGTAACCATAGTTACCAGGCTATTTAATCTCTTTCTTTTTTTTTTTGGGAAGAGTAGAACCTGACCCAGTCACCTAATTCATACTACTCTCCTTTCTGGAGTGGTAGAACCTTGACCGAATGACCAGTTATTACTACTGATACTAAGGTGACGAATTTGGTCATGACCCAAGGCTTTTCGGGCAAAAAAATGCTTCTAACTTCCTCATTTTTATTTACTTTTTATATGGGTAGACATTACTACAACCATCCACTCCCCACGTTTTTTTTTATATTCATCTTGCTCTCTTTTTTTTATTCTGCTGCAATTGTCATCAGCCAAATCCAAAATGGAGTCAGTGAAAAGATTATAAAACTTTGTCATCTGGGAAAGGCATGAACCCCTTTTTACTTGGTTAATGGTGCATGGATAATAAACTCTTTTGTTTGTGACTCAATTTTAGTAATATATAATTTACTTTTTAAATGAGTTATTACGCAACCCAGGTTTTAAAATGAAAAATATTAAAAAGTTCTATATAATTGTATTGAACACTTACAACTGTGTACTGGTCTAATTTAATTATGACCAAAAACTAAGTAATTATATGTATATAAAATCCTATGTCAGTGGTACTACACGGAATTTTATACTTTATGCAATCATCAGGTGCATATTTAAAACTGACCGTTTAAGTTAAATCTTATAATCTTAAGGGTACTTTTTCTTTTTCTTGTTTACTGCTGTTAACTATGGGTGTCATGTGATGGTATAATGTTTTGAATGCTGACCTTGCCAGTTCTTATGACTGAGTTATGAGTTAAATCCTCATGTGTTGTGGTGCAGTGGATATCAGCTTGGAATGAGAAATTGGAGAACCAAATTTGAATTTGTTGCATTCACTTACATGCAAATACCCTTGAGAAAGATATTAATCCATCTCTCCCCTCCAGCTATGGGTTACACAACAGGATAGATTGGGTTAGTAACCAGTCTACCACAAAAAGTAATGACAACCTATTGTGGGGAAAACCTTCTGCCCAGTCAGTCATGTCTCTTTTGAGACATGATCGTCCAAGCATGTATCATGCATAGCACTTAACTGATGCCTGTGTATCAGGTTCAAATTTAAACTAAACTTGATAAATATTTTAAAAGTTAAAAACATTATCTGCATTAGAATGTTATAGATTGATGGCTTCAAAGTTGATATTTTGCTATAATAAAACTGCTAAGACTGTTAAATTTTTTTTCATTCATTTTTTTTTTTTTTTTTCATTTTACTTTCAAGCAATACTATAAAACCACTAATGTGTTAAGGACTGTATTGAGTGTTAGAGAATATAAGAAAACATTATCAAGTAGATAGAACAATAAAAGAACAAGAATTAAATCAGTAGATAATGGACATTTTATTTCAATTTTAAAAGATGAAAATTAAACAAAAAGCCGAAAGAGTTGCAAAAGTAATAAGTGTAATAGAAGAAACTGTAGGCATGTCACAGTTACATCTATTTAAACTGTAAAATGGTTAGTTTACTGTCAGTCTAGTCCTCTATGTGCCTTGTCCTTTCAGAATGTAGGCGATTGTGGCTCTTAGCACTTTCTCCTGTAACATCTCGCAACCCCCATTCTGTCATCCACCTGCTCAGATCCTTCAAATATGTTATCCGCTGCTTTCCTCTGTCTCTTTTTCCCTCTATCTGGCCTGTTAGTACATCACTTAAATTCATAAAGTCCAGGTCCCATAGAGAAAAGTAATATTTATTTTGTAATACAAAAATATGGCACGGGGCCAAAAATGGGGTGAGGAAGGCTGGTCTTCAATCCCTTATTTTAAATTTATAATGTTAAGTTATATATCCTAGCTCCTCTGGGCTGTTTTAAGATGTTGGAAATTTAGACCTCACAGAGATAGCTGTAAGAGCCGATCATTATGTGCAAAATGTGGCCATAAAGACTTTGATCATAATAAGGATGAGTGCCAGGATGAGATTCAGTCAGTTAAGTGCTGTATGTGATACACGCTTGGGCGATCATGTCTTGAAAAAGACATGACTGACTGAGCAGAAGATTATCCCGCAGTAGGTTGCCATTGCTTTCTGTGGCAGACTGGTTGCCAGCCAAGGCTATAGAACCCAATCTGTCCTGTCATTTAACCCATAACTGGAAGGAATAGACAGGTTAATACCTTTCCCAAGGGTATTTGTGCGTAAGCGAATGCAAGGAATTCAACTGGAATTTGAACTCGGCTTCCCGATTTCTTGTTCCAAGCCGATATCCACTGCACCACAATGCACATCTGCTGGTAGGATGAGATTAGATGTGCAAATTGCGAGGAGAATCATCCAGCTTACTTTCATACCCGTGAGTTCTGGAAAAAAAAAACCGTGGAAGTTAAGTATTAGATAAACATTTCATTTTCGGAGGCAATAAAAGTAGTTGTAGGGTACACGAGGGGCCCTTCCTATGCAAGATTAATGGCTGGGACAAGTCCAAATAATTCTAATCTCACTGACAAGTATATGGACCTTATTGAGAGACTTGTGCACTTGGAGTCGAATGATTGGTCCAATTTAAAAAAAAAATCTTCAAAGATTTATATTACAACGAATTGGGAAAAGCTTGAAGCTAAAAAAGGAAACTGACAAGAGGCAAATAGCATCATCTCAGACGCATCCATCTGCAGAAGAAAGGTCACGGAGATCACCTCTACATCCACCAAAGTCCTTAAACAGTAGAATAAGTGTATCATTACAGAAAATAGAAACAACCAAACAAAAATTGGAATTGTCTATTGAAATTTAGATGAGATTGAAGTAGATAGCCGAAAGCCGCAGATAGCTAAAACTTCTAAACTAAAACAAATCAAAAACAAATAAACCATAAATAAGTATAAGCATGTATAAAATATTGCAATGGAACTGCCATGGGTTTAAGGCAAGCATTAATGAACTGCTTCTGTTGATAATAGATTTGACTCTGGTAGTTATCTACCTTCAGGAAGCCTTCCTTAACAGGGATGACAAATATAAATATAAGATATGACCAGCAATACAATTACGTAAAGGACACTGGTCTTCGGGAATCGGGTGGTATATCTATCTTAGTCTGAAATGATGTTCTGCAAAGTCTGATAAACTTGAGAACTAATTTACAGGCAATAGCTGTAAAAGTGACGCTGCACATACCAATCGACATCTGCTTGGTGTGCATCCCACTGAATGAAGAAATAAATGAAAATGAATTGCAGGAAATTATAAACCAACTTCCTGCTCCCTTTGTTACTCGTGCACCTTGTGCATTTTAAGTTCAATGCTGATTCTTATGTAATCTGATGAGTAGTAGCATCACATGGTATTGATTAAAATTGATTTTAACAGTTAAGGAATTGAATGAATCTTTAAAAAACACCTACGATACAGCTGTGGAACCAGACGATATTCATTATCAATACCTAAAACGGCTGCCAAACAAATCATTGAAGTTGCTGCTAAAACTGTTTATATGAACGGGTAGTTACTTCCCAGATTTGTGGAGACCGTTTAATCATACCTATTCTAAAACCTGGGAAGGGTGATTCGGAACTTGGAAATTACAGACCCTTAGCTTTAACCAGTTGTCCGTGTAAAACCATGGAAAGAATGGTCAACAACAGGCTGACTTGGTACTTGGAAAAGAACGGCCTAATCAGCAATTACCAATGTGAAGTTCAGAATATTAAACGATTTGCATGACTTTGGCCTCAGAGGCAGACTGACAGAATTCATAAGGAACTTCCTAAAACATTGAAATTTTCAAGCCGCAGTAAGAAGTACACTGTCATTCGTGCAAGAACAAGAGGAAGTAGTTTCACAAGGATGCATTCTATCAGTGATAATTTTTTTGTGTGTGTGTGTTATAATCGACTCTATTGTGAAATCTCTAAGCTCAGGAGTTAGATGCTCCCTTTATGTAGACAATTTTTTTAATCTTGTACAAATCTTGACATATGAACACAATAGAAAGGCAACTTCAACAATGCCTAAATAAAATACAGAAATGGGCCATGCAAAACAACAATAAAATGTATGCATTTCTGCAAACTAAGAAAACTTCATAATGGTCGATGCTTTAAATTAAATGAAGCAGAAATTCCAGTCGTGGAACAGCACAAGTTTCTAGGTGTGATTTTGATAGGAAACTTTCATCCCTTATTTGAACTATTTGAAGACGAAATGGAGCAGTCTTTCATCTTCTGCATGTAGTGGCTCATACCGAATGGGAAGCAGATCAGTATACACTGATCAAACTATATAGATCACTACTTCATTTCAAACTGGATTATGCTAGTTTTATATATGGTGACAGCCAGAAAGTAATACATAAAAATACATAAAGTGCAATTTACCATCAAGTGTTCAGGGCTTTTAGGACATCCCTGATGGTGAGCTTATACACAAAAGCCGTTGAAACACCTCCACATTTATAGCGTATTAAATTGGCATTGCAGTATTATGTAAAACTTAATCTTGCCCAACTAATCCAGTCTATAGATGTACATATGAACCAAATTATTGATCAGTCATGCAGAAAATGTCATACAACCATATGGATTTGGTATGGAACTCATTGCCAAAGAATTAGGTACTCCTCTATCAAATATCCAAGAAACAATGGTCTCCAGAATTCCACCATGGGCAATTAAACTTCAAGCTATCTTCGAAATGCATAATTTTCCAAAGAAAAAAACCTACTTTCTCACATTTTTGGATGTATTCCAGAAAATATTGGAAAACACAAAAATGTATAAAGATGGTTCCAAAAGTGGAGACAAAATAGGATGTGCAGTAGTCAGTCAAAAACTTACCAAAAAGAAACACACCCCAAGGGGAAGTTTCATATTCACTGCAGAGGCTTATGCCATCAAATTGGCTCTAGACATCCTTACTGAGAGCAAATTAAAGAGCTTAATTTTTTTTTTTTTTTTTTTTTTTTTAAACCCACTCTTCATCCTGTCAGCCTTAGAGGAAAACAATTTCAACAATTCACTGATCATTAAATTATTGCAGAAAATCAGTGCATTGAACAAAAAGAGAAATGTAGTATTATGTTGGATCCGTAGCCACACTGAAATAAAGGGTAAGTCTAAAGCAAACTTGGCAGCCAAATCAGCTTTGGACGCGGATGTGGATACAGGGATAAAGATCTCATATACAGACTTTAAGGAGGGAAAAAAAATAAACATTTTTAAATATATTTTGATGGCAGGAGTACTGAGACTATTATCCACATATGCTCCATGCAATTCAGCCATATGAGAATGACACATTCTTTCTAATGAAGTTCAGCCGGTGTGCCAAGCATGTAAACAAGTATTATCAATTAAACATATTTTGACAGTGTCCCGAACTAGCTATCTTAGACAACAATTTTATAATACTAATAGCATGCTTGATCTGTTCGAAAATGTAAACATGAATAATATACTATCATATCTAAAAGTGGTCGACCTCTACAAGAAAATATAAAATAGAGAGAAATATATATATATATATATATATATATATATATATACACTAGCAGTATAACCCGGCATTGCTCAGGTGTAATGAAAGCTTTAAAACTAATCCATGGTCCTGGAGCTCAGACTCTTTGGACGTTGGCATGAAAGAGTAAAAAGCAATAGTTGTTTCCAGTTAAAATGAAATCGTAGACTGAAAGAAAGATGAATGGATGTAAGCCAAATTTTCATTTTCTGGTATCGATATCAAATAAGTTTTTTTTTTCGTCGTAAACTGAATTTTGAAGGCTAAATAAGTCCTCTAAGTAAATGGTATCATGGCTGAGATTAAGAACTACAATTATACCTACTTAGTCAAACCTGAAGCAAAAACTAAAATAAATGGGTTGAAAAAAAATACAGACATACAGGCAGATAAACAGACACACACACAAACATCTTGCCTTATATATATATATAATCAATTTTTCTGCACTATTGTAAGAACTGCAACCTTGAAACTTCTGAATATCGTTTCTTATTTCTTTGTCTATGAGTAATATCAAATTTGATTAAAATCGGACCACTCCTTCTATAACCAGATTTTTTCGATTTTCAATTTATCGGGGGTACCTTGGCACAAAACCTAGCTAACAATACTCGCAGACGCTTATAGTACAACTGTAAATTTTCAAGAAAATCGGTTCATCCGTTTCGGAGTCTATAGGTAACACACACACAAAGTTCCATTTATAAATTAGTTTAGCTGTGTGTGTGTGTGTGTGTATATATATATATATATATTACCAGCAATGCATTTGATTCTTGTTAAAGCTCTCTTTACAAAAATGCAATGATGAAATATAATCTAAAACTTGATTTACAAACTAATTTCTTACAAATCTTGTGCTCAGTATCCCGGCTGGCAATACATCAACCAAGCAACCCATTAATAAAAAAAAATTCTGTATTCATTGCTGTATTTGATACTGATTATATTTTTAGAATTGCATAATCTGCAAAACTAGTTGGCTTTTTCTTTTTCTTAAATGCAAGTAAAACTTAAAAACAATTATGAATAATTACTGAGTTCTCTATTTAAAAATGTATGATGTAAAATTAAGAGTTATGGTGGGATTTGGTCGAAGCCAGAACACCATGTATGAAGTATTAATTGGTTCAACTTTTCAGTTAGCTACAAAGGTGGTTAAACTTGTATTTATCGAATGTATGTTGTCTATGCTTGTTAGTTTTATTGTTAAATTTCCCTCTCTCTTCTTTTTAAGGTTTATCCTGGCTTGATGGTAACCTCTGGATCAATCCACTGGGTACTTCATGCTCTTAATATCCCTGTCCACATCAGAGATATTTGTGTGTTCCTTGCACCTATATTCAGGTCAGTAATAAATAATAATTCAAATTTCAGTGTTTTTTTTTTTTTAAAATTATTCTGTTTGACTAAAATTTAACTATTGCTCTGATTAATGAACTTTTGAGATAGAAATCTTTGGAACATCAAAGGTGAGACAATTCTATTAACATTTTGTCATTCTGTTTGTGACTTTATTAGCTGTACAAAAAGTTTCACCTGCCATTGAAGGTGACTCTAATCCCTGAACAATAATGTTTGAATTTCATAGTTGTGTTGTCATATCCTGCTATGGCAATAGAAAACACCTTTGAGTGAAAATTAACAGAAATACTGCACTTGAGAGGCCTTGAAAAAGAAGGCAGTGTAAAGGGGATATTAATAATGCAAGCTGCTAAATGCTAATCTTGTGGTGAGAATGTCGTCTTGGAAATTTTTCTCCAACTTCAGTCAGTTAAAGTGAAACACGCTTGGGCGATCATGTCTCGAAAGAGACATGACTGACTGGGCAGAAGATTATCCCGCAGTAGGTTGCCATTGCTTTCTACAATAGACTGGTTGCCAGCCAAGGCTATAGAACCCAATCTATCCTGTTATTTAACCCATAACTGGAAGGAAGAAACAGATTAATACCTTTCTCAAGGGTATTTGCGCATAAGTAAATGCAATGAATTCAACTGGAATTCGAACTTGGCTCCCCGATTTCTCATTCCGAACCGATATCCACTGCGCCACAACGCACATCCTCCAACTTACTACTTCTAAAATAGCAAAAATGAAGGTCTGTTTGGTTTTGAGGATAAAAATTGATTGGTAAATTACAGTATAACCCGGATATAAGAGAGATTTTCTCTAGTCCCAAATTAGAACCTGTGGTAATGTATATAAAATAGACCAAACCCGGATATAAGATAATTCTTATCCGGTCACGACAACTCTCTTATATCCGAGTTGAAATTAGAAATGGAAATTACTTTAAACTTTCTATACAGTCATTTGGTACATTATTTTTTGTAAAAAATGATTTCCACAAACCATTGAAAATTCACTTGAAATTTTTTAAACAAAATAAAAACATTTATAAAATTGTTTTAAGCTTAGGCAGATAAGTTAATGTCTGGTTTTATAAAATTCTTAAAAAAAAACTTTTAAATGAAACTAAAATGCAGTAATAATTTTTATTTATAGAAATCCACAGCTAAACAGAATTGTCTCACTGAGTTGTATATGATTGCTAGCAGATTTTTAAGTAAAAGCAAGAGTTTAGGATGCATTACATAATCTAAAATCAGCAGGTTCATAAAAAAAACAAGTTGAAATCAAAATTAGGTTCCGCTTCAACTTAAATGCAAATCGGCAAAGTGAAATAGCTTCTTTCTGCACACTTGCCGACAAGTTGTCACATCCTCGTATTGATTTAGCAAAACAAAAAAAAAACGACTGCATAAACAACTTCCCTATATTTGATTAACATGATCCTCTCACAGTGCAACTATTTGGCTGCAATGGCATATTCAACAGTAGTAGCTGGTCATTTTTATTTTTTATAAAGTGATGTTGAAGTTTTTAAAGTAGCTGTAAAAGTGGAGGCTTATGACCACATGTTGAAACAATGGTGCCTGTACAAGTTAAGCAACGGTTAGTACCTGGATGAGTGACCGCTTGTCTTATTGTATGTATGGGTGGTGTAATGGACAATGGCTTGGAATTGTTAATAAGAGCCAAGCTGGGTTTTTTTTTTTCTCACTGATGTGCAAATACTCTTGGGAAAGTTGTAAATCTGCCTCTTCTCTCTCTTAAAAGTTGATCAATAAGACTTGTATCACTAAGCATTATCTCAAAAGAAAAATTAAAATCTAAACACATTTTCTGGCTTTAAATAACCTGCAAAGTATTGATAATCTGTAGAAAATTAATCACTTAGGTAAAAGTGACTTTAAATTGTTGAATGTAAAATCTATCAAGTTTCAACAAGAGCAGTACTGAAGAAGTTTCTCTTTGACAATACAAACAAGGACAGTAACAAGAACTGATGAGCATCAAAAATTCTAAGATGCTTATCTTAACAAAACAAGCAATTACTTGCATCATCTTATTAAACTATGAAAAAAATGACTGAGGAATTCATCCACTAATTTCCGTAAAGTCCTTTAATTTGAAGTTGGTGTTTGTTGGAGAAATGGGGAGGGGGTTGATGTTGTTTACCTATTTTTTTTCTAGAAGTCTGTTTTCATTTTGTAAACCCTCTTAGTGTATAATTTGAACAGACTTAAGAAGTAGTTTAGCTTTTTTTTTTTTATTAGTTCTAGGGGAGGTCTTGTGCATAACATTCTGTGCCATGTGGCATGGTTTCATTGCATGTCAACCAAAGAAAGAAAATTGCTAATGAAAGCGAAGAGTGGGTTTTACATTAAACAGTGACTAAAAGGTCTGAGTATGAATAGTTGTTGTATCCAGGCTTGAAATTAATGTCATCTGATGGACAAAACATTGATTTGGAATAACTACTTAACTAAAAGCTACTGATTTTAAAATAAGAAAAATCTTACTTCTTAACACATCACTCAATAAATCCCGGGCCTAAATAATAAAACAACTTTTAGGCAAAATTCAACTTTATTCATCAACATGGCCTCCTTCTCGGGTGATATACTGATTCCAACACTTGACTAACAATTCAATGCCTTTTTTGTAGAACGATTTGTCTTTGACCTTAAAATACACCTCAGTTTCTGATATCACCAAGCATGTGTGCAATGATGAAGTGCTGGAAAGAATGGCCATGAAAAGAAAATTAATAGTGAGCATCAGGAAGAGACAACTGAAGTTCCTGGAACATGCAATGAGGGAGGAGGGCTTGGAGAACCTGATACTAACAGGGCCAGATAGAGGGGGAAGGGAGGCAGAGGAAAGCAGCGGAGAACATATTTGAAAGGCCTAAGGAGGTGGATGACAGAATGGGGGTTGTGTGGTGTAACGGGAGAAAGCATGCTAAGAGCCACCATGGCTAGGAAGACTTGGAAAGCCATGATCACCTACATCCTGAAAGGACAGGGCACATAGAAGAAGCAGTGCCCCACACGTAATAATCAAGGGCGTTACACTCAGGGGAGTTAAGTGGCCATATGTAGGGAGTGATGTAATGACATAAATTGTCTGGCAGCCATGACTAGGTTCTCCTGCTTGTATGGCATGGTGCAGAGTCCTGTTGCTAGACATAGGGTCTTACAGCAGCCACCCTCTTGAGCCAGGGAAGCACTACCTCCTCAAGTCACTTAAACCTTTTTGTTGAGTCTGAGCCCCTGTGGGGAAATGAATGGAGGCATAATGACAGCATCACTTGTGATCACTCTAAACGCCATGATGTTGACTGGATATATCGTCCAACTCTTTACTAATTCTCTGTACTGTTCTCAGATTGACACCCAAACATTCTGAAATGTTCTTCTGGTGCGAATGCCAAGCAGTACAAATTTCTGGCTGAGTGAATTGCATCAAACGGTGCCCAACTGACCCTACTATACAGTGCACTCGGCAAAATCAAAAACATGCTTACATAAAATTTAAGAAAATATAATAGCGACAATTTACCCATTGCACCCTGTACAAACAAAAATTTATATCTACTTATCAACATACTTATATATATATATATATATATATATATATATATAGTATTCATGCAAAAAATATAAATACATGCACAAATAAACACACACACGTATGCGTAAGTTTTAAGGTAGGCTATATTTATGGGTTAAAGTGTTCAACGTCAGGGATAGAACATATGCAGATATAAAAGTGGACATTGAGATCAGCACCCAGCTGTCGTCATCGTGTTTCATGCTTAAATGTAATATTCAGGCCATGTGCATTGTTTCAGCTCTTTTTCTTTTTTATTTATATATATATATATATATATATATATATATAATTACACACACACAGAGGTCAATAGTGCATTATGGGTTGTTCTGTTATTCTAGGGGGCTATTGAGTAGTAATAATTGTGGATCCAATTGCAGTTTTGTAGCTATTTTAGTCTATAACTTTTTATGTCTAGTCTTTTTATTTATTTATATTTTTAATTATTACTTAAGTGAATCCTTGTAAGATATTTTTCACTTAATATAATTTCTATTTTGATGTTATAACAGCTAAAATGTCACTTTGGTGAATGATTTTCAGTTCTTGAGTTATAGAAAGTTATCAACCATGTGAGTTATCAAATCAAGACCCATTTAAACGTGTTAATATGCCAGGCAGTTGACATCTTGTATTCTAATTGTCCTGTCAAATTTTTATTTTTCTCATTCACTTGTGCTTTATATTTCCAGTGGCCTGACCGCATTGGCTACATATTTTTTCACCAAAGAAATATGGAGTGCAGGTGCTGGGCTATTTGCTGCCTGCTTTATTGCAATAGGTAAGGATGTTTTTCTTTTTTTCTCTCTCTCTCTCTCTGTCAATGTGTAAATGAGAAGTAATGTCATACTTTTTGGTGAAATCATCTTGATCACTTAGCTGTACAAGATTCTAACTAAATCGCTCTGTCTATATTCATAATTTTTTTCCCCCTTTAGCCACCTTGTTTAAAGATACTTTTTCATTCATTCACAATTTGGATGTAAATCCCAAATACTCTGACCTATAAGACTCGCTACTTTTTCCTGACTAATAGATTTTCATGAGTCTATAATAAATGTATGAAAAGAAAGTTGTTTTGGCCTGAAACAAATCTGGGGGAGGGGGTTGTAGATGAAGTTCCAGTAACATTATTTTTTTTTTTTTTTTTTTTTTTTTCTCTGCTGAAATGAGGGTCAGCTTTTTATTCCATCAAATACAACATTTCTATATTATCACTTTCTCTTTTTCATCAAAAAATTAAAAAAAAAGATTCCTGTCTGTAAAGGCAAAGCTGAAAGGAAATTTCTTAGTTTTTATAGCATTAAATTTATTTAGAAACTGAGACGGTTCCATCCAACAACATAAATGTGGAAAAATTTTCCCAAAAAGCTTGAGAAAGTAACTCTTTGAAAGGTATAGATAAATGTTTCAATTCAGGAAAAGGAGCTTTAATGAGATTTAAAAATGCTAAACAATTAAAAATTCTTTTTAAAGTGAATTTTTAAAATTTTATCTTGTTCCAGAAAACCTTTTTGTATTGAATTAATTTTTATGTAGATTTTAGTCTTTGAATTTTTTGAATTTTAGTCTTTGAATTTTTTGAATTTTAGTCTTTGAATTTTTTGAATTTTGCTAAAGAAACTAGAAAATATGAGGTGTGTGTTGTGTTATATATTTTTATATATATACACACAAAAAAAAAAAGAAACAAAAACCATAAAACTCAAGTCAAAATTCCATGTATGCCTCCTAAAATAAGACTAGGAAACCAAAAAAAAATTAGCTTTTCCTTTTCGTATTATTATGTGTTAAGTTGTAACAAAAGAAGAAAAAAATGATTGACCAAAACTCCGAGCTAAATCACAGACAAATATTTAATTTACAAAAACACCAAATAAAATATTTACAAATATACAATTTTTGTTGCATTCAAAACAAGAAACATAGTTTACAACTGGTGAGTGTTAGAAGGAGAGAAGGGGAAGGTAAGGAGTCAAGTATCTTTACCCAGTTAAGCTAGTGAAGCGTTATACTTTTTGGAAATCTTCAAATATGTATATGAAGAATAATTTCCATTATGGTCAATGAAAGAATAAAAAATATCTATTTACTTTTTTAGTTCCATAAGGTTCTCTTTCAGGTTTTAGTTGGTCGGTAACTTTTCATAGATTCTTTCGGCTGGATATACAAATCCTGAATTGGAGTTGATGATGTCAGAAAATCCTTTTAACAACTACTCTATTCCCAAAACTTATTTTTATAGAAACTAACACCTAATTTGCATATTTCTAGAATCTCTCAAATCTACTGAAATTTTCTCAAACATTCTAGCATCTTCCAAACATTCTGTTTCTAATTTCTCTATTTAACGACTACTTCATGAATTAAAACTTTTTGTAATAACAAGTTGGACTCAATAGAATCCCTTATTATAATTTTTAACTTTTTTTAGACATTATTAATATCATTTTTATATATAAATGCATACTCATAACACTATGTATAATCCTGCTTCCAAATAGTTTCCTAGATGCATAGAGAAAGCTGTTATGAAATTATTTTAGATAGTATGAAGTACTGCAGATCTTCACTGAAGGTTACTAAATAGTTGTGGAAAAGGTGTACTTGATGTAAGCACAGTAAAGAGATTTGGGCTGAGTTAAGAGCAATCCTATATAGAAATGAAACTTACTGACAAGCCCTGCAGTAGCAAGCTAGCTACTGATGTGAATTAAGATAAAACCAAACAAGTTTTACAAAAACTCCATTAAATGTTTCAGATGTGCCTTCAGTTTAATGTAGTTTCTAGGTTACTCAAAATAAAAATGGTAAAAAAAAAAAAAAAATCATTAATTTTTAGTGAAACCTTGTTAGAATGTTCAAGCTTTTCAATAGCCAAAACAAAGTGGATTTCATGATGGAGCAGAGGATAGTTCTATCCATTAGTGGCTATGTAGAGATTACTTACCTTGTGTGGTGAAGCAAGCATGTCTACCTGGCATGCAAAACGAGTAAAGAAAAAGATATATGGTCGCCCCAACACCTTAATTTAAGAAAGACACAGTCTTGGAGCTAGGAGATTTGATAAGTTTTTGGGTTTATACATATTTTTTCACAATATCAGCTCAGCTTAAAAACACCTTGAGATAGAGAAATGGGGGAGAGCACTTGTGAATGTGGTACTGCGTACACGGAAAGACTTTGAGTGGGTACTTGGGTCAGTTTTTCACAAACTACAACTATCTATTTCAGCAAAAATGACAGAGGGGACGTTTGACCTCAAACTCATTCCCTAATTTGATGGCTTTGTGTCTGGACCATCAGTGGTCGAATGAATTGAGAGGGCTGAGTTGGCCTGTAAGTTGTGCCAGGTGGAACATCCACAGCATGTAGTCCCTTTAAGGCCAATGGGTAGTGTGTTTAGTCTACCAGTAGGTGAGAGAAGGGAAAAAAAAATTTTTTTAGCTCAATAAAATCCACATTGTACACGCCATTTGCTACTCTTTTTTGGGGGGGGATCTTTATTTATGAGAAAATTGTGATGGCTCCATCCCAGAGAATCGGTAGATGTCTGTCTAGTGGAATTTACGAAAACTTTCATTCTGTTCAGTGGAACGAGCAACCATGGCCTGGCACTTGCATTTATGCGGGGGTTACCAGACTGAGTTAAACATCTCCTTCATGCTTTGACCTGAAGGGACAGTGGCCGGCTACTTCTGTATCCGAGAGATAACTCCTCTCCCCCACCTTGCCCGGCCTGATCCCCCCCCCCCCCCAAATGACTGTGCTGTTGGAAAATAAACAGAATGTCTGCCCAATCATGGATTATCAGGAGTTCAAGCAATATGTTGACGTGCACACAAAAACTAAGGGAGTGGCAACAGAAGGATCAGATGTTGCTATGCTAGATATGTGCCATACCATGTTGACAAATCATTATGGCCCCCTTTCAAATTGAAGATAAATGGGCAGATATTGTCTCACCCACTTGGGTTTTGGGCTCAACATGGCACCACTAATAATGCGATCAATTTTGAATTCTGTGGTCACACAGGACAAAACCCTTCAGGAGAGCCACATCATTGTACATTGACGACAACATGCGGCATGTGTTAAGGCACATCTTCAGGTATTCAGACTGACAAGTAAGAATCTAGAACGTTTAGAGAGTGGCACCTGCACGCTGGAATTGCGTGTTTGGGAGGAGCTGGGTAAATTGCAATAGTTACAGAATGACCTCCCACTGCTGCCTAACATGCTCACTTGTCGAAGCATCTTTTTCCCTGTTTTGGAAATTGACTGGACATTTGCCAGTATGTGGCTGGCTTCATGTTACAACTGCATTCATAAAATGGCACACAAACTCTTTGCTGGGAGCTGGGGCATCCAACTTAAATTCTGGTAAGCCTATCAACCATCAATGAATAGCATCGTAGCGAGATGCCATTGCACCATCAAGTGAATTGCTACCTGGTAGGGATGTTTCATTATAGTAGTGTTATATTGGTATGTGACACCAAAAGATGACACAACAGCCAACTCCATATATAATTATCAATCCCACATAAAGGGTATTGATGTTGCACTACCACTTGAGCACATGGATCCTGGAATTTATAAAGTAGATGTGGTATGGTTGACGTTTGACACAATTCAAAAAAGGATCAGTGATAGTCTATATTTCATCAATGGAATGCCATGCCATACCAGAGACCTCTGTCTGTGTTAGTTTTACATCGTCGGAAGATGACGGCAGGGATAAGTCATCTGAAAGCGACTCAAGTTCACCACTGTTTTTCAGTGCAGGGCCAGGCTATTCATTTATAGAACCAGCAGAAACTGATGCTGAAGATGACTACGATGATGCCAATAAAGAGAGAAACCAAGTGGGCACAAATGGATCCTGTTCACCTTTATGTAGAAGCACTTGACGAAGGTGACTGTCATCTCCATGTCGTTTGTGATCAGTAGATCAGGGAGGAGTGTAGAAGGAATGACTCACCTTGTGTAGCGAAGTGAGCATGTCTGGTATGCAAAACAAGTGAAGGTGGCCACCCTAACACCTTAATTTAAGAAAGACAGTCTTGGAGCTAGGAGAATTGGCGAGAGTGGTTGGGTGTATGCAAATTTTTTGCGAGATCAGCTCAGCATAAAAACACAGAAATGGTGGAGGGGAGAACACTTGTAAATGTGGTACTGCATACACAGAAAGACTTTGAGGGAGTACTTGGGTTAGTTTTTCACAAACTACAGCAGTTCTATTCGTTACGGCTATGGAGCAGAAGGTAATTCTTCCTGTTAGTGGCCATGGAGGAGGCACTTAAAGAACTGTAGTTCTTCAATATTTATATTTTTTCTTATTCACTATTTACAAAGCAGCCAACAATCTTCTATGAAGTGAGTGTATATGCTATCATTCAAAGACTCTGAATACCACGGTTGAGAAGGAAGATGATGCCAAGGACTAGATTTGGAATCTAAAGAGTTTTTTTTCGTCTGCTATTGAAATATGTTGTCATTAGAGAACGGGCATTACATTTTAACTTCTAATCTTGGCTATATTAGAATCCTTAAAAATCCTTCATTTAACTATGTAATTATGTATTCATGAAGCTAAGTATTAATATAGAAAATAAACAAATACCTTCAAACAAGTCAGAAATATTAAGTTTTACAATTTCTATTTTTTAAACTAATACAAAAGGCATTTCAGATTTTGTATAAAGAATGTTAACATGCTTTGATTAGTTAAACAATCAATCAGTTAAGTGCCATATGTGAAACACGCTTGGACGATCATGTCTCGAAAGACACATGACTAAGTGAGCAGAAGATTATCCCGCAGTAGGTTGCCATCACTTTCTGCGGTAGACTGGTTGCCAGCCAAGGCTATAGAATCTCTTATTTAATCCATAGCTGGAGGGAAGAGACGGATTAATACTTTTCCCAAGGGTATTTGTGCATAAGTGAATGCAATTCAAATTCGAACTCGGCTCCTCGATTTCTCGTTCCAAGCTGATATCCACCACACTCTTAGTAACCTTTGATATGTGTTGAAAAGAAATTTCCCATATTTAAGACAATTTATCTACTGTTCTTTTTATCAAGTTCTTTTTGATAAATTAACTTTTTTTTTTTTTTTTTTTTTTTTAACTACTCAAGATTTAACATTTTTATACAAAATCTGAAAAGCCTTTTGTACAAGTTTAAAAATATGTGAAATCATAAAACTTAATATTTCTGACTCTTTTGATGAAGGCATTTCGTAGGTTTCTATATTTGCATGTTAATACTTAGCTGTATGAATATATGATGCTAATTTTCTCAACTTTCTAAGACATGAATTAATTACTCTTCTATTTGTTGAATGAACAATTTGTAAAGAATGAAATATGAACAGTTTAAACACAATTGCATCAACATGTATCATTTGTAGTTTTATATATATAGCTGAATTACTCAGCGTTGGCTTTGAAGGCATTTGAATTGCTAATGAGCCATTGTAGACTTTTATACAACCTGAATTGGCAGGTTATTTTTCTAGTTCTCACTGTGAAAGCATTTTTTCATGTTTACAACACTTGTAAAAGGCCTTTGAATTTCAGTGGTTATAAAAGAAAATAAGAATTACTAATGTCCCACACTATGTTTATAGAAAGAAACTAAATTTAAATTTACATAAATCTTAGATTTTTGTGAACTGTGACTCAAACTTTGTCTTTTTTTTTTAAAATCGTATCACCCCCGAGCAAGGCGGTAACGCCACTGATGTGCAGGGGGCTACGTAATAGTGAAAAGATTGGAAAAGAGAAAGCCAGAAACCACATCCTAAACAGGGAACAAGGGATGAGCCTCTTAACCTGTTCAATAGACGTGGGTGGAGTGTGAACTGGACGATAGATCTATCTTGGCAAATTTTTGCATTTAATTTTTATCAGCTACAGAAAGGGTTGATTGGAAATATTTAAAAATTTGTGGCTTGAATATATAAAACTAGCAGTATAGCCCAGCGTTGCTCGGGTGTAATGAAAGCTTTAAAACTAATCCATGGTTCTGGAGCTCAGACTCTTTGGATGTTGGCATGAAAGACTAAAAAGCAATAGCTGTTTCCAGTTAAAGTGAAACCATAGACTGAAAGAAAAATGAAAGGATGTAAATCAAATTTTGATTGGGTTAGGAGAGGGGGCAGGATGGCTATGCTCTGGACAGGTCGCTTTTTAATTTTGTCTGGGTAAACTATATAGTGGGACCTTAGATTTTTTTAAAATGGGTAGACAATTTTTACTTGTCTATCTATGAGTACATGAGATAGAAAGTTTAGGTCCAAATTTAGGTTGAATGATTATAGTATTAGTTATATTGTGTTTAGAGCAACATTTTAGTATAGTAAGGGTTTTTATTTTATTAATACAATATTCATTTTTTTTATTTTGTGGATGAAACATAGTTATCAATTAAATTTTGAAGAATATTATTTTGTTTGAGTAAGGTATCTAGTGGGGACCACTTAATACTTAAATAGGTAAATAATTTTTTAACTGCAAGTTGAATTTTTTATATTTTACTCTGTGTTTTTTTTTTTTTTTTTTTTTTTTTCCAGTTTATTGAAAATACAATTAAAAAAAAAAAATTAAAAATTACATTTCTTTGACTTAGTTCCAGGTTATATCAGCCGATCAGTTGCGGGTAGTTATGACAATGAGGGAATTGCCATATTTGCTCTGATGTTTACTTACTACACTTGGGTAAGTTTTTTTTTTTTTTAGTTTGTTTTTCTCTTAATTTTTTTGCATTTGACATAATCATCTTGTATCATTTATATCAGCATTTGTAAAAAAATTTTTTTACTGCAACTCACAGAAAGAACCACACATTGCCTCGCAACCCATTATAATACCTACGTCTACTAAATCAGACAAGCTCTGTTTGCTAGGTTCATTTATTTATCAACAATTTATACATATATATCTTATGATCTGCAGATTGGAATTGCATGTATCTATTTGTGTTATTGCTGTAGAGTGGCTGACACTCCTGCAGCACTCTCAATGCTGGAATGGCCCATGGTCTATTTAATTAAAGAATAGTAGCATTTGAAGTGTAATATTCAAACTGATTACTTCAGTTGCTATTGCAATCTAAACCCCTCCTCTCTGTTGTTTTGTCTGTTATTGTAATTATCCTACTGTTATCTGTATATTCGTTTAGCACCGGATATTGTGCTGAATAATACTACAGCACACTTTCTTTTATTTTGTGTATTGTATCCACCTCAACGATAGTTATTTGTATGAAGATAAAATTACTTAAAAAGGCAAATTTAAAGGAAATTCTGACCCAGAGGTAAAGTAAATAATATGGGGAAAAAAAAGTCATTTAATGAGATGAATGCTTGTGTGTTCATAAGCAGCTGATTCCAATTGAAAACACAGGAAAACAATGCTACACACATATCAGGTTTAGTGTCGAGCCTGTTTCTGTCCTCCTTAAATCTGGAAAATCTTGGTTCCTTCAAATAAGTAGTTGTAAAAGGTAATAGCCTTTTTACTTGGTAGTGGAATTTTCCCTTTGGTCTTGACCTTTAAAATGAGCAGAAATTTAATTTATTGAAATCATTAAGTGTAAAGGAACAACTAAGATGCAACAATTCAATTTCATCTTCAGATAACATCTTTAACTCAATTATTGATTCAGGACTCTTAAAAGCAAATGGATTTTTTTTTTTATCCAAAGGCTTTTCTTCACTGGTACAAATTTCTCCTCAGGGAAATAGTTGTTAAATCTTTGAAATTGGAAAGTGAGATGTGACAAGATCTTGAGTTTTAATATTCCCGGGAAGTGTTATAACAGAAGACGGAAAGTGCGACACAGATCCGAAAACGAATTGGCATGGCAAAGGAACATGTGCTCAGAGCCACCAGGGATAAGGAAAAGTGGGAGGCCATGATCGCCAATGTCCTGAAGGGACATGGCACATAGAAGAAGTAAGTTCTCAGCAGTGTGTTGTAACGAAGTTGAAGACCTATAATAGATGGGATGATCGCTTTTAAGTCTTACTTGCCATAGCCTCAACATTTCTGAAAACCTTCAATATGTTGCCATTTTTTTCTTTGAAGTTTCATGTTTAAATCATTAAGAATGCCAAAAATGTTTGTTAATTCAAATATCATATACTACAGTATAGCAGCGTTGCTCGGGTGTAATGAAAGCTTTAAAACTAATCCATGGTCCTGGAGCTCAGGCTCTTTGGAAGTTGGCATGAAAGACTAAAAAGCAATAGTTGTTTACAATTAAAGCGAAACCGTAGACTGAAAGAAAAATGAATGGATGTCAGTCAAATTTTGATTTCCTGTTATCGATATCAAATTTTCTGCACTATCGTAAGAACTGCAACCTTGAAACTTCTGAATATCGTTTCTTATGTCTTTGTCTATGAGTGTATCAAATTTGATGAAAATCAAAATCTTCTATAACCCGATTTTTTCGATTTTCGATATTTATTGGGGGTACCTGGACCCAAAACCTAGCTAAGAACACTCGCAGACACTTATAGTGCAACTGTGTAAATTTTCAAGAAAGTCGGTTCCCCCGTTTCGGAGTCTATAGGTAATGGATATATACACACACACACAGTTCCATTTATAAATAAGTTTAGGTAGATATATATATATATAGATCTCGAAAATCTAAGTGAGCCAATAACCTCCCACGGTTTCGCTTAACAGCTTGTCAGCTGTTAAGCGAAACTGTGGTAGGTTATTGGCTCACTTAGATTTTCAATTTTGTTTGCTCTACTTTCGCATTGGGTGCTTTGTGCACTCGGCTTTCGTATAGAGCTCTTTATTGTTAAGGTTTTCGTCTTGGGTTTTTTTTTTTCTTTCTCATGGATGTTTGACTTTTTGTTCAGGTATTTCGTTTGTTTCTTTTTGTTTTTTTTTTCCCTTCTTTTCCCTGCGAATTAGTTCCCGGTAGGTTTCAAGACGATATCAGTTGTAGTTTAATTATTGAATCTTGACAGAATTAGTTCTGTTGTTATTGGTATTACAACTATAATTTATATATATATATATATATATATATATATATATATAAAGCTTACCTAGATGAAAAACTAGTGACAAATTTATTGCTGTGCAACATTTACAGTTGTTTATATTCTGCACTTTACTGCTCTCACTTGTTCCCCACATTGTGATTAGTTTGATCGTAAGCAGGCCAAGAGTCAATTCTTTGTCAATTTCTCTGCCTCAGGCTGGTCTGACTAGAGTGAAGACATAGAGTAATAAAATAAACACTTAAAGTAAAATGAAGGAGAGAAAAAAAAATACCGTTTTATCTTGAGTATTGTATACAGTAGTTTCATTAGTAACGTTTTACATGCCAGGTTGTCAATCTAAATTGTCTCCGAATCAAATGCAATGCTTAGTTAAACTGGTAAAGGTTGGCTTGTGTAATTAAAGAAGTTTTAGTTGATTTTGGTAAACTTGGCTCAAGGTTGATGTCAGTTACGATTAGGCAGTTAGTCATGTGTGGTCTTCGGAAATCTGTTTTTATCTTCAAGTCTTCCATCCAAAGTCTCTGTCCAATCTCTCCCTAATTCATTTCACACATTCATTTTTATTGGTGTTTGCCAAAAAACTGATGTTAGGGTATGAGGAAGTTGGGAATTGGTATTTTCCCCACTTGTTGTCTTCACTGCCTTTGGTCTTGAAAAAAAAAACAGTTTTACAAACTTAGTAGTCTCTTCCCACAACCTCTTGCTTCTTTCTCAGTGGGCCGCCTATGCCCATGGCTCCTTAGTGGGTGCAGGCAAGTCTTCCCACTTCATCTTTACTGCATATTTAAAAAAAAACAACTATTGTTCATACACGCCTATCTTTTCTCTTTTCTGGTCTGAAATCTGCACACAATGATTTGGCCCTCTCAGCATGAATATGAAGGAACCTTTTCACCTCTTAACTGGCATTTAGAATTTTTATGGCTTTATCGATTACCTGTCAAAACTTTGTCCATTGTACAAATTAAACCTTGTCCCCTGGCAGACATCTGGTTTGTTTGTTTGTTTTTTTTTTTTAATTTTTTTATTTATTTTTTATCTCTTATTTTTTTATCTCTGAACGAATTATGTCTTTCTTTTTATGAGAAGTTTGATCATATATTTTTCCTTGCATTCAAATTAAAATTTATTAATAGTGTCACTGTTTTATATGACTAGTTCTTAATTTTGGCATTTTCAATTTGATAGGATAAATATTTCCTTGACTCCTGTTCCCCTTTTTATGTAATGATTGTATTTTAGAAATTGTTAGTGTCAAATTTGTTGACAACAAATCATTTCAATTTTTGTAATGCATTTTGTATAAAGAACTTTGAAAAGAATGAAATTGCTTTACATGGATGTCATATAAACCTTAGTTTTTTTTTGTTTTTTTTTTTTTCTATTTTCTGACCTACATGTGTAAGCAGGTGCTGAAATGCTTTCTGTGCCTTGAATATCAGCTCCACTTGAACTGATTTTTTTTTCTTTTTTTTTTACTTAAGCTTTTACTCAACTTTCTCATACATTTTTGACAGCCTTTCTCATTGAAAACTGACTCTTGGGTGATGATAATATTAAATGAAAATTTTCAAATGACCCAATTCCACTATGTCATTCTGTCACATTGGTGTGACCATCATGAGCACAAATGTTTTTTCAAATTTAATACACTTATAGAGCTTCATGATAGAAATATAATGGTACCTATTTTATCTCTCTAGGTCAGATTTTCCTGAGATATGACCCTTGCCAAAAAGGTGAATTTTGGAAAATACTCACAAAGCTTAAATATCAATAACGGGGGGGGGGGGGGTACTTTAACCCAACAAAACTAAACTATATATACCATTTCAAAGTACTTGAATAGATCTAAAAGATTTTTCTATTTATTTATTTTTTATTTTTTTTTTAAGTCAGATAAAATAATTTAACAAGATATGTACAAAATTTTGTGGACTTTTGACTATGGCCTCAGTTACAAGGGTTCCACTGAGTTGGGCAAATTCAAACTGGTGGATTTTGGTATTTACAACTATATGCTAACATTATCATATCTCCCAATATGGTCAAGTTGTATATCTTTAGAAAGTTCTTGGAATGCTGATTAATATTCATATATGAACTATAATAAAATCAACAGAATTTGTTATTTATGGTTAAATGTTGACCAATTTGGTGAAAAATAAATAATAATTTTAGTTTTATTTACATTTTTATTATTTTTCAAATTTTTTTATATGAAAAAAGTGACAAAATGAAAATAATTTAGTGTCATGAATTAATGTTCAGATAACATATATGAAAATATGCAACAAATGTTAATGGTTAACAAATTTTTGTGTGATACACTAAATTCACAAAACCTATCAAATTTTTAAATGAATATTTACAAAGATTAACAAGCAAACCTATTTTTCTGCTTGTTGGAATACCTGTTCAAACAAAAAAAATTTTGATATGCATGTCAGTCTTCACTTGATTTTTTTTTTTTTTTTTTTTTTTTTTATGATCAACCTTGATTGTATCTTTAATTCTCTTTCCAAAAATATTTGAAGAATTTTTCTATCCTATTTTTATTTGTTGACACTTTATAAACTTCTCCAGTGTCAATGTCAGTTTTGGAATAAACTAAATTGGATGTGCATTGTGTTGCAGGGGATATCGACTCGGAATGACAAATCGGGGTGCCGAGTTCAAATTCCAGTTGAATTCCTTGCATTCACTTAGCACAAATACCCTTGGGAAAGGCATTAATTTGTCCCTTCTCTCCAGTTGTGAGTTAAATAATAGGACAGATTGGATTCTATAGCCTTGGCTGGCAACCAGTCTACCGCAGAAAGCAATGGCAACCTACTGCGGGATAATCTTCTGCCCAGTTAGTCATGTTTCTTTTGAGACATGATCACCCAAGCGTGTATCACGTATGGCACTTAACTGAAACTATCAGAATAATTTAAAATTCTTATATCTGGATGCAATAAATAACAGAAAAATGGTGAAGAGCTCTTGGGTTGTAAAAATGGCAATTTTTACCTCTTCACTATCAGGATATTTTTAAAGCACACATCCCAACTACTAATTCCTATCATAAACTGCAGTTATGACCTGTCCTGGTCGACCCTCGATCAAAACCTGGTCAATTTTAACCAGATAATATACCCCTGTCATGCGCTGCCTATACCCTATGATGTAACCACTCTAGCAGTGTGGTCTTCCAGGTCTAAGGACGATGAGTTAACTACAGGGACCAACCATGTGCTGGTCAATGTGGTTGTTGCTTGTTGGCTGCTCTGATCCACCACCTTCCTCTGCCCACATTGTGTTTATGATCTTGGAGCAGAAAAGATTGAATATTCTCAGCAGTCAAAGTGCACATTTGATCTGCATTTATTTGTTATGAAAAGAAAAAATTGTTTTCACAGACATGAAAAAAAAAAAATGGAAGATTCATTGGGTTAATCTTAAATTGATTTGTCCATTCATTTAAGGAATACAAAATATGTATGCCTGAAATTTTTTTTTTCTTTTCATAATTAAACAAGGGTCTTGGTATCATAATTTGTTCATTATATGGTTGCTGCTAACCTCTTGGTAGTGCCATCTATCACATGCTTCTTTCCCATGAGATGTAGCAAAAAAGTGCCACATTCCATTAATACCAAAGCAAAGTCAGCCTTATAGTTGCAGAAATTGATAAAATTATAATTTCTTTTGACAAGTGGCACCATCAGAGAAATAGACCAAATTTTTTATTTTAAAAACTTCAAAACTTTTCTCTGGAACAAATGGACAGCTACTGTGTCATGCTTGAGACACTGATATACAATATTGATATGCTCCAGCTTTTTGTAAATTCTCTAATAACAGACAAATGGATGTAATGTGACTTGAGAATTATTCTAGTGGAAGCCTTGCGCAGCATCCTGAAAAATAAATGAATAATTTGCAGCAAAATCTGTAATAACCGACTTCACCATCAATCAAAGAACTTATTTCAGCAGAACTTTGATTGTTTGTTGGTACTGAAATCATGCATTTTCAAGATTTGAAGGCCTGCACAAAAAATTTTAAATTCTTCTGTAGATTGTGATACAGTTGCCATTTGGTTCTATCAATTGAGAGCCACCGTTTATAGATAAAATCAGCTGGAACAGGACTAAAATTTTACGATTAATGTTCATACATAAAAAATTTTAGACATGTTCCAGCCTTATCTCTAAGAATTCTTCTCTATACGGTTTGATTTTGCCAGCAATTGATCTCTGAAGAAAGGCAGCCTAGGTCCTAATTAAAAAAGGTGGGGCATGTTTGTTTTTTATATATATATATATATAAGTAATATCTAAAAATAGACATTATTTGCTTCCGAATATTATGTGACAAATTTCTCAAATCTTAACTGTCATTTTTTATTTCTTTTTTATTTAATTTTTTTATTTCTCTTTTTTTTATTTTCCTTTTTGAAATATGTACTGTTGCTGATGAGATGTGAAATCTTTTTAGGGATTTCATGTCAAAATGATCATTCAACAATTTTGAATATTGAAAATTTATTTTATACACACACACACACACACACACACACACACACAAAAAAAAATTCTGGTTGACCAAAAAGAGCCTTTACTGCCAAAAATAAAGTCTGGAAAAATTTACGGAAGTGGTTTGGGGGACTTTCAACAAAATCATCTTTTTATATTAACCTACATTTGTAAAGATAAAACATTTTTGCAAGACAAGACAAGTATTCGTTTATATTTATTTCTAAGAAAATAATTTTGCAAATGTAGAAACTTTCATGGCTTTATAAAATTTGAAATAGCACTTCAATACTTCATGCATGAAAAGATAGTGACACTCTTGAAATATATTTTGTTTATTTTCTTCTGTAGAATTGCTTATTGACACTTTTATCTTCTCTTGGGGAGAATTAGAAAAATGAAGCCTTTTATTTTTATTTCAGATAAAAGCTGTGAAGACTGGAACAGTTTTCTGGGGTGTTTGTACGGCCCTTTCTTACTTTTACATGGTGAGAAATTTTTGTTATAGAGATGCAGGAAATGCATCCAACAGGTTCAGGTTTGTAAAAAAAAAAAAAAAAAACAGCCTCTAGTATAAATCTTTTTTTTTTTTTTTTTTTTTTACTAAAGGGAAACCTAAAATGTAAGAAAATATTTGAAAACTAATCTGTCAGATTATAGGCTGTATAAAGTTGTTGGTCATTTTTGACTAGTTTCATTCATATGGAGTCGTAGTACCATTATTCAGTCATTCAAGTCATTTCCTTGACTTTTCTATAACCTTCTGTTATTGTTGAGCTAAATCTTTTAAAAAAAAAAGAAATTAAGTTTTGTTGAATTTAAAAAAAAAAAAACAATTTGTTGAAACTGCCCACCAGAAAGATTGTAAGAAGCAAAAGAAATAGTAATCTGAAGTTGCCAGGATCTTGAGAGAAAGGATGCCACATGATTTCTATCTTGGTTTGGTGAACATGTTACAGAAGAATATTTTCAGCATGAGAACAACAGTTGTCATATGGCAAAATCACTGCCTAGAAGGAAAAAGCAAAAAACCTCATGGCTTCATTCAAACAAGCCAATTCCTCACGGTTAAAGACTTTTACAGTTCCTAATAAAGAATTTCCTTTGAATCCCCAGACACTTATTTTCTCTCTGTTCCAAATGTAAGCAGAGGAAGTTCCACTCAATGTCCTTTTTCTGAAGAATTATCACTTTAGGGAACAAATGTATGGGACTGGGACATTTGCATCCCTGGATAGTTGTGTACCTCAGATAATTTTTTTGAGGTAATTACCATAAATTTATTTAAAAAAAAAAGGTAGTACTTGGAAATGTTTAAAAAAAAAAGGATAAAATAAAAAAAAAATTACAAGTTTATTTTTGTTATGAATGCAATGACAGATTGACAATATTTGTGTTATTTTTTCTTTTCTTTTTTAAATTCAAAAATCAAAAATTATTGTAGTTTCACGAATGATGTGAGTTATCCCTGTAGAGGGACTTATCTCATTTTCTGGAGAAGACCTTTTTAATCGTGCCATGATTCTCCTATTTGCAGTTTTATTTTTAATAACAAATTTATGTTAACTATCTTTTTGCTTTTTGAGAATAATTACAAAAATGGTTTGCAAATAGTACCTCTTAAGAAAATAGGGTAACTTCAAAAACTTAAGAGAGGTATGCAAATGTCCTGGTATGTAATATAGCGGCTTTCTTGAACACTTCACGTCAACACAGCCAATAATTATCTATCCTCCTCATCCTCATAATCTCCACTTCCTACCACTTTTTCTTCTGCTTATATCTCCTGTCTCATTCAGCATTACTATTTCAACTGCAATCCTCGGCTTTGAGGACTTCTCAAGCTTTGTATCTGGTTTAATTTAAACAATATCGGCTCAGAACAAAAAATCGGGGAGCCAAGTTCGAATTCCAGTTGAATTCATTGTATTCGCTTACGCACAAACACCCTTGGGAAAAGTATTAATCTGTCTCTTCCCTCCAGTTATGGGTTAAATAACAGGACAGATTTGGTCGGCAGCCAGTCTACTGCAGAAAGCAATGGCAACCTACTGCAGGATAATTTTTTGTCCAGTCAGTCATATCTTTTTCAAGACATGATCGCCCAAGCGTGTTTCACATATGGCACTTAACTGACTTATTCAAAGAAATTCCATTTAGGTTGCAGTAGTTCTGCATCTTCATATGATTTTCTCTTATTTTTTGTATTCTTGCAATAAATGCAGTTTTCATCATCGTTAATTGTCTCTTGTTCCAATATTGACAAACATTTGTTGCTACATGCTTGTTGTGGAATTCACTTTGCTTGTAAATTTTTCCTAAGGTTTCTAAACAAAATGCTGTAGTTGACTGATTTTTCTTGCAAGTTCACATGTTCTGTTGTGAGGAAAAATAAATCTTTGTTCAAAGACTTTGAATTCATCAGTTTTCAACCCCTAATGTCTTCCCATCTTTTCTTATGCTAGGATTTTCCAAACTATTCCAACACATTTTTGTGCCTGCTGCATCATTATTGTAAATGTTATTAACTTCTGTGGCATTCCTCAACCCCCAGGGGGTACATAAGCAGTAAATTCAATACACTTTTTTTTTCTCTCTCTATTCACCTTTGATTTTCATCCCAACTCCAAAGAAAGACCCATACAAACAACCCTTTCAGCAAAAGATTTTTTTTCTTATATGGTTATGCAAGCAATAAAGAGCTGGATAAAGTTTTGGCACTCTTCAGATTTCCCCAACATTAAAGATGAAGGATGTACAGTGTGGTGTAATTGATATCAGCTCGAAATTGATTATCAGAGAGCTGACTATGAATTCCAGTTGGATTTGTTACATTCACTCAGTTTCATGTACCTTTGGAAATGGTTTGGATTCACTTTGTCTTCCCCTTCCCAAGCTATGGGTTGAATAGTAGGTCCTATAACCTTGGTTAGCAACCAGTCAAAAAAGACCGGATCACATATGTCACTTTGTTCAAGATGACATTAAACTTTTACAACCATCTGGTATATCAGGAATTCTGTTTGTGCATCTTAAGAGAGTACATGTTGATAATTCTGTTGGGGAAATTGTTCAAGTATATTGTGTTTGATTTCCCTCCCTCTCTTTCTCCATGTTTTATGAATTAAATCTTGTTTAGCAAGTGCACCACCCGCACGCACACACACACAACCGAGTATTGTATTCTTTTTCAATAAGAATTTTTTTTATCTCTAAGGAAATTTTTGGTTTTATGACTTGAATTCAGTGAGCAGAAAATCTCTCTCTCTCTCTCTCTCTCTCTCTGACATGGGAATTTATTAAACTGATTGAAACATTCATCTTGTCTCTTTCAACTTGTCCCACTTTCAGGTACACACCTTCAAAATTTTATGAAATTTTCTTAACATTTGATGCCTGAACTGTGTTGTCCATTATTGCCTCTCCCCGCTGCTCCCAGGGTATGTCATTATTGAGGCAGATCTGAATTTTTCTCAAAGTACAATTGTTAAACTTTTTAGCTTTCAATTCCAAAATGTTAATATGGCTGAAAACCAAGACTATGACAAAAAATACTTTTTAGCTGTTATTTACCATGTATAACTTAGTTTTGACACAAGGCCATGTGTATAGAGCAACCAGTGAGGATCAAAATCACTATTAATGAGCTACACTTCTAACTTGGTGTCTGTTACAGCATCATGAGGTACTGAAGATGTTTTCATGATAATGTCATGAAGAAACTTAAATTTTACATTTATGGAAACTGTTGCCGGCTTCAGGCGATCAGATGTACTAATTATTAGTGCTGCTATTGTTTCTATCTGACACAAGGCAATGCTATCGTGAGCAGCTAGTCAAATGATCAGACCAAGTATAATGTAGCTGCAAAATGAAAGTTTGAATTAACATTATTTTTCTTCTATATGCCATGTTCTTTCAGGACTTTGGAGATCATGGCTCTCCACGACTTCTTATACTTTGTATCTTTTAGTAAAGTTGACCTTTTCACTCTCTATTCTGTCCACACTTTATGCAAGCTTAATCTGCCCTGCGAATGCCAAATTCTCCAAATCCTCTTTCCTCATGTTTCCTTGAAAATTTTTCTGATTCTGCATATAAGCCACATTTTGTTTCCATCTTAAAAGTACTTTATTATTCACATGTTCAGTCAGTTATTCTCAGCATCCTTCTGTAGAGCCACATTTCTGTTACTTCAAGTCTCTACTTCATCTATGAGAAGATTGTCCATCATTTACTGCCATATGGAAGGATTGATATTACATAGTAGTTTAGTACTCATTTCTTTACTTTTTTACTTTTAAGGAGATTTTCCTGTTTCTTAATACTTTTAGCTTTTGGAAGGCATTATCTCCTATTCCAGTGCACCTTTGTATTTCAGTGTCACATTTTCCTTCATCTCTTATAACACTTAGATAGTTTAAATTTCTGTTGGCTTTATTTGTATGTCCACAGTTTGTAGCCCACATTTTGGGTTGTCCTTTGTTCGATTCTGTCTTAAGTGATGGATTGTCCTTTCTTCCACCTTTCCATTACTACATTCCCCATGTTCTTACTATTTTCTTTCTGTGTCTGCTATCAATACTGTCATCTATCTATGAGGTATTTGGAATTAGAAGTTTATTTTCTGCCAAAAAAACAAAAAATTGTGTTTAAAGTTTGCCAATTTTCAAAATGCCATAACTTGATTTATTGAGATAAGCCACTTTTTTTTTTAACTTTATTTTTTTTAAGAAGCTAAAAGCATTTACTTTAACATACTTATTTAACTGATTTTCACATACATGGCATAAAATACCTTCTTGTACTGAAGGTTTAATATTTTCTCCTAAGATCCAGTAATAATAAATCCTGGTAGAACTTCTAGTTCTAATATATGTAATGACAATGAAACTGCAATGTTCTTACAGTCTTCAACCAAAGAATATGAGTATCTTTTGATATCAATTGTTAATTTGAAAGAAAATTGATTTCAACAAGTCCAATCCTCAAAAGAAAAATTCACCCTTTCTATACAGTCATCACAATGATTTTGAAATGATTTTTTTCCTCTCTCTCTCTCTCTTTGAAGGTATCAGCTTGGGGAGGCTATGTCTTTATTATCAACTTAATCCCCCTCCATGTCTTTGTTTTATTGCTTATGAGACGCTATTCAAGAAGAATTTATATTGGTAAGTTTGTCTCAAAAAGTTTTCACTCCGTTAACCTTTTTTTTATGCTCCATTTTTATTTGCTTATTGCAAAATCACGTTATGAGGTTCATGACGACCCATAGGCTGATAGATCAGATCAAGATCACAGAGCTTTATAACAACTGGTCTCAGCCTGATTATGACCATCATACAAAACAAGGCCTTGAAACTACAGTTACATGAAACGTTCTCAATCAGGCTTATCAAAACTCTGCCTGGAAGGTATTGTTGAAGGAAAAAGAAATAGGCAGACCCCCAATGAGGAGGCAGGATAACATCAATGAATAGTCCGGGCTGAAGCCTGCCTACCCTCAACATCACCACACAGGATAGAAACCTTTGAAAGACAACTTACGTTAGTAAGGCAGAAACAGTGAAACAATAATAAGTTTTATTTGCTAACTCCAAATTGTCAAGATGTATAAACGATGAGGAGTCCTTTCGAATCCATTGCAGAAATTCAATCTTTTTACAAGGACATTATCTCATAAGTTTTCATTTAAAAAAAAAAAAGAGAAAAAAAAATTTAAAATTCTCAACATCTCTCGTTTGTGCAAATGCATAGTCGCACCAACATAAAACATTTTAGCCCAATGAATTCCTAAAGGACAAAATGCATCACATGAAATTGTTTTTCCACTTTGTGACACTCTCACCCCACCAATTAAATTCTGATAAATTCTGTAATAGTTGGAAATAACTTAGCCAAACAGTAATAGAAAAGAAATATTGAAGAGATTGAAATGATTTTTACAATGTTAATTGAAACTGCTTTTTAAGGTTTTGGGCATTTGCTGGTCTTGCCTGTCATTGGTCAGCTATTCACTTCTGAGTATTCCAAAACTAGTCTGTTTTTCTCAAAGAAACAACCTCTTGAGATGGTATCAGAACCTTATAATTTTGATGATTTGTAATCATAGTGCAAAAAAGACTTATTGAATGGGGATTCAATGTATTTAAATTTAATTTATTAAAAACACCTTAATTACTAATGGTAATTAAGGTGTTTTTAATACATTACCATTAGTAATTAAGGTGTTTTTGTTTTTTTTCTTTTTTTGTTTATACAAGTTTTATTCTGTGTCCATCACGTATCTTCATACATTTTTTACAATGTTAAGTTTGTAAAAATAGTCTGATAAATGTCCAGAAATAAATTAGGAGCAATTGTTGACTTTGGCTAAAAATATCTTTTATGAAGAATTGTGTAACAAAACCAAAACAATGACTTCTGTCCAAAATATGGACATATGACTAAAAGGTCTTTGTTCAAAGTTTGTAATTTCATTTTCCCTTTTTCTCTTTTTTTTATTTTTCTCATTTTTTTCTCTTTTCTGTAAAATGTATTAAATCTTTCCAGTTAGGATGCGTCCCTCAACCCCCTCCCCCCCGAATCTTTCCAAAAGAAAGAAAAAAAAAATTGTCATAAAGTTGTAATTAATATTTGGTTTCTATTCAAATTTATAAAATTGAGAAGCCATTAAAATCATGTGAAATGATTAATTTTTTTCTTTTCTTTTTTTTTTTTTTAAATTTTCCTTTTCAGCTTACAGTACATTCTACATTGTTGGTTTATTGTTATCAATGCAAATTCCATTTGTTGGTTTCCAACCCATTCGCACAAGTGAGCACATGGCTGCAGCAGGTTAGTGTTGGAGTTGGTACAAGTTTTTTTTATTTATTTAAGTTTCTTTGTTTCCTAATGTTCTCAACAAGTGTAGATTTTTGTTCTTGGCTGGTTTATGAAATTGAATGTAATTATTGAAATAAAAATATCGTAAAATGAATATCATCATTGTAATAATATCCATTTCTGTTTTATTAAAATCTACTTGTATGACTTTGTTAAGCTCTTGAAATTAAGTGTTTTCAGTAACATTTGCAATTTATTAGATAAACAAGTTAGAAATAATCGCTATGTAAACCATCCATTTTTTTTTACTGTGGATCGCATGCATTTTATTTTTGAAAGTAAAAAAAAAAATTGTCATTAACTTGTTCCATTTTCTTTTCTTATTCCAGGTGTGTTTGCCCTGTTAAATGCCTATGCTGCTCTGCGCTATATTCAGTCTCACCTGACCAAAGCAGAATTCCGTTATTTTTTCATCATTTCTATTATTGTTTCAGCTGGATTAGTTTTTTTGACAGTTGTTGGATTAACATGGGCAGGTAATTCTCATTCTCTCTTCGCCTTTCATTCTCCGTTTGTCTGTCTCTCATTAATTTTTTTTATCTTTTGTTTTTATGCCTACCACTCTTTCTTTGACCTAATGTTATTCTTCCAACCAATCAATTTAATTTTCATATTGTTTATTCATTTTGCCCAAGTAACACTTCTCCATCCATCCCCCACTCCATAACATCTTTGTTGAAAGTGTTCTCATAAATTATAAGATATGAGAACCTCACTTATGTACAAAAACTTGAGAAAAAGGTATGAATCATGACCTTCCCCCTCATATGGGTTAAGTAGTCTTTTATCTAGAAAAATCATTCTCCAAAGATTTAATATTCATTTGCAAAAAAAATATATAATTCTTTCCAATCCAAAAAAATTTTGGCTTTAACTAATCCACAAAAGGTTGTTCAGCTTTTAAAAAGAACAAAAAAAACTACTACGCCTCCACTCAAGTTTTAAATTTTATTCATCAAAGAACATGGCAACATGCAAAACAGCAATCTTCACAAAAGAAAGCAGCAAAATGGATTGTCTGAATTTCTGGGAGGAGGAGTTATTATTTACACTATTGTCCTCATCTTTGTTGTTTTTGTGACTATCAATGCTGAAGTAGTTAAGCATCTGACATATTACAATCTACCTTCTAAAAAAACAATGTGATTTCTGCTTCACTGGGTATACCACTGATGTGTTAACAGCCATCTCTGAATGTATAAACCAGGCTCTCAATAAGGACAATGCTTGATCAGATATCTCATAGGCATTTGGCATGCTGGACTTCTGTGAAAGCTCCAGTGTTAATGTTTTAGTAAAATATTCCCTTAGGATAAAAATATTTATTTTGGTAAGCATAAAAAAAATCCTGAAAAAAATATCCAAAGACAGTTCCAAAGACAATAAAATAATACAAGAGATTCCACAACAAAATCCTGTCCTCCAGTGGCATGGTATTTCAAGACAATTGTTTGATTTAATCCACTTGTTCCTAGCAAATGAAGGTTGTTTTGAAGATCTTTCAGATCTTCATCAATGATGTCATCAGTTCTGGAAGTTGGTATCTGTGCAGATGACTCCACTATTCCATCCCATCTCAATAGGAAATCGGACAAGGCTGACAAAGTAAACCTGGCTGCTGCTTTAGGAAATGGCTTGTGAATTTTATTTCCTCAAAACGAAACTGCTCTCCTTTAAACAACTGTTGTGGAGTAGTTTTCGCACTGAAGGTTATAATCGTGCTATGTCGGTTGCTAATCAACTTAATGTACCCAAAATATTAGGAACTTGATAATCTTCCACTGAAAGCTGACTTAGTATTTGGCTAACTGCCAACTAATATCAACTGCCTAGTAGTTTTACTGAACTCCAATAGAACTCTAAAGAGCGCCTATGAACTTCCCGTTAACACTTATTAATATAGGAGGGAGAGTTCATTATCTGAGGAATAGATGTGTTTCACCATAACACCTACCATCAGAATGAATAATGCTAATCTAGAGAGCAATGCACTTTGCCTTCTTGGCTTACTCTCCCAAATGGAACAACTACTACATCGAATCTACAGCTGCATTTCCTGTTAGGAAGGTTGGGTCACTGCGTTGAGCCAAAAAGTCAGACTCCATTTTGCACATTTATAAATTTATCATTCATGTGGGCATTGAATACGGTGGCCATATCTGGTTAGGCGCTCCTGCTATTCACCTCAATGTTCTTCACAAGATTCAAATGAGAATCTGCAATGTAATTGATCCTGACTTGGCAGCCTGTCTTCAGTCACTTTCTCATCGATATGATGTGGCTTCCCTCTGTCTTTTCTCCGAATATTTTCATGGTAACTACTTCTTTCCCAGGTTCCCTTATGTGAATTTACACATGATAGTAGATTGGCATCAAGGTCATACCCTCTTACTGCTGAAATAGCTAAACAGAACTGTTTCTTCTACTCTAACAGTTTCTTTTCTTGCACTTCCATCTATAGAACTCCCTTCTATTTTCTTGCTTCCTTGATCATTCAGTCAGTTAAGTGCCATATGTGATACACGCTTGGGCGATCATGACTCAAAAGAGACATGACTGACTGGGCAGAAGATTATCCCGCAGTAGGTTGCCATTGCTTTCTGCAGTAGACTGGTTGCCGACCAAGGCTATAGAACCCAATCTGTCCTGCTATTTAACCCATAACTGGAAGGAAGAGATGGATTAATACCTTTCCCAAGGGTATTTGCGCGTAAGTGAATACAATGGATTCAACTGGAATTCGAACCCGACTCCCTGGTTTCTCGTTTCGAGCCGATATCCGCTGTACCACAACGCACATCCCCTTGATCATTACAATCTCCAAAATTTAAGTGCAACATCAATTGCCATCTATCTTCTTGATTTCTATCCATGTCTTATCCTTTCTTTGATACCCCTGTACCTTTTTTTTTGCCCCCTTCCCACTGTAACACCCTGTGCGCTAGTGTTGCCTTGCTTAGTGCAAAATGATCTTGTATTACAGAAATTAATGAAGATTAATGAAATGGTTATAAACAAACCGACAATTTTTGAAATTATTTGTTTGAACATTATTTTTGATCGATACTTGTATTTAAGCAGATATTCTGTTTATAATCAAACAGTATTATATATTTATTTCTACTGGCCTGATTATAAATTTTTGTTACGAAAATGTGTGTCATTCGGCAGGATTTGAACCTGCGATCCCTATCCACATTAGGGATGCCACCAATTGATCTGGTGTGTCTTAGACCTCTCAACCATGTATCACCAACAGTCTAAACAAAGTGAAATCAAGCCTATATAACACAATTTTCCATTCATCGTTATAACCATATCTGCTCTGAAATGTATCGTAATGTCAACAAATGTAAACATTCTACGGGAATTAACGAGGGTTAACGAAATGGTTAAAAACAAACTATCAATTTTTTAATCGAAAATTGTGTTATATAGGCTTGATTTGACTTCATTTAGACTGTTGGTGATACATGGTCGAGAGGTCTAAGACATGCCAGATCAATTGGTGGCTTCCCCTATATGGATAGGAGTTGCAGGTTTGAATCCTCTCGAATGACACACATTTTCGTAACAAAAATTTATCATAAATAATCAGGCCAGTAGAAATAAATATATAATACTGTTTGATTATAAACAGAATATCTATTTAAATATGGGTATCTATCAAAACACAATGTCCAAACAAATAATTTAAAAAATGTGTCATTTCGCAGCCTTGATGCTAGTTATTAACTCTCACAAATACATTCACTTAGCTCATAGTTTGGTACGACATGTGAATATCAATTATATAAGACTTCTATGGTGGTGAGGAATTCGGGTCTCTGCCTTACTCATTTACTAAAATCTGATTGACCATTAATTTTTTTTTTTTTTTTTTTTTTTTTTTTTTTTTTTTTTAAGAAATGATTCTTGGTCAGAGTAAAACTTTTCCAGTTCCTCTTTTGGTATATTTAAGGTTTTTAAAGCCTGAAATTATTTTAGGACAGGATTTTGTTGTATAATCTCCTGTATTTTAATGTCTTTGGAACTGTCTTTGGATATTCTTTTCATGATTTTATTTTTTTATTCTTACCAAAATAAATCTATTTTTATTCTAAGGGAATATTTTACTAAAACATTAGTACACATGCATACTTGACTTACCAAGTCCATCTTATGTGTATGGTTTTACTTATTTAGAATTGATCTAATAAACTTGTGATCCTTTGTCGTAACTTTTTGTTTCATATTTTTGAAAAAGGACTCATCTATATCCCTTGTATTCCCTCACTAAAATTATGCAAAAATAATTTTATCTTCCAAATTAAAGATTGTTAGGCAATTAATACATTTTTTGCTTATACATCGTTTTAGCAATAGAAATATCAGTTTTTTTTTGTTTTTTTTATTTTTACAAGCACAAAGCTTATGTTAGTCTTATTCTTTTTACTATTTGTGTGACTTATATATATATTTTTTTTTATCTTGTACAGGTTTTATTGCTCCCTGGAGTGGAAGGTTCTATTCTTTATGGGACACTGGCTATGCTAAAATTCACATTCCTATAATTGCCTCTGTATCAGAGCATCAACCAACAACTTGGGTTTCTTTCTTCTTTGATCTTCACATTTTGGTTTGTGCTTTCCCAGCCGGTGTTTGGTTTTGTATACGCAATGTAAACGACGAGAGGGTGTTTGGTAAGTGGCAAATAATCAAGTATGACTTATTTCATTTTAGGAGCTGCTAAACTCTTCAATGGTATGATTTTAAAACACCCCCTTCCCCTCTTTTCGCCTCCTTTTCTCTTTCGCCTCCTTTTCTCTTTCGCCTCCTTTTCTCTTTCGCCACTTACCCCCTTTTTTTCCTTATTTATCAAACATCTTTATTCTGGACCAAACAAAAAAATCAAATTTGAAAATCTTCCAAATATATGAATTTACTCGAGCCACAAGATTAGCAACTAGGTCCCACCCCTTTTACTGTGAAACCAATAAAATGTAAATGCAAATTCTACTCCAGCAGCATCTTTTCTTGCACTTCCTGCCTGTGGAAGTCCCTTCCGTTTACTTGAATATATATATATATATATATATATATATATATATATATGGCAATCAATGTATTTTAAATGACCCTTTCCTGTTCATCTTTAGGAAGATGTGTTGGATGAAAAAAAAATGACCATTTTTTGATCATGTATTCTTCGATTTTTCAAAGCCATATTTGAATTCTATTGTAGAAACATATATATGTCTGGGTGGATGCTTATGTGTGTGCTGCCAAAGTGGTAGACAAAATCACATACCTAGGGAGCATCATAATCAGGTGCTACACTCTTTGCAATAAAATATCTACCTTTTGAAGAGAGCAACAACTGATGCATTGGAATTCTAAGTGTGGACCTGGAAGGACACAAAGATGGCAGTCTATAATGCTTGTGTGACATGCCTACTATACTTCTGTAAGACATGGGTTACATATGTCTAACACTTAGACTATAGAGATAAGATTGATTTTTTTTTTTTTTTTTTTTTTTTCCTCTCTCTCTCTCTCTCTCTCTCTTTCTCTCTCTCTCCTATCTACTGGATACCCCACACTTTAGATATTGATGGTCTTAGAAAAGACCAAAGCAGTCAACATCAAACCATACATTCATCACTGCAGACTCTGTCATTTTTTAAAATAGCAGCATACCCACAACTAATCTACGGTGAACTACTCTTTAGCACTGGACCCCAGGATAAATCCAGGAAGTGCTTCAAAGACTGTTTCAAAGCCTGACATGTAGAAGACCCTGAGTCAGGAAACTTGCTTGTGATTGAAATGGAGGCTTCCAAAAAATATGCACCGATTTGGTCAAATTTAAAATATATATATATATATATATATATAAAAATGGCATCTATTCAAACATGGGTATCTATTAAAAATGTTTTTCATTATGTCTGGTTTTATTGCCCTAATGATTTACAGCCACATTATGTTGAAATGCTGATTCTCATATGATCACTGAAATTAAGCAACTTTGAATCTAGTCAGTTCCTAGATGGGTGACAGCTTAGATCTGCAGATGATGGAATGGATACCAGGCTTGAATTAGAAATTTGGATTCCAATTCTAGTCAGGTTCGTTATATTCATTTATACAAAAATATGTTCGGGAAAGATATGAATCACCTCTTCTTATGGGTTAATTAGTAAAACTTGTATCAGTAAATCTTTCTCCCCCAAAATTTTTAAAATCTAAAAATATTTTCTGGCTTTAGATAACTTGCAAAGGTTTGATAAGTCAAAAAAAAAACAAAGTACTTGTATTTGAGTGGATAGTCTGTTTTTATAACTTAAATTTTATTTTTTTATTACCATCGGCCTAAATTGTTCAGAAAATCTTATTTGGCAAATATCTATCTTCTGACAGGAATTGAACCTGCATACTCCCAATTCCGGGGAGATGCCGTCATTAGATCTCCAGTGTCTTACCACTAGGTTACAGAAGACTCATAGTAGACAAGATTCAATTTAAACTTTAGACAGATGTTCTCCAGATTTCTTTTATAGAACAACTTATATCTGCTAAAGCAAATATAAATTGTTTTATAAAAGATATCAGAATATTTATTAAAAAAGCTTAAATTGAGCTTTGCCTGCCATTAAATCTTTCTCAGTCTAGTGGTAATACACGTCAGATCTAATGACTGGATCTCTCCGGTATTGGGAGTATGCCATTTTGATTCATGCCAAAGGATAGCTATTTTCTGAATAACATTTCTCGAACAATGTGGTAATTATAAAAATGTACTGTTTAAATTATAAAAACAGACTATCCACTCAAATACAAGCATCTATTTAAAATTTTGTTAAAACAATGTGTGTGTTATCATTTACTGTCTGTCTACTTTTTAACCACTCTGGCTATTTATGGCTACATATTTTGCCTGGTTGTATAAATTTTTTTTTTTTTTTTTTTTTACCTCTAGCGGTTCTTTATGCTATTAGTGCCAGTTATTTTGCTGGTGTGATGGTCCGTCTAATGCTCACTCTGACGCCTATTGTTTGTGTGCTGGCAGCTATTGCTTTCTCTAAGACTTTTGAAGTCTATTCCAAAGATGACAGCGTGAAGTCTAAACAAAAGGAACATTCTCAAGAAACTAAAAATGACCGACTTTATGATCAAGTAAGAAACCTTTTTTTTTTTTATTTTTTTTTTTAGTGAAAATTGCTAATGGCTCAACATGTTGAAAACATTACGTTCAATGAAAGGTTACATTATTATACATGGTGTGACATATACACCTCTCCGGGAAGTTGTAAGACATTACTGCCAATGGTGTCTTCATTTACCTAATGTCTTACTATTACACACACTATAATTAACCATTGTTTATGTAGAAGATAGTGTGTGAGGAGAGGGGGGCAAAATTTTAAGAAACCTTATTTTCTTCATGCAGATGGATGGGTCATTCAGAAAGCCAAACAGGCAGTATGGAGCCCACACTTGACTGCAATTTGCTCATGGTTGGTTTGAGTTTTCATGAAAAATTATCCATAATTGCAAGAGATGAATGTTAGTGTTTCTTAATTTTTGTTGCATAATGGCTGGTAGTATTGCTATAGTCCTATTGAAGATTTAGTTGTCTAAACTTCCACAATGGACTTTTCATATTCACATGCAAGCAAGAACCAAATTTAAAAAAAAAAAAAAATGCACATACTACTTTGGTGGGTTGTAGTAGTAGTAGCAGCATCAATAGTTGTCACTCCTTTTCCTTTTCTTGTTGTTTTTTGTTTTTTTTTTTCTCCCCTCTTGCTCTCTAGTCAACTTTTTTTCATATCGATATAAATGAAGTGTGTTTATTAAGCATCAATTTATCATTTTGCTCATAGGAACCAATATTGAAATGTCCAAATAATTATTTTCCTTTTGGAAATATGCTAATTCCAAATATGTTGAAAAAGCTTGCTAAGCTACAGAGAAATTGCATAAAAAATAAAAAAAAGTGTAAAAAAAACAGTTTTTCCTTTGACACTGCTATCATTTTAACTACCTTCACTCCTTGGTAATGTTTATTGTTTTAAAAGGCAATGATTAGAATTAAAGTAAAACCTGAACATGATGAGACTAAATTTATCCTTTTTTTTTTTTTTTTTTTTTTTTTTTTTTTTTGTCTGTCGCCTTTTGTTTGGTGATTTTTAGTTTGTGTTTGAGAATTTAAAAAAAAAAATATTAAGCACGATTAGTTTATTTACAAGAATAATTTTAAAATTTACATTTTATAAATTAATGTAGTTAAAATTGATGTAATTTAACTTTTAGCAATTTATGAAAAAAATATGGAAACAATTTTTTATTCATAGATTTATAAACATTGACTAAATTATTAAAATGTAAACCAACAATAAGAAAATCCTTATTTACCATTTTATAAAGTTTGAAATAATTTGCAATTAGCTGATGTTTTAGCAACCATTCCAATAAAGTCTAATAAATAGCACTTAATATTTTGTAAGTTTTCAAGAACAAAGAAAATGTATAAATTCACTTTCATAGTTTTTATTAAAATTCTAATCATTGCTTTTTGAAACACTAGGCATTGCTGAGGAATGAAGGTACTTAAAATAAGTGATATCAATGGAAAATATTAGTCTTTGTAAAGATTTTGATCCTGAATTTCTATAGTGTTAGAATTTCTTAATCTTTGAGAAAAAAATGAATTTTACTTGGAATCAAATATTTTCCTCTTTGTTCAATACAAGAATAAGCCTGTTTCTACCTGATCTTTTTAATAACATCAATTTTATTTTTCTTTACTACACTTTTTCACAATGCCACCAAAATTCCAAGTTATGATTACTTTAGAAACTGATCAGAAAATATATTTTTGTCTCTAAATATACTAGCATTATAAAAGAAAATGCCCGTCTGAGCTGTTAGCACAAATTTCTTTTGTATGTGTGTGTGTGTGTGTATATATATATATATATATATATATATAATTTTTTTTTTTTTTTTTTTTTTTTTTTTTTTTTTAAGGAAAATTCTTAGATAATCAAAAGTAACTTTCAATATAGTCCTAAAGATTGTCTTTCAAAGTTCTTGTTGTAATTGCTGAATGTCAAATTGTTAATAAGAAATTTCAATTTGAGTTTCACATTTTCTAAGAACATGTTGATAACATTTGTATATTGTATCTCTGTCTTTTCAGGTTGGCAAACCCAAAAAGGTGAATGATAAGCCCAAAGAACAGGGTTTAGGCACCAATATTAAGAGTACAATCAACATAGCTGTAGTGATGATGTTAATGCTGTTTGCTGTCCATTGTACATGGGTTACAAGTAGTGCATATTCAAGCCCTAGTATAGTTTTGGCGTCTTATAATCATGATGGGTAAGTTTTTTACAGCTTTCATCCATTTTGTAATCACAATTAAAATCTGTTTTGTTTGTTGTTGGGGAAATGAGTCTCTGCAAAAGTGACGCCTCTTATTTTGTCAGTCTGTGGCAGGCAGATGTTGATAGTTTAGAAATGGAAACTGAGCCTCTGCTAATAACCCATGTTTTTGTTACACATGAGAGCTGAGTGGCAAAATGGCATCTGACATAAGTGTATATACAACAATGGTTAAAAAAAAAATTGTATCATAATATTCATTTACACTTGTTGAATATTTATGGAAACCAAATGGTGGATATAAGCTCATTACACTGGGTAAGGTAGTGTGCATAACAAGTCACATTTGGGATGGCCTTCTACAGCTGTCATGAGACAAAATGAATGTTTTAATCATCTCCTCACATTACGGCCATAGATAGAATTCTGTACAGAGCCAAATGTTTGTTTCAAGGCATTGGAAATGATGTTTGCAATGTTAGGATATTGTAAAGTTTCTACCAGGTTGGTTTTGTGGATGCAGGTTGCACAAAAAACAATGCCAGTGCAGGATTGCAAGGCGTTTCCTGGGCCGCATCATCACAAGTGACATGTCATAGTGTCGTCACAAACTGGAATCAAATTGGCAGTTCCAACAGTGGCAACATGCAAATTCCTTAACTCAGAAAAAGGTCAGTGCCTTGCCTGGACCATCCAATCACAATGTATAGTTGAATGCATTTACCTTTCATCTCTTTGTATTGACAAAAAAATAAGCTATGTGGATAACCTTTTCTTGACTGTGACCAGGTCATCACTGCTACCAGTGGGGGTGGGGGTTACAAGAGTGATATACAAGTTCGTTCTCATTTGCTAGTAGTGGTGACTATATAGCAAAATAGTGGTGACTATATAGCAAAATAGTGCTGTTGAAAACTTATCACCCCTCCCCTTCTTTATTTTATTTTTTTTAAAAATTTATTCAAGTCTAATGTTGGTCCGATAGTCTTGACACAATCCGATCAACTGTAATGCTATTCACTACATCTGAGTGAAAATAGGAGACATTATTTTAGGTCGGTTCTGATCTATTATTTTTATTTGATAAAAGAATTTTTGCCAAATGGGGACAAATGTGCCCGCAATAAGTGTTGAAAGAACAGTTTTTCCCTTGACGTCACTATTATTTTAACTACTTTCACTCCTCATCAATGTTTATTGTTTTAAAAAGCAATGATTAAAATTTTAATAAAACCTAAACACATGATGAAAGTGAATTTATACGTTTTCTTTATTGAGAATTTACAACAGACATATTGAGCACTATTAGATTGTTTGTTTACAAGAATAATTTTCTCTGTACAAAATTCTAAAAACGAATAGAATTAGAGCTAATGAAATGCAATATTTGTCATTTACCAAATTTAAACAATATTATGGAAAGTTTCAGATTAATGAAATGGAATTAATAGCCGACATATTTGATTTTAAAAATAATGTTCAGACAAGTTAAAACAAAAAAACGTTTACCAATTTATAAAGAAATATGAAAACAATTTTTTATTCATAAATTTGTGAACATTTCGTAAATTAATGTGAACTATTAGAAAATCCTTATTTCAGATTTTATAAAATTCGATTGGTTTTGTCAATCATACCAATAGTGTAAATAAGCAATCGAATAAACAGTGTTTTTTATGTTTCTTGTCAATTCTCAAAAACAAAAGTTTAGGTTTTAATTCTAATTATAGCTTTGTAAAACAAACTTTGCCAGCATCGGAAGATAGTTATAAAATCAAAAATATGGTGTCATGGGGTAAAAAAAAAATCATCCTTTTCATGCTACGCCTTATGTTCATCTTTGCTATTATTTTGAATGTCAAAAGGATTTTGATGTAATCTTTCTTTCAGGAGTCGTACAATTTTGGATGATTTCCGTGAAGCTTACTTTTGGTTGCGTCAAAATACTCATGATAAAGCTCGTGTGATGTCCTGGTGGGACTACGGCTACCAGATAGCGGGAATGGGTAATCGAACGACATTAGTGGATAATAATACTTGGAATAATAGTCATATAGCTTTGGTGAGTATAAATGCTTGGTTTTAATCTTGAGTCTCGATATTGTTATAGTTGTGTTTTCTCTCTTTGATAATCTTGATTTTTTTTTTTTTTTTTTTTTTTTTTTTTTTTTTTTTTTTAAATATGTTGTCATGCTTTTGTAAATTCCTCAGATGAATTAGGATCAAACATGGCTTAGAATTTGTCAGAATGAGAAAATAGGGAACAAATAGAAAACATTTGTGAATCTAACCTGTTTCACTTTTATTAAAACTTAAATTTTTTTTTTTTTTTTTCTCCATCTCTTATTTTATGATGAAGCTATAATAAAAGTGAAACCCATCAGATTTATAAACCTTTTTTATTTTTTTTATCCTCCTTCTAATTTGCATGAATCATTTGTCTGAATCCATGTAACTTTTCCTCAATCTTAGTTTTGTTTGAAATGTCAGCAAACAAGATAAGTTTAACCAATGCTGTACTTCATATTATCTCTTGAAAGAAAATAAAAAACATCTGTGTGTGTTTTTTCCGGCCATCTCTTTGACAACTTGACAAAATGGTCTGATATTTACCAAGTGTTATGTACCATGAGACCTAAATTTGCTACATTAGCAATAATTTATTAGACATGGGTTGTTAAACATTACTACAAATGTCCTTGACACCCCTCTCCCCCACTAATAGTGGGCAGGGCAGCTTAACCCATTGCAGAATTTAATTCTTAAGTGAAATTTTTTAGTAATGCTATATAATAAATGTTTTTATCTTAATTTTTTTAACTTAGGTTTTCTCTATAAAGACTTGCTGTTGTGTATCTTCAATAGAGCACTTAATTGAATCAATAAAAAAAGTATTGAATGTCAGTTCAATTAAAAGTACAGTTATTGAATTTTTAAAAATTTTAATTTATTTTGTGCTTACTTTATAAGAGGAAATAGTTTTCTTATTCTCTGACTACATTGTTGGATGTTCTGTTTATTCAATTATGTTACTGACACGAGTGAAACTGATGACTTTGAAAAATTAAGTTTATAGTCGAATCCTTCAGTTGTCGAAATAGAAAATTTATCGTAAATGTTGCCATGCTTAATTCACTTTTTTGGCTTCAAATCTAACACTAGATTTTGTAGCACATAAATATATTTTCATATCTTTTCTGTCCGAGTTAATCTTTGAACATGTGTGAAAAGTTATGAGGAAATTGAAATTTGAAAAGAAAACCTTTGAAACAGTAAACAAATTGTGATCAATTTTCAAATCATGAAATCGGTCAGTTAAGTGCCATCCGTGATACACGCTTGGGCAATCATGTCTCGAAAGAGATATGACTGACTGGGCAGAAGATTATCCCGCAGTAGGTTGCCATTGCTTTCTGCAGTAGACTGGTTGCCGACCAAGGCTATATAAAACCCAATCTGTCCTGTTATTTAACCCATAACTGGAAGGAATAGATGGATTAATACCTTTCCCAAGGGTATTTGTGCGCAATTGAATGCAATGAATTTGGCTGGAATTCAAACTCGACTCTCCGATTTCTCGTTTCGAGCCGATATCCAATGCACCACAAACGCGCATCCAGGGGAATATCATAAAATAGCTGTAACAAAATTGTAGCCAATTTATTAATCAAACAAAGCGAAGAAAATTATTTTTTTTTTTCTTTCTTTCTTTCAGGTTGGGAAGGCAATGTCTTCTAATGAGAGTGCAGCCTATGACATCATGCGGTCATTAGATGTTGACTATGTCTTGGTCATTTTTGGTGGTGTGATTGGGTATTCTGGTGATGATATTAATAAGTTTTTATGGATGGTAAGAATTGCTGAAGGTGAACATCCCAAAGATATTCGGGTAAGTTTCCTTTGATTTTCACTTGACTTTTTATTTTTTTTAAAGAAATTGTTTTTCAATGAGTTCTTTCTAGTATAACTTAACATACAATTGCTGAGTACCTGTTTGTTATTGCCTCTGACATTTTCTAGTAATTTTAATCACAAGTAACCTCGCTCATAAATTTAAAATATAAATTTAAGTATTTCATTGTAGAGTATTTTATTTATAAATGTTTTAAACTTTTTTTTATCACTTGAAATATTTTACATTGACAGATTTTGTGATGAAAATAAATCTAGAAATATATACCAGTGTGGGGTCTGCATGCTCATTAAAAAAAGTGTTAAAAGGACAATCTCTTGACACAGCTATTATTGTATACACTTTTGACTGGCAATATTTATTTACTATTTTATAAATAACCATGAAAACCAGTTTTTATTCAATATCATAAATAATGTTTAATATCTTTGTCAATTCTCAAGAATAAAGAAAATTTATAAATCCATTTTCAGATTTATTTAAATTCTAACCATTGCTTTTTAAAAACAAACATTAGAGAGGGAGTCAAAAGTGAATACAGTAATAGTAGCTTCAAGGAAATGACTGTTCATTTTCTTGTGGGTGTGAAGGTTAAATCTTGCCAAGTATATATTTTCTGGAGTTTATTGACAGGTAATTTTCTTTTGAAAATACATGTCTTTCTGATTAAAGTAGGTTGAGACGTGACTAATGAGGAAGAAAAGTCAGATTGTAATTTGTACTTACCTTCATTTTGGTAATGCCACATACAATTTACAATTAAAATAGATTTTGTTGTAACTAATAAACAATTTAATTTTGCCAAATCAAAAAAGGTGCGGGGGGAGCAACCAATGTAAAATGACAATTTCCACTGGAACAAACCAAAACATTAACCAGTAAAAAATGTGCGTAAAACTACAAGAATTTTTGCGGGATTAATAATCATCTATTGACAACAATCTGTGCATCGCAGAGAATATGTCACGTAGTTACGTTTATTGGAGAATGAACATCAGGTTGAAAAATCCAATGCACGTTGTGGCGGCCTGGACAACTCGGGTACCATTTGTTATGGTTCGAACGTCGTGGTAGTAACTTTAAAGGTGGAAAGTAGGTTGGTTGTCCAAACCACTACATTCATAAATGAAATAACTCAAAGCACAATGTAACGAGAATAACAACATTGTATTAAGCAAGGTTACAGGATTGATTAATTTGTGCATGCAAGATATAATGAAGAAAGTTCTCTCTTAGATATTGAAGAAAATGTATTAATGTTCATGCTGGAGGTGTTCCTGAAAATGGAAATAATGTTTGTACTGATCAGTAATTGAATAATATTTTCCATGTAGTAAAGTATGCTTATAAGAGAGAGAAACATTTTGATGTAGCTAATTGCTGAATGCAATTAGTGCAGTATGTGAATTGGAAAGGAACTAACGGCATTCGGATTGTTAGCTCCGAAAGACAGTCACCAACTGGTCTAAACACGTGTGAACATCCGCTTATATATTTCTTAATAAAGCGCGGGAAAAAAGAGACCCCACGTGCGGCACCAGTGGAAGAGTGTGGGTAAATGTGGATGAATGTGTGTACATGGCGACATGTATATACGTGCATGTAGAAGTGATTCTACAATGTGATCTAAAAAGAACCCAAATTGTTTATTACAGGAATCAGACTATTTCACCCCTCAAGGAGAATATAGGGTGGATGCTGCTGGCTCATCCACCCTCCTCAATTGTTTAATGTATAAACTATCTTACTACAGATTTGGACAGCTACAAGTAAGTTACAGTTTCCCTTATTTTCTTTGTGTGTGTGTGGGGGGGGGGGCAGCAATTTCACTTTTATACTAGTTTCATTGAATATGACTGACAAGGTACTTTTATTAAGCTTTTAATTCACTTCTTGTTTTTGTATAAGTTTTTTTATATAAAAGTGTAAAAACTATCCAAATATTCTGCATATCAGTGCTTTTGGCTATTCTGTTAGCCATTATCAAGGACTCTTTTTATCTTAACTGAGTCAGTTAAGTACCATATATAATAGATGCTTGGGCAGATGATTTTCCTGCAGTAGGTTGCCATTACTTTGTGGTAGATTGGTTGCCAACCAAAGCTATAGAAACCAATGTCTTATTTAATCCATAGCTGGAGAGGGAAGACATTCATACCTTTCTCAAGGGTATTTGCGTGTAAGTAAATGCAATGGATTGAAATGGAAATATCGCTCAGCTCTCTGATTTCTTGTTCCTAGCCGATACCAGCTGCACAATAATGCACATCCTATTGACTATTCAGTTAAAAACAATCATGATTTTGATAATGGTCAATAGAATGGCTGAAAGTGCTCAGGGAGATATATATATATATATATATAATATTCGAACATTTCTTAGGCACTTTATACTCCCCCTCCCCAAAAAACCTCATAATCAATTTTTCTTGTTTTTTATAAAAAGCATCATTGCATTATTTTGTCAGTTGTCTTTAATGAAAAGTGTATGTGTAATATATAACATCCCAGTATACTCTCTATATTTTTAATATATATATATATATATATATATATATATATAAAACAAATTCCAATGTTCAAATTCACTGAATGGCCATTTCTATGAGAAATCTCTAGCATCATCAGCAACAAATTTATTTCAAAGAATCAAATAACATATATATATGTGTGTGTGTGTATATGTGTACACTTGTTGAATTGATATACTCCTTCAGTTAAAATCTTTTTTATATTTTAGTTTTTATTAATTTTCTTAATTTTAATTTTAATATATTTAAATTGTATGTCAAATTTCATAAAAAAAATTGTTTTCTATAATATTTATCCCATTTATTTAAACCAAAAGCTGCTGTTTTATTTTCAACATGGTTGCTTCTCTGGATACAGACTTTTTCATTTTTCTTTTTTTCTTAGCTTACTTCCCTGTTAACCACCCCTTCCCCCTTTTACTTTCTTTCTTTTTCTTTTATTCTTCCCCTTTCCATTTCGACCAGACAAGGCTAAATTTCAACTTTTAACTTGACTCAGTTAAGAAGTAGGGGTTTTCAAATAATCTAAAAATACATAGATTTCCGTCTGCTTTCTTATTAAATTAATAATTTTTGAACTTCTGCTGGTAAAATATCTTTGTTCATTTTGTTATTTGATATTTTTGGAATAAATTTGTAGTGATTTCTCGTATTGTTAATTTTTATGCCTCTAAAATTTTCAAGGGGCATAAACTTTTCTACAGTAGCTGCTCATCTCTTGAGATTCTCATTCATGCTGAGTAACAACAACAACAACTCTGAAACAATCCATTGGTCACATGCAGCACCTGTTTATATTTAGGTTCAGAAATCAATGATTGCTTGAGGCAGGACCAAAAATTGTCATGGCATTCTCCTATATAAACAAGAATCACATGCACGCTTTCTTTTCTGACATAGGACACATGTGGCATTGGCCTACATATCTAGGTCAACCATTTATCCAGACTTAGGATATTGCTGTCACATAAAGTCCGGTGCTCCTGCTGTATATTTAGATTCTTGATAAAATCCAAAGAATCAACAATCTTCTATGCCCTGACCTGGCATCTAGGATTAAGTCACTTTCCCACTGCAACAAAGTAGCATCCCTCTTCCTTTTCTATAAATACTTTCAGATGTGCTCTTTACTATATCTTGACTTTATGAATTTAAACTAAATTGGCAGTAAGTTCTCAGCAATTTACATGGCTCAATGTAACCCTAAGTTCTATGCTAACATTTTCTTTTCTCATACTTCTCCCTTGTGGAAGTATCTTCCAACTCCATATTTTCCAGTCAACTTTTATCTTGAAAAATTTAACTACAATGTCAGTTGTTATCTTCTGCCCTCCGGATCACTCTCCCGCCCTCCGGATCACTCTCCCGCCCTCCGGATCACTCTCCCGCCCTCCGGATCACTCTCCCGCCCTCCGGATCACTCTCCCGCCCTCCGGATCACTCTCCCGCCCTCCGGATCACTCTCCCGCCCTCCGGATCACTCTCCCGCCCTCCGGATCACTCTCCCGCCCTCCGGATCACTCTCCCGCCCTCCGGATCACTCTCCCGCCCTCCGGATCACTCCTTAGTAATGTTTCTTCTCTCTAATTTTTTTCTTTACCCAATAACCACTTTTCTTAGTGTCTTTACTGACTTATTTGAGGTAAATCTGATTTAAAAGAAATAAATGGGAATTGTTTTGGCTTTTATTTGCCATATATATTATCTGTACACATGGTTTCCTTGTTATAAAAAAAAAAAATTAAAGAAATGGAATTTATCTCCTATTATTTTAAAAATCTATAGCTATTTGATTACTTTCTTTCTTTTTTTCTTTTCTTTTTTTTCCTCCCCTTCTTGCAGCTTGATTTTAGAAATCCCCCTGGGTATGACCGTACCCGAGGAGTTGTGATAGGAAATAAGGACTTTGATCTCACTCATCTAGAAGAGGCTTATACAACTGAGCATTGGTTAGTGAGAATCTATAAAGTAAAGGAACTTGACAACCGTCAAAAAGTTAAAGCTAGACGACCAATCAAGAAAACTATGAAGAAACACACATCAAAGACAGTAAGTAAAGTTTTCGTCTTGCTATTTGGATTTATCTTAGAATTCTACACCTGGAAGATTATTCAAAATTTATTTAAAAAGAACAATTGTATCTTTTCATGCTTAAATGTCTGCATGTGAAGCCTTCTGGTTTACTTGTATTTTATCGGAGTAATTTTAAAAATAATGCTCTTGCATTAATGCTTGCATTCGAGTTTTTTTTTTTTTTTTTTTATAAAAAGATTGGATGTTAAACTTTTAATAGAACAATTAACTAAATCAGAGTAAAAGAAAATTGCTGGATGTTTATGATTTACTAGATGAAATTAAAAGTAATACCAAATGCGATTGTTAAAAACTTTTAAACTGTTAACATAAATTTTGGGATTATCTTTAATTTTCCATACTATTCTGAACAAAATCTAATTGCAAAATATCAGTAATACATTTAACTGCTCTTTTGTTTTTTGGGTTTTTTTGTCTCTCTCTCTCTCTCTCTCAAGGCATAATGCTAAAAATATAAATGACGAAAAGTCAAGGATGAAATCATTAAAATTAAATTTTACTTTGAGAACACAGTCTGTTTTGAAAATTATTAGAATACTAAACATATAACCAGAAGTAATAAAAATTTTAAAATAGTTTAATTCAAGTGATAGGGGGGGGGGGGGCTAAGCAAATGACTTTTATGTGATGCTGATAGCATTTTATTTACATATGCATGCATGCACACACACATACACACACACACACACACACACATTACTGATATATATATATATATATATATATATATATTTTGTTTTTCTTTAATCCGAAGTGGAAGAGTAGGAAGGTAAATTCCAAGAACCTGATCCTAATTAATATTAAAAATTTTTAACATTAAAAAGTGATGCAGGCAGAGAGCTCAATGTATTAAGAATACAGAGCCAATATAAATTAGAGAAAATTTTCAAAATTCAAAGGTGTCGGATGTACATTTCGACATAGGATCTCTAATAGAGATTCTATGTCATGTCAGCGACATTGTTTTTTCCAAATGGCGAAGGCCCTGGGAGAGAGTGTGGAGGGGGTTTTAGGTTAACAACGGTCACAAAGTAGAAAAGGACAGAGTTGGTAGTCGCGGGGTTACAGGGTGTTGAAATGGTATATTTAGGAAGGGGAGGAATAGGAGTTCATATTTTATAAAGATAGACAACTAAATGAGTTAAATTACTTATTAAAGTTAAGATTTTGGGCTGTTTGAAGAGGTGTATTTAGGCGAGAAGGAATGGGTTTCAATATAAGAAGTTTATTTGATTAAGCCTTTTAGGTACAAGCGAGCTAAATGCCAATTACAGGAAGTTATCAGTTTAAAAAATATTAGAGAAAAAAAAAAATATATATATATATATATATATATATATATATATATATGTGTGTGTGTTAGTTAACCAAGGAAAAAGGGTTTAGTAAAAGAATCCATATTTTCTAAAGATAGGCAATTAAAGGAGCTTGGGATAGGAAGGTAGGGGGTGGTTAAAATACTTTTTAAGGTTAACGTTAGGGTAAAATTAAGATTAAAACTTAATTTGAATCCTTTTAATTAATATTCTAACATCTAGTCAACAGGGATTTAAATTCTAAATTTAAGTATTCAAAAAATTTGCCCTGTGGCGGCACTTGCTGATGAATTCCCTCCTAAGATTCAGTAGCCGGTGTTGGTGGGGGTATTTTAATATTGAAATTTTTTCCAGTAAACATAGACAGCACCCATCATGAAAATTCCTCGGAATACGGGCTGAACCTATCGGTTTCCAGCTAATTTCATGATCCAGCCCTTCCTCTTTCATTTTCCAGAATGCCCGCAAAAGGGCTGTCTGGTACCTCTGACCAGGGTTCGAAAAGGAATATCTGTGGTTATACAGTCTTTGTTTGAAAGGACCGGCAGACATACCGATATAGATCCGGAAGTTGTTTTTTTTTTTTTTTTTTTTTTTTTTTTTTTTTTTTTTTTTGTTAGATGGAGAAATGCTGGCTTCATAAATCACCTGGGTGGATTTGCATTTTCCCTCCACCGGGCAGGCGTCCACAGAATGCATTTGTTTAGAATTCCGGACCTAGATTCAGCATTTAAAATTTTATATTGAAACCCATTCCTTCTCGCTTAAATACACCTCTTCAAACAGCCCAAAATCTTAACTTTAAAAAGTAATTTAACTCATTTAGTTGTCTATCTTTATAAAATATGAACTCCTATTCCTCCCCTTCCTAAATATACCATTTCAACACCCTGTAACCCCGCGACTACCAGCTCTGTCCTTTTCTACTTTGTGACTGTTGTTAACCTAAAAACCCTCCACGCTCTAACCCAGGGCCTTCACCATTTGGAAAAAAACAATGTCACTGACGTGACGTAGAATCTCCATTAGAGATCCTATGTCGAAATGTACATCCGACACCTTTGAATTTTGAAAATTTTCTCTAATTTATATATATAGTAATTTCAAACTTTTCAATTCCAGGTTCTTTGCCTTTATCTAACTAAAGAGAAAAAAAAAACTCATGTTTATCATTTTAAAATGTCAACACATTTCTCTTTAAATGGATATTTTATTCAAATCTCTTAAAACTAGAATAACTGTTTTAAGAAAATTTCTGTTCCACTTTTTTGACCTTTTCATGATAAGACATTACTGTGACATTCATTGTGGTAAAATACAGGAGGTTTCTTTAAAAAAATGGAATGAAGTATTGATCGTTAGCAGAGAACACGCTTTTTTTCTCGGATTTCTCTAATAAACAAGCTATTAGACATTTAGTAAATGAAAATGGGGCATCTATTTAAAAAAGGAATTGTCCGCTATAATAAGGTTTTGAAACTCAGAAAAATTCTGGACACTCAGTTAATGTTCAAACTCGTATACAATATTGAACAAATGTTAATTAATTCTGTAGTTATCTCCCTTGCAACTTTTACCTTTATTTTTCAAAAAGATTTTTTTGTAATAAAATCTCACGCTTTCATACTAAAATGACACGTACACATGCTTTAATGCAAAAATGATGCACACGCATTTACGCTCTTTCATGCAGAAAATGACACATGCTTTTTTGCAAAAAAATGACACTTTCATGCAAAAATGATGCACACACACACATTCATGCAAAAATAACACATGCACACACAATCAGGCTTTCATGCAAAAATGACAGTTTCATGCAAAAATGTCACTAACCACGCTTTATGCAAAAATGACGCGCAAACATGCTTTCAGGCAAAAATGACACGAGCTCATACGCACTTTTATGCAAAAATGACACGCACTCACACGACAAAAAGACATGCGCTTTTATGCAAAAATGACACGCTCACACGCTTTTATGCGAAAATGACATGCACTTACATGCGCTTTTCTGCAAAAATGACTCATACGCTTTCATGCAAAAGATGGCGCGCACATGCATACATATGACTTTCAAAGTAACTAATAGCAATACTTAACATACAGATAAAAACATTAACATCTACGGAAGCCAAATGCATGCCAACTATAAGCAAGATGAATAATTTAAAACACCTAACCTTAAACAACACACATGCGAAATCAAGACTACAACTAACCAACATTATTCACAAGTTCAAATGTCTTATAAGGAACTGTGTTCCAATCAGATCACTCTTAAATAATGCCTATCTAAATGACTCACTACCTGACCATAGCTCAATTAGAACTCACTTTAATGCAAGAAAAATTACCAAACTTCACCTGAAACATACTAGTAGAAAATACAAGTATGGTAGTAGCTTCATCCATGTGTGTATATAAAAAATAAAAAAAAAAATAAAAAATACATGAAAGCCCTAATAATAATCATAATAATAATAAAAAGGGAATAGCCAACACTCAATGACATTAACTATGAAAACAGCTACAATGTGCTGACCATGTTTGGGAAATAAGACATTCCTCCCATTTGAAGGTCATCTATGATAATGGCTAAAAGAATAGCCATAAGCACCGATATGCAAACCTTTTACACAATTGTATGAAAAAAAAAAATACTGAATAAAATGCTTAATCGCAGTACCTTGTCAGTAGTCTTTAACAAAACTTGTATGAAAGAGGAAAAGCTGCCCAAATAGAAATTTTAATTTTTTTTTTTTTTACATGAAACTCAACCCCCCCCACACACACATACATTTCTACTTGTTTAGTCCAATCATCGTTTTTGACAATTTGTTCATTTTCTATTCAAATATTATGATTTTATGATTAAATGCATGGCTATAAATCAGCAGAATTAGAATGACAGTCAGCCATAGGTCATTGAGTAGAGTAGGTTGTCGAGTGCTTTTGGAATAATATAGTTTTGCCAGGTTTTCGTTAAGTAAGGGAGCTAACTTTTTAATTTTGTCATGTATTTACAGTGGGATGTCATTATCTGCAGAATCACTAAAGATATCAGCAGTAAGAAAATTCAAATGTGTATTGTAAAAACTTCTTGGACGTACTTGGTATATCCAAGGCGTACATTTTTGGCTTTTAGATGAGATTCCACTATCTGCCGAGGATAACAAAGTTTAATTCTTTTTCTGTAATTTTCTTTTTTCTTGAATAATTGTTAAGGTGTTGCTCCTTTGTTTTATTCATTTGTCTTTTCTGTTTCTTTTTCTTTTTTCACCAGGCCAAAAGAAAACAAGGTCGTATCAAAGATAAACCAAAAATTAAGAAAGGCATTAAAAAAGGCAAGAAGTTGAAATGAGGTTCTCTCTTGCTACAAATATAAAATTGCCCCTATGAAAACTTAGTCTGTGCTTCACAGATGGCACTAGACTCTCCATCCCCCCACCCCAATGGGTCAAGCTCAGAAGACAGCCAGTGTCAGTATTTGAAGCCATTTCATAAGCGGACCACTTTTCTTTCTTTTTTTCCTTTCTCGCCCTTTCCTTGCTTTTTTTTTTTTTTTTTTTTTTTTTTTACCTTTACATCTAAACAAAAGGCATTATTCATTTTGCCTTTGTTCATTTTCACTCCAAGTTGAGTATCACAAGCATTTGAAGAAATGATTTTCAACTAGCAACTTGGGTCCCCCTCCCTCGTCGTCGCCACCACCTTGAAAAAAAAAAATTATTTGGCCTTAAGTTTTGAGACCACTCGGACATTTAGTTTTGTTCTCAATGCCCATCTATTGCTTTTTTTTTTTTTATCCCTAAAGCAGTATTGGACTTGACCTAAGAGTTAAAGGCAGCCTTCATTCCACACTGGTACAGACATTTGAGATATACATTTTGAAAAAAAAGAAAAAAAAAACAAGAAAAAAACCTATTAAAAAAAATTTGTTTACATTAACATCCCAAATAATTAAAGTGCTAACTCTTCAATGCAAATACTTCTGTTATTTAGATGAAAACAGAACCAAAACAAGTTAGTATTTCTAAAGTGGTCATTTCAGAACTGATGGTTGAAAATTTCAAATACTGAAGAGCCTGTTTCCTAATGTTTATTTTGAATTTTTTTTCTTTTTTTTTTTCTTTTTTTTTTGTTTCCAAATGTTATTTGTATGAATAAATAAGAGTTGTAGAAATTTTTATTTATTTTTCTTATTTTTTATTTTATTGCCAATATTGCAAATAATTTTGAAATATGTGTGGACCACAAAGGATTCGAACTCAAACCATCAGTAAGAGGTGGGAATGCAATGATTTTTATACAAATAAATTGAATTACTTGAAGTTTATTTATTGGAGAAAAATGAAGAAAGAAAAACTTGTTATGCATACATAAATCCTGACGAATTCCATGCCAAAAATTACTTTGCATTTTGCTCACTGAAGTCTTAAGAAATCTGTTCCAGAAAATGGATATTGCTCTCCCTTTTGGATCTCTTCAAATAAAATGTGGATATTAATTTGTCCTCTTGTAATTAATTGGTTTAAATTTCATAAGAACATTGACAAAATTGGACCTTCATGATTGGAGTGGGGGGTGTCAAACCTTTTTCCCTTGATACCGCAAATATTTTAATTATCGTCACTCCTCAGCAATGTTTGTTTTGAATCATTAGAATTATAATAAAACTTAAACATGATGAAAGTCAATTTACATTTTTTTGTTGTTGAGAATTTACAAAAAAAAATTAAACACTTAATTATTTACAAGAATAATTTTTATATTTACAGCATTCATTTACGATTGTATTAAAACTGATACAATTTTATGAAAACATTTTTTTAATAAATTTATGTTTATTAAAATGTGAACAACTGTAAGGAAATCTTTATTTAGCATTTTATGAAGTTTGAATCAATTAGCAATTAGCCAAGGTTTTACCAACCGTTCCAATAAATAAGCTAATTAATAAATAAATAGCATTTATTTTTGTGGTCAATTCTCAAGAACATAGAAAATATATGAATTCACTTTCATATATTTAGCTTTCATTACAATTTTGATCACTTTTTAAAACAATGTCTACAAGTGAAGATAATTAAAATAATAGTGGTGTTAAGGGAAAAGACCTGCCATTTTTTTGACAATTGATTTTTTGGCAATTTGCCAGAACATGTCTTTTTTTTTTTTTTTTTTTTTTTTTTTTTTTTTCCAAGGTTGATAAAATGCTTTCAGAAATTATAAATAAATTGCACTCTTTTGTGTGCTAGTCTATCTGTTGAACTTCAATTGCAATTATTTTGAGATCAAACAGCAAAATATGAATCCACATATTTTCTTGTCTACTTTCCAATAAGGCAGATTGTAACATTTTTTTTTTTTTTTTTTTTTTTTTTTTTTTTCATTTTTTTTTCAATTCTACATAAAATTGTAAAACTAAATTTTGAATTTATTTTTAAGATGTCTTCTGTTTGTAGTTCTTCATGATCTTCTTTTAAACTGAATCTAAATGACCATCCATATGAGTTTTTCAAATATTATTCAATGAGTTTACACATGTATTCTTCCACGTTTTTGAGCATACAAATTGACAGTCCCATATCCAAAAATCTCTGAATACCTGAATGTTTTAAGTTTTATCTACTTGGCCCATGCCACTTAAGTAGGACATAATGATTGGCCTGACTCCGCCCACAATTCCCTCAGGCTGGCTGAGAGACCTGAGCCTACCAAACATTAGATGTTGTCAAGCACTTGTATTGGGTAGACGTGAGTGTGCTGTTCACTTATTCCCCTCCTCCCCTGTTTTGTAGTCTTTGATTTTATACAATGAAAATGTCAAAAAGAACTGCAAATATTTTTAATTTGTCTGATGCTGTCCATTTTTAAGTTACACAAGGGTTTTTTATTTTTTTTAATTTTTTTCCTGAAATAAATCAAATTTATTCATTACTTATGGTTTAAATGTTCCCTCTATTTCATTTATTGCCGTATTACTCGATAAACTGTAATATTTTTATTTATAACTCCTTGTAGTGTGAGTATTCATCTGTTGTTGCTGCAATATTGTTTGAATTGCTGAAAAACGTAAAAATTGGAAAAAAACAAAAAGCAAGTGACTCTTAGGGATTTGGATATGGGATTGTGCACCTGTATTTGGATTCATATACATGAAATTTAAAGAATTCACAAATTGTCTTTTGTTCCTGTTCTGTGGTACATTGCTTTGTTCAGAAGGAATGTTTTTTCTTTTTAGAGTTTGTATTAAAATCTGAATTGGCAGGTATAGAATATTCTGCTCCTGTTTATCTCGTGTAAGAATAAAATGGTTTCGGATAGTTTTTTCTTTTTTTTTTTTTTTTCTTTAACCCCCCACCCCTTTTTTTTTTTTTTTTTTTTGTATCCTTTAGCTATTGTTTAAATTTTTTATTGTCTTTGATATGAAACAAGTAACCTTTTGCTGCTCATTTCGTATATGCTTAAAGGGTATGACAATAGCAGTTCTGATGGGAGTGATAAGGGTGAGGACTAACAATTACAAAAGACCAACTTTACATATGATTAAGTATATTTAAATAAACCCTGTCAACAGTTTGGGTGAAATGTTCTGTGTGTATGTATTCATCCACATACAAGCTTGTTTTGTTGTGTCACAGCTCATCAGTGTGACTAGACTTCCACTTTCTTCCAGTTGAGATCGAAGCTCAACCAATTTAGTGTCAGTTGGGGTTGCTACTCCCTAAGCCATATGGAATGAGAGAAAGGAAATTTTAGCATGCTATCTCTCTCTCATATATGGTGTATACACACGCCAGTTGCTGGGAGAACTCAATTCATTACTGAAGAGTAACTCGTAAATCGCAGAAGTGGTAAATTTTTTGAAAGTTTTCCCCTCAAGACAGCTCAGTCGTAATGAGAGCATAATAATCATCTACACACACACACACACACACACACACACACAGTGGTTCAAAAAGTTCTCAAAGTGTTGTCTATCACAGTCTACACAGCTTTGAAGTATACCCCTCACACTTTAAACATTTTTGTACAAGTTTCTTTGTGTATTAATTTCTTGAAATGCATCTCATAATTTTTCAAGTCACCAACGCTTCTTGGTTTTCAACTATAAACAAACACCATCAGATTAATAAAACCAATACATAAACTTATTCCACTCATTGTCCACCTACTTTTGGACTTCTCTTTCTCTCTCTATGTATGTGCGTAAAATATATATATATATATATATAAGCTGACTGATGTTACCTTCAGTATCTTGACTCTAGAGTTTAGTAGCTGAACCCTCCAGGAATCACTTGATCCGTTCAATAATTTGTATTTATTTCAATAAAGTTGCCAATCAAACCTAGTATTTTTCTTGGTGGCACATGGCACATTAATCCCTTTGACTCTTCTTACTTCCATCAACTGACTGCTGCCAACATGACACCGCTCTCTGTCCCACTGTCTACTAAGTTTGTAGGCAGAAACATCTGCTTTCTAACAAAGTGTCATTGGTCCCCCCCCCCCACCCGCATGATAATTTTTTTTTAAATTTTTTTTTTGTCAAATGGGTTGTTGCTTTGCACATGAGATTTCAAAAACTAATTTCCAGGCATTTATCTATATTTCTGAGAAGAGGTAGTATTTACATCATTCAGACTATTGACCTCATCTTTGTTGCCATTTGTACAACGTTTTGGCTGCTGTATGCTCTGGCCTTCTTTAGGCCACAAAGATGAAGACAATAGTCCGAATAATGTAAATACTGTAATTTCCAGGTATTAAAAAAAAAAATCCTGAAACTTCTTGACTCTGATAATATAATTTGGGGACCCACTTGACTTTGTATGTTTTTAGCTGGTCATATGGAGGGCCTGTAAAAATACAAAAGGTGGTCGTTTTCCTTTTTTGGTAGAGCTGAAGTCATGTGATGGCTGGTTTGTGACATCATTTCAGAGTGATAAGTTACAGTCAGTCTGCTTCCAGGAGTCATATTGACCAGTTGGCTTTTTTTTTTTTTTTTTTTTTTTTTTTTTTTTTTTTTATAGCCTGGAGCCTTTCCACCTAAATCTGCCTCATCCAGCAGCTTACATATGCCCACGCATCAATACATCTGGTCTGCTCAAATCTAGAATTTAAAATATGGCTTCTCCAGAAACACAAAAGTCTCTGGCATTCCCATAGGGTTTTATTTTGTAGTAATTCCCAATCTTTTTGGTCCCTTTCACACTGCTTGTTGTGTTATACTCTTTGTATAGCATAAATATAAATGTGTGTATGTAATTTTGTGTATGACATAGCAGCATAAAACTCTGTTTGCCATTCTTTTTCATCTTGTGAAATAAGGTGTTACACCAAAAATATCTAATAATGCCAATAAAAGGGAGAATATTTGCTTTCTAACATAGCTCACTCATTGTGCCACACTTATGTTTAAGAAGTTTCCTTTCTATCTTAAACTTTAAAATTCTTAACTGACCACGTGTGTCTATTTTGATAGAAATATTAATGAACTTGAGGGGGGAAAAAAGTGCCTATTAATATTTTCCTGAATAAGAAGGGGTTTCATGTATTGGTTTCTGTGAAGATCAAAATAGACAGATGAGGAATTGATGATGTATTGACCATCTTTTAAGCGACTTTTGGTGGTTCTTTTGTTGACTAAATGACGAGATTTTATGACTAAAAATGCTAAGAGATTTCTAAAGACTTAATTTATTTTTCATCTCACATTTTTATCACTTCAAGTGTCATTCTAGTGGATGCTTCAAATTTGAAATAGATGCCCCATGTTTATTTTTAATTTAACGTCATCTTGCGGCCTTGGCCGAGATAGAACTCACTACACCTCTCCAGTATTCACTGTGCATTTGGAACACTGGCGCAGTTTGCAGCGAAATTCATAATCTTGTCAAATAGCTGAATACTTGATGCTTTGCCAGGGCTACCAAGGGTGTTTTTATTGTGACACCAACACTAGATGGGTTGCCTCCAGGCCCCATCCTGTTATTTAACCCATGACTAGCGAGAAGTGATGGATTAATACCTTTCCCGAGGGTACCAGTGCTGAAGTGAATGCAGGGTACTCAACTGGAATTTGAACTCGGCTCACTGATTTCTCTTTCCAAGCTGATATCCACTGCACCACAACGCACATTCGTTTTAATTTAAAGGGTATACATATATCTATGGCCTGCCTGCTCATTGGATTGAACCTGCTTTACTCTTCCTTCACAGCCCATATCTGCTCATTTTTTTGTATCTGAAATGAAAACTGGGCAATTTCCAAAGACTTAATGGATTCATTCTTTATCGTGCATTTGCATTACCTCAAACATTATACAGGTGCCCACCATAAAACATCTAAAATAATAAAGATCTTTTTTTTTTTTTTTTTTTTTTTTCCATCTTTGATCTAAACTTATTTATAAATGGAACTTTGTCTTTGTCTGTGTCTCTGTGTGGCTGTGTCCGTTACCTATAGGCTCCGAAATGGCTGAACTGATTTTCTTGAAAGTTTACACAATTGTACTATAAGCGTCTGTGAGTGTTCTTAGCTAGGTTTTGTCGAGGTACCCCCAATAAATGTTGAAAATCGATAATCGAAAAAATCAGGTTATAGAAGGAGTGGTCCGATTTTAATCAAATTTTATACACTCATAGACAAAGACATAAACGATATTCAGAAGTTTCAAGGTTGCAGTTCTTACAATAATGCAGAAAATTGATAATTTATATAGAAAAGGCAAGATGTTTGTGTGTGTCTGTTTATTTGCCTGTATGTCTGTATTTTTTCAGCCCTTTTATTTTAGTTTTTGCTTCGGGTTTGGCTTTAAGTAGGTATAATTGTAGTTCTTAGTCTCAGCCATGGTACCATTTACTCAGAGGACTTACTTAGCCTTCATAAATTGTTTACGACAAAAAAAAAAAAACTTATTTGATATTGATACCAGGAAATGAAAATTTGACTTACATCCATTCATTTTTCTTTCAGTCTATGGTTTCGCTTTAACTGGAAACAACTATTGCTTTTTAGTCTTTCATGCCAACGTCCAAAGAATCTGAGCTATATAAAGGTGCGATTGGTAAATTGTTGCAATTAATTTATTATTTCAAATATTCTTTTGGCCGAGTCTGAGCTCCAGGACCATGGATTAGTTTTAAATCTTTCATTACACTCAAGCAATGCCGAGCTATACTTCATGGATTCTTTCTTTCTTTTTTTTTCCCTTTACTTGAAGTTATTTGACAGAAATATATCACTCTGCATTCCTTTTATTAAAGGGAATACATAGCTTTATTTTTAACACACCCTCTTGGATTCTGCAATAATCTGACTTGTATATCAAGACAAAAATGGCAGCTTAAAACAAATCTGTGAGCAGAATTCAAATAACAGGCAGAGATCAGTACTAATATTCTTGGGAAAGATACAACTTTGCTACGTACAAAGTTTGGATACTGTCTGCAAAGCAAAATTGATAGATTTATCTCTCCTGAATTCAATATTTTTTTTTTTTTTTTTTTTTTATATAATCATGCCGCCTCAAGCAAGGCATTTTACTGCCACTCTTGTGCAGGTGGTTACATAAGAGGAAAGTTATGAGAAAGAGTGACAGGTTATAGGGGGTGTCAGGAAGTGGGCAAGATAAGGCTGAGAATACTAATGACTGGAGTGGACAAAGAAAGGAGCAGGAGAGAGAGGATGCAGGTTAGTGACTCAAGACTTTACATTTAAATTCTTGAAGATTGTAGCTGTCGGAAGAGCAAGTAAACTGAAAGGAATTCCACAGGTGGAAAGTGTGAGAAAAGAAGCTGATGGAGTAGAATTTGCGTTTACAATTTATTGGTACCACAGTAAAAGGACTAATCTTGTGGCTTGAGTAAATTCATAAATAGTGGGCACCAGTTCATCCGAGCAAAAGCCATGAAAATATTTGTAGAAGAGAAACCGGGAAGACACATTGCGCCTTCCTCCTCATTCCATGTCCTAGAAACCTCATCTGCCTCTTATGTTAAGTATGAGTTTTCTCATTTCCATCCTCTCCAACACCTTGTTGTTAATCACATGGTATCCTCAGCATCCTTCTTTAAAGCCACGTTTCTGCTGCCTCACGCTTCTCCATCTTTGAGGAAATCGTCTAATATTCACTTCCATACAGAAGGACAGATATCACATAGAAATCTAGCACTCTTCTTTGTTTTCTATGCGATTTTCACATCTTTCAGTACTCAGGTTAGCTTTTGAAACGCGTCCTTGGCCATGCCAATGCATCTTTAGATCTCAACGTCACACTTTCCATCCTCTGTTTAATACGCTTTCCAGGTATTCAAATTTCTTTACTTGTTTTATTTTAGTTTCTCAAACCTGTAGTTGGCATTTTGGGGTCTTCTTTTTGCTGATGACCATACATTCAGTTTTCTTGAAGTGTATGCTTATTGTAACACTGTAAATATTCCTTGTGCAACCATGTTAAAATAGTATCGATGGACCATGGATTTGAACTCTGACATAGACGGTTGAAGAATGACTCGATATATGAACATTTTTTTTTCTTTTTCTTGGGAAGAACTGGGAAAAGAAAAAAGGAACAGGCACTATGGGTAGCCGGAAGAGAGAGAAGCAAGACACAAGACACTCACGAAATGACATTGATTTATGTGACTGCAAATAAATATAACCCAGGTGAAAAATCTGCCTCACCAAAGGAAGAGGACTCTCACTTTCTATCTTGGTTGTTTTTCTTTTCTCTCCCGTTCTCCTCAGAGAAGTGATGAAGACTGACTGAGGTTAACTTATCGGCTGGCAGCAAAAAAAAAAAAGGACCATTCAGGTGACGAGAGGAATTATAATTAATGGTGGTATGTGAATATACCAAATCAACTGACCTTTATCTCCAAGGTTTCAGGGTGGCACAAAATTGTAACCGGTGATTAAAACCAGATACACAAAATTGACAATAGACTTCTGGGGAAAAATACTCCAATTCCTAGCCAGCCCCAGTGTCATATTGAAGGGTTTTTAACAAAAAGACAATATGGCTTTGAAAGACGAGACCTGCTCAAGACGGTGGAGTTAAATCACGAAAATCCTCTCGTTACGCTAATAGGCACGTCCACCATTGTTAAGCAGAGAGGAAAGGAAAGGGTGGCATAATGATGGTTAGATATAGTAGTGGGCTTTGAGAAAAAGTTTTTTTTTTTTTTTTTGGGGGTTTTTTTTTTTTTTTTTTTTTTTTTTTTTTTTGCTGTACAAAGAGTTACGAATATAATCATTAGTTCACATACACTGGCATTTGCTACTGTCTTTAATTTTTTTTTTTTTTTTTTCTTGTTTGCTTTCCTCTATTCCTGAATTGTGCATCCACCCTGCCTCATCATTTTCAGTGGTTGCCAAGTACGACATAAGATGACCATCCTCAACTTACCTTGATCAGAAATCACAACGTGGCAGAGCAAGTGAGGGATTCAACATCATCAACACCTTTGACCACACAGACAGATCGGTAGATGACGGGCTTCATCCTCAGGTGCAGTTGACTTACAGCCAGTCGATGCTCGCAACACACATCTATGCAAACCTGAAACTTGGGGACGCTGGAGAGGTCACATTAGCACATTTATATAAACTAGCAGAACCCGTGGAATTTCCACGGAAGGATAATTATGATTTTCTGGAAAAATTTTACTTTGTCATATCACAAATGATAGTAACGTCTTCAAACATAAATGTATTAAATAATAAAATAACGATAACACAGAGTGTAATTTTATTAAAATATCTATAAAAGTAATGTCCATAGAAGGTACTTTACTGTGAGAGATGTTGAAAGAGAAAATGTTTTTTATTACTGAAAATTCATGGCTGTGTCCATTGTAAACATTTTTATCAAGATTTGTAAAAAAATAATAATTTCAAAAATAATTTCCTTCATTTGTGAATGAGTACTGATAGTTTCATTAAAATTCAACAATTGATTTTTGCGAGAGTTTCCAAATTAATGTCTTTGTTATCAAAAAAAGTGTGTGATGCAATCATTACGTTTCCATAGTAAAACAGTTGTAATGTTTCTTTAGCCGCTAACTCAAATCAAATCAAAACAAAACTTTCTGACAAAATTTAAAAACTGTTAGAAGGAATTAAAAAATTTTAAAAAAATAATTAAAGTTACTTTAAAGGCTTCTATGTTTATTGTAAACAGAAATGACTGAGTAATGGCCAACGGTGTAGAGGGCAGAAATTTCGTTATCAAACCTACCTATTTTTACTTTATTGTACGGTACACATACATATACACACACAATTACTCTACAACCACCAGCTTAAGCTGCTACTGATACGGTAATGTTATAGGCTCTCTCCTATTCTCTCACTACTCTTTACTACCCTTCCGTTTGGTAAAGGTGAGTGAAAGGCTAAGGAGAGTAAGAAGATAGAGGGGAAGGAAAAGCTCGTGTAGAGAGTGTGGTGTAATGGACAGAGGAACTAAGGAAGGAACAAGCAGAATTATAATCTCCGTGTTCTTGACAGGCTCCAAAGGAGAATCAGTAATGTGATAGGTACCAACTTGGCGGTTCGACTACAGCCATTTTCCCACCAACAAGAAGTGGCTTCCTTTTGTCTGTTCTATAAATACTTCCATGGCTTCTGCTCTAACGAACTTAAGTCACTGGTGCCTCCACAACAGGTGTTTACTCATGCAACCAGACTGGCAACTGGGTCTCACCCATTCACAATTAGATCAACCAAATGCAGATGACAATTCTACTCCTGCAGCTTCTTTTTTTGCACTTCCCACCAGTGGAACTTGCTTCATATTCTTTGATTTCCTGACGGCTACAAACTCCGGGAATGGGCCGGTTCACACTCCACCCACGTCTATTGAACAGGTTAAGAGGCTCATCCCTTGTTTCCTGTTTAGGATGTGGTTTCCGGCTTTCTCTTTTCCAATCTTCTCACTATTACGTAGCCCCCTGCACATCAGTGGCATTACCGCCTTGCTCGAGGTGATACAATTAAAAAAAAAAAATTTAAATGCGAGGTCAATGCTCATCTCTTAACCACTTGACCCTAGTTCTTTCCACACCGCCCTGTATATCCTTTCCTTTCTCTCCACCTTTGCAGCTGTCATCACACCTGTATTCCCATCCTTCTCTTGCTCCTTTCTAACTGGTTCGTCTTTCTCTTCACTCTCCTCTAATCTTTTTACTATTATGTAGCTCTCTGCACATCGGTGGCGTTACTGCCTTGCTTGGGGTGATATGATTTTAAAAAAAAAAAAGATTGGTAGTTATGCATATAGTTGACAATTTAAATTTTTTACGGACCAAATCCAACTCTTATATGGTTTGTTTTAAATCCTGTAAATCAATATGCAATTCTTTTTCTTATTTAAGTTGGTAAATGCTGTCTATTCCTTGCCTTCAATTCTGCTTTGGTATTGCAAGAAATTTTGTTGATCTCTCGCTCAACTGTACTCGATACATAATAATAAAGGGGGTTGCAGTTTGGGGAGTTAGGTGGCCAGATGTGAGGTGGGGATGCAGTTGCAGAAATTATCTGACAGTAATGACTGGCTTCTCCTGTTTGTGTGGCATGGTGCAGAGTCCTATTGCTAGACAGTGCTGCCTGGGTCAAGAGGGTGGCTGCTGGAAGACCCTAGCTCCTCAAGGCTCTTGACATAGGCCACCATATTGAAGCTGAGACCCTATTGGAAGATTATTGGAGGAATGATATCACCATCTCTTCAATTCTCTTTGTAACCACCATTAGACTCATCCAAGACTTTCCAAACCAAAGCAAATACTATGCAGCTAAAGGACAGAATTTTTCATATTGACTTGATGATCCCACCTATGGTCACCTTTTTATCAAATATTTAGATTTTATTTACAAATGTAGCAAACCTAAATCTAAACTTATTTATAAATGGAACTTTGTGTGTCCGTTACCTATAGACTCCAAAACAGCTGAACCGATTTTCTTGAAAATTTACACAGTTGTACTATAAGCATCTGCGAGTGTTCTTAGCTAGGTTTTGTCGAAGTACACCCGATAAATATAAAAAATCAATAATCGAAAAAATCGGGTTATAGAAGGAATGGTCCGATTTTAATCAAATTTGATACACTCATAGACAAAGACATAAGAAACAATATTCAGAAGTTTCAAGGTTGCAGTTCTTACAATAGTGCAGAAAATCGATTTTTATATATATATATATATATATATATATATATATATATATATATATATATATATAAAAGGCAAGATGTTTGTGTGTGTGTCTGTTTAACTGCCTGTATGTCTGGGTTTTTTTTCAGCCCTTTTATTTTACTTTTTGCTTTGGGTTTGACTCTAAGTAGGTATAATTGTAGTTCTTAGTCTCAGCCATGATACCATTTACTCAGAGGACTTATTTAGCCTTCAAAATTCAGATAGGGATATGAGGAAATGAAAATTTGACTTACATCCATTCATTTTTCTTTTAGTCTATGGTTTCACTTTAACTAGAAACAACTATTGCTTTTTAGTCTTTTGTGCCAACATCCAAAGCTTCAGAACCATGGATGAGCTTTCATTACACCCGAGCAATGCCGGGCTATACTGCTAGTATCTCATAACACATTTCATGTGTGTAGTGTAACAAATAGAAATAATAATGACAACATTTAATTTCAAATTTGAATACCCTGTTCCTTCAACTTATAGACGTTCATGACTCTGCACAAATTTTTATAAATTAAATATGTCAGGTTAATTTTTGTTTCATTTTTTTGCAGTTTCAGTGTAGTTGCAGATGCGGAAAGGGAGGCAACTTATTGTGGAATCCGTTTTTCTGTCTGAAAATTCTGAATTTTAATAAACTAGAACTTTTTTTGCAACCTGCAAAACACATATTGAAATCGTTACAATATTTAGTATTGTTGAATTTATTGCTAATATTTTTGGCGAGATTTACAAACTCTACATTTCATACAATTTCGCAAACCAATCGAAGAAATATAAAAATTTGTGAAAAGATATACAAAAATCAATATTGCATTTTTACTAAATAAGTATTTAATTTAATCATTAAATTGTTTTTAAAATAGTGGAAGTATATGTTATTTAACATATGTTATATGTTAAATATTAAAACTTAATTTTTCCCCCCAAAATTAATGAAAATTTATTGTGCTAAGCTACATACACAATAAATCTAACTGTATGTTATTCTCCCTTGCCTGTTGGCATTCCTCCCCAAAATTTAATTTCAAATTTCAGAGTATGATTGACAAATGAACTAACCAAAAATCGCAGAACTTTATATAAATTTTGCTTATTCTATTTTTATTTTTCTTTTCTACACGGATTGAAAATAATCTTAAAGTAAGATTAAAATTTTATATATATATATATATATATATATATATATATATATATTTTAACATCTGAAAAGGCAAGATTAGAATGTTTTTTTTTTTTTAATCATCTCACCCCAAGCAAGGCATTCCACTGCCACTATTGCACATGGGGCTACATAGGGGAAGGTAAAGAGAAGGAGTGGATAGACATAGGGAATGTCAGGAGGAAGGTGACAGATAAGTAAGGATAGCGAGGATGAGGGTTGGGCAGATGGGAAGAGTGTTTGATAGAATGGGAGCAGGTTAGTGCGTTAGGAGGTGTCTATTGACCTTACATTTAAACTCCTGGAGATTGTAGCCGTCGGGGAAGCAATCGTTTGGAAGAGAATTCCACAGTCGGGAAGTGCGAGGAAAGAAACTGTTGGAGTAGAAGTTACGGCTGCATTTTATCGGTTTCACTGTAAAAGGGTGGGATCTAGTTGCTAATCTAGTATCTCATGCAAATTCGTATTTAGGGGGCACCAGTGATCTAAGTTCATCGGAGCAGAAGCCGTGAAAGTATTTATAGAAGAGACACAGGGAAGCCACGTCTCGCCGGTGGGAGAGAGACTGCAGGCGGTCTGCCAAGTCGGTATCTATCACATTACAGACCCTCCTCTGAACCTTATCGAGAAGCCCGAGGAGAACAGCAGGGGCACCCGACCAGATATGGCAGCAGTATTCAATGCACGGGCGGATGGTAGATTTGTAAATGTGCAGGATAGATTTAGACGGAAAAAACTTCCGGGCTCTACACAGAGAACCGACTTTCATAGCGGCGGATTTAGCAATGGATTCGATATAGTCATTCCATTTGAGGTCCGCTGAAAGTGTGAGACCAAGGAGGCGTAGTGTTTTACTCTCTGGGAGGCAAGCCTGGTCCATGCTAATGGGAGGTAGGTGAGATTGTCGATGATGGTTAATTGACAGTAGCTTCGTTTATGTCATATATATATTAAATTAATTTTCAATTTTCAGCTTGTGTGATACCCTGCACTCATCAGTCACTAACCAGGCAACCGCTGTTTAGACTAAGGCAGAACTGGCATCACCACCAGCTTTTGCCACCAGATAGGGAATTGTTTTTTGTGTAGAAGTGACTGTCTCCACAATTTTTATGCAACTGCAAGTCAGACTTTCAACATTGTGCTAAAAGTGTTCACTTTTGATTGTTAAACAAAACAATGCACTTAGGGTGGCCATTATCTATGACATAAAATAGTCCATCTGAGATATGCCCTGATCTTTATATTTAAGTATTACATTGATTTCTCCTTTTAGTCTTCGTTTTCTATGTGCCTTGTCCTTTTAGGATGTAGGCGATTATGACCTTCCACATCTTCCTATCCCTGGTGGCTCTTTGCACGCTTTCTTTTGCTACCCCACCCAAACCCCACTCTGCCATCTCTCTGCTCAGACCTGTCAAATATGTCATTCACTGCTTTCCCTTATTTCTCTTCCCCTCTATCTGACCGGTGAGTATCAGATTCTCCAAGCTTTCCTTCCTCATTACATATCCCAGGAACTATAGCTGCCTTTTCCTGATGCTCAGTATCAATTTCCTTTTCATTTCTATCCTTTCTAAAACCTGATCATTGCTCACATGCTCGATCCATGGTATCGGCAACATCCATCTGTAGAACCACATTTCAGTTGCTCCAAGTTTATTTCTTCATCTTTGATGATATTGTCCAGCATTCACTGCCATATTGAAGAACTGACATCACATAGCAATCCAGAATTTTCTTTGTTTCTAGCGAAATTCCCCTGTCCCTTAATACTCTACTCAGTTTCTGGAACGTGTCCTTTGCCATGCCAATTCGCCTTTGGATCTCTGTGTCACACTTTCCGTCTTCTGTTAGAAGGCTTCCCAGGTATGTAAATTTTTGTACCTGCTTTATTTTAGTATCTGTCACCTGTATTTGGCATTTTGGGCTTCTCTTTTTACGGATGCCTATGCATTCAGTTTTCTCGTAGTTTATTTGTTGTGAAGTAATAGGGATATTGCTAAATGTTTACTACATTGGCCTTGTGTCAAACATAACTGAATTCCCTGCAACTTAGAATTTATTAGGTTATCAGAAGGTGGATTTGTGGAAAAATAAAATTGTTTCATTTGTATGTTTAAAGTAGAATTTTATTAACAGAATTTGTGGGAGTTAAATGTTCAATAAGAAAATGTGGTATGTACTTAAATGTTTTTAGAGAAATAGTCGTAAGGAGTTAAGTGTATCCAGTGCTTGTAGTCGTAAGTAGCAGAATGTGTGTATGTACTTAAATGTTCCCAGAGAAATAGTCGTAAGGAGTTAAGTGTATCCAGTGCTTGTAGTCGTAAGTAGCAGAATGTGTGTATGTAGAAAGATTAACAGGTTACTAATAAAGTCTGTTCCTTTCCTTTTTTATGGCCAGTGAGAAAGTGAAATTGTACTTATTGAACATTAATAGGAGTCAGTGGAAGTACCTTATTATTATTGTGGTTGTCATCGTCTTTAATGGCAGTGGGAAAGGTGAAGATGGTGTGACACGATAACTAGACATATATGTATTTTATTATAATAGATTAAAATAGAAAATGGTTAAGAATAGAAAATAGTTTAAAAACATATTTAACAAAAGTGAAAAAGAAGAGGAAAAAAATAAATAAATAAACGCTTTTTCTTTTATGAGGAAAATTGTGGAAGAGACAAGAGTATCCGATTACTGTTTTAAATCCTACCACTCTTCCAGTAAATATTTGACTCAGTGATTTAATGTGATAAAGAGATAAGTTCAGGAGGTGCGTTTTTCGAATGACCCGGTCAAAGGCTGTCTTTTACTGTATCTTGACCACACATTAAGAATTTTCCGGCGGAAGCTTTATTAAGATAAAAAAAAAAGATAACTGAAATTTCAGACTTACAGTCGCCAATGTTTATCACCGGTGGTCTAAAGCATTTCCGGATTTCCGGGTCAATTTGAAATAAATTCAGGTAATTTTTCCGAGTCAGGCAGTTGAGCTCAGCCGGGCACGAGCTTGAAGTAAGAACCTCCGTTCGTCTTGTTTCGGTCAGTTCAGATTTGTTGATCTCAATTAATTAGAGTTAGTGCTGTGTGTCACATTCGCCTGCCCCAACCGAAAAGGCTAGCTCTAGTCAGTCTAAACGAAATAAAGCATCCTTTCCACTCATCCAAGTTGTGGAAGTTCGTTCCTTATAGTTCAATCTTGTACCCCCAGCTGTTCGGCCGACATTTTCAACAAACTCCCGGCAAACATCACAGCGTGGAGAACGGCTGCCGGAGAAAATTGTTAGGATGGACCGTTGGGGTGTTACAATGGAGAGAAAGAGGTAAAGGAAAATAGCACGAGGGATGGAGAATGAACGTGTGACGGGACCTTACGTTCGGGTCAGACTTGAAGTTTCTTTTGTTAGATTGTTGCTGGCGTTTGATATTGCTGCTTCCATCTCACTGACTGATTCTGACTTTCTTTGGGTTTTTATAGCCATTTAGTTTATCACACTGGATTGCTAAATTTTCTCTCAGTTTTGCAAATCACTTCCTTTCATCGATTAAAAAATTAATTTAACATTGAATTGCGAAATCAGGCTTCGTCTTTTTCTTTCAGTATGGGGTCAATCCTTTGCTTATTTGTCAAAATTAGGATTTCAAACGTCATTGTGAATTTTGTAAGAAGAGAAGAGTTACTTTTAATTTCATATTAACCACAGTAGTCTCTTCTTTTCACTTTGCTCAGCTACCTTTGGTAGGCGGTGCTTGTAGTTTCCTTTCTGTGTCTGCTATCAGCACTGTATCATCTGTGTACCTTACATTGTTCAGGTTATGTCCTCCAGTGACAAATCCTAGCATAATTTCTAGGGTCCGCAGAATAGTCTTGCTGTACAAGTTGAATACATCCAGTGAAAAGACACATCCCTGTTTTACGCCCCTTTCAACCTCCTTTCATTTTTTAGCTCTATAATCTATTTTATAGGGTGAGGGGCAATCCTGTATGCAATGTGGCTTGGATTTGACAAGATAGTGAAGTCCTTACATGGGTATATCAACCTAGGCATGTTCGAAGGCTTCACTTGAGTCTTTTGTTTGGTGTGGCTGCAGGAAATTCACTGATGTCTGCAGGAAGGAATTCCTAATACTGAATGTCACTTTCTGCAAAAACTGGCTTCACCAAAATTATTAAACTGGCTTTTCACTTCATAAAAAAATTCCCAAACCTACTCGGCACTTCCCCTTTCGGGGACACCTCCGGCCTCCAGGCAATTAACTCAGCCTACTCGTGCGGGAGAGGTAAAACATTGGGGGATAACCCCCATGGAGCTTGGGCTTAAAATATAAATCCCAGCCAAAGGCAAATGGATTTATAGTGATTTTCTAAGTATAGCTTAGATGGGGCATAAGGCCAAAACATGAGGCACCCAGTGAGGATCAAACTCACTTGTAACAGGTTCTAGTGATCCAAGCTTGCTAACCATTACACTATGCTGAGCTGCCCTACATTTTATAGTAAATTTTCTAAGCACCGTTTAGATGTGACATAAGGCCGAAAGTATAGGGGCACCCAGTGAGGATCGAACTCACTACTTAATTGCAATAGTTCTAGCGAGACAAGCTTGCTAACCATTACACCACCTCGAGGTGCCCAAATGAATTTATAGTAATTTACTAAGCGCAGCTTAGATGTGGCACAAGGCCGAAAGTATGGGGCACCCAGTAAGGATCGAACTCACTACTTAATTGCAATAGTTCTAGCGAGACAAGCTTGCTAACCATTACACCACCTCGAGGTGCCCAAATGAATTTATAGTGTAATTTAATAAGCGCAGCTTAGATGTGGCACAAGGCCGAAAGCATGGGGCACCCAGTGAGGATCGAACTCACTACTTAATTGCAATAGTTCTAGCGAGACAAGCTTGCTAACCATTACACCACCTCGAGGTGCCCAAATGAATTTATAGTGTAATTTAATAAGCGCAGCTTAGATGTGGCACAAGGCCGAAAGTATGGGGCACTCAGTGAGGATCGAACTCACTACTTAATTGCAATAGTTCTAGCGAGACAAGCTTGCTAACCATTACACCACCTCGAGGTGCCCAAATGAATTTATAGTGTAATTTAATAAGCGCAGCTTAGATGTGGCACAAGGCCGAAAGTATGGGGCACTCAGTGAGGATCGAACTCACTACTTAATTGCAATAGTTCTAGCGAGACAAGCTTGCTAACCATTACACCACCTCGAGGTGCCCAAATGAATTTATAGTATAATTTACTAAGCGCGGCTTAGATGTGGCACAAGGCCGAAAGTATGGGGCACCCAGTGAGGATCGAACTCACTACTTAATTGCAATAGTGTTAGCGAGACAAGCTTGCTAACCATTACACCACCTTGAGGTGCCCAAATGAATTTATAGTGTAATTTAATAAGCGCAGCTTAGATGTGGCACAAGGCCGAAAGTATGGGGCACTCAGTGAGGATCGAACTCACTACTTAATTGCAATAGTTCTAGCGAGACAAGCTTGCTAACCATTACACCACCTCGAGGTGCCCAAATGAATTTATAGTATAATTTACTAAGCGCAGCTTAGATGTGGCACAAGGCCGAAAGTATGGGGCACCCAGTGAGGATCGAACTCACTACTTAATTGCAATAGTGCTAGCGAGACAAGCTTGCTAACCATTACACCACCTTGAGGTGCCCTTATAATTTACTAAGCGCAGCTTAGATGTGGCACAAGGCCGAAAGTATGGGGCACCCAGTGAGGATCGAACTCACTACTTAATTGCAATAGTGTTAGCGAGACAAGCTTGCTAACCATTACACCACCTTGAGGTGCCCAAATGAATTTATAGTGTAATTTAATAAGCGCAGCTTAGATGTGGCACAAGGCCGAAAGTATGGGGCACTCAGTGAGGATCGAACTCACTACTTAATTGCAATAGTTCTAGCGAGACAAGCTTGCTAACCATTACACCACCTCGAGGTGCCCAAATGAATTTATAGTTCTCCAGTGGAAAAAATCATAAGCTTATATAGAACTCAATGGACAGAACCCATTTCAGCTGTAGGGGGAACAGGTCAACTTATTAAAGCACAAGTTTACATTAGCTGAAGTTATCAGTTCAGTATTTGTCCTGAGTAGCAAATATACATTTGAGCTGTTTAACAACTTAACAATAAGGAGGATTGAGGAAGGGACAAAAGATGAACCGAATTGCATTTAAATTTTTGAAGAGTGTAGTTATCAGGAAAGCAAAAAAAACGGAAGAGAGATCCACAAGCAGGAAGTTCAAGAAAAGAAACTGTTTGAATAGAAGTGGCAGTTAAATTTAACTGTTTCAATGGTAAAAGGGTGGGACCTTATGGGATACATATTTTTTTTATTAAAATAAGCAACAGAAACACAATAGAACATTCTAGAAAAATTGGATCAAAACAGCAGTAGAATTTAGATTACATTTTTATATTTCTCAACTAATCAGCTAAAAACTTAGAATAAGAACATTCTAGAAAAATAGGCTTGGAAGTAAATTAACACAAAAATATTTAGGCCCCAAAACAAAATAGTAAAATAATAAATCTGATTGGTCAGTAAATGTTTTCACACCCTAATGTTAGGAAGCTTAGTTGATCCCCTATTAATGTATATAATACACACAGTGTTAGAAAAAACAGTCAGTCACCAAGCAGCCACCAAGCAGTAACCAAGCAGGCCATTAAGTCCGCATGACACCGTATACTTTGCCGGCCATGTAATTTCTTCCATGCCAAAAGTTCGTGACCTCGCTCCAAGGACCTTAAAAGAAAAGCCGACGAAACTTTCTTTCAGCAACGCGACACGCTGCCGCCAACTGAATGTAAGTAGGAAAGGCTTATTTACAGACTTTGCAAATGCAAACTCATACACGTTTTTGGACAAAAATTAACTTCTTGCCAAGTTTATATTTCTCAAAAAGGCAATTTTAGAATCATGTATTTTGTTGGTTTCTACATACCATTTTATTTTGTCACATAATAAATTGTTTGTTGTTGAATGTCCGTTGTAAATTATTCCTTCAGTTTGCGCGATTGCAAAATTGAGTGTTGTATTTGTGGGGGAAATAATCAACCCAGCAAATACCAAATCCCCCACAACCTAGATGCCAATCTAGTATCATGCTTGTATTTATTTGGTCAGAGCACCAGGAAAATAAGCTTGTTAGATCAGTTACCATGAAAATATTTGTAGCAGATAGAGGAATGCCAAGTCAAGATTGATGATATTACAAATCCTTCTTTGGATTTGGTAAAAACATCAAGAAGAATGGAAATGACAGCAGTACTCACGGACAAATTGGCATTTTTTAAATGTGCAAGATGAGCTCAAACAAGAAAAACATCACTCAGCTCAATTTGAAGAGTATAAAATTTCTAACTTAGAACTGAAGAGCATAAAATTTCTAACTTAGAACTGAAGAGCATAAAATTTCTAACTTAGAGCTGAAGAGCATAAAATTTCTAACTTAGAGCTGAAGAGCATAAAATTTCTAACTTAGAACTGAAGAGCATAAAATTTCTAACTACATAGATGTTTAAAAGCTAAAGTTTTGCAAATTAATAATTTGGTAGGTTGTAAATAATGTTTGTTTCTTTCTCCATAAACTATGTGTATTGAATTTTAAGTTTGTAGCCACTCAGTGAAGATACTGTCTGATTAATACGTTCTAAAAAAAGACTTTTACGCTATTTGTATTGTTCAGACTGTTGTTGCCTCTATTATTCAGACTGAGAAAACGACTGAAGTCAAGATGCCAGGTCAGGATTAGTTATATCATTCTTTGGATTTTTTCAAATGCTTCTAGCAGGATCAGAATAGCATGAACACCAGACCAGATATGGCAATAGTATTCAATGCACAGAGACAGGGTAGATTTGTAAATGTTCAAGATGGATTCTGAAAAGAAAAAAAAATTTCTAGTGCAACACAACCCAACATTCCTTGTGGTAGATACTGTTGATTCAATGTAATTGCTCATTTGATGTATTCAAATATTTGTATTTCTGAGAGAGAAAAAAAAAAAGGAATGTTTGTACAGATACAGCCACCATATTCAGTGCACGGACGAAGGGTAGATTTGTAAATGTGCAAGGTGGATTCTGACGAGAAAAATTAAACTAGTTATTAAATTGCTTATTTACAAGAATAATTTCATATTTACAATCTCAAAAGAATATGCAAACCAACTATAATGAAATATCTATTATTTACTATTTCATAAAGAAATAAATAGGAAAATTTATTCAGGTGATGTGGTGTAGAGTAGGAGATGGAGTCAGAGGTGTCAACACACACATTGAGGAGCTGAAGGCCGCGCTTGTCCAGTTTTCACTTTGTCTTTCTCAGTCTGGGTCCCGATCTCAAATGCTCGCCAACTGCTGACTACTACAAATTTCTCTCTTCATATTTTGTTTACACTATTTCAAACCCCATATTATCTGACCTTGGCTACACTGGTTTCAAAACAATAAAATATTTTCCTTAGATGGAGAATTTTGCCTGCATTCTTAACTTTGACAACAATCAAATATTTACAAAACAATTTTTCTTTTGCTATCCAGTTTTCATTTTTTTTTTTTTTGTTGTTTCATAAAAATACTTCTTCAGGAAATTATTCACCAGCTCAGATACTCTACAAGAGAGACAGAGCAAAAAACACCTCACCTATGCAGTGAGCTTGAGTAAATGAATGGCTGAACAAAGTTAAGAAGAGAACAAAAAAAACAAAATTTACTAAGAGCTAAGAAGGACAGGAACTTGGGGAGAGCCATGGCTGATTACACCTTGCAGAGCCACAACACACGAAGAAGTTAGAGAAAATGGAAACAAAAAGGAAACTTATACTTAACATAAGAGACAGTTGAAATTTCTAAGGCACATAATGAGGAAAGAGGGCTTAGAGAATCTGATACTCACAGGACAAACTGAAGGCAAGAGGAAAACTGCATAACCTATGCAACAAGCTTGGGTAAATGAATAGCAGAACAAAGTTAAAGGGAGTTAAAAAAAATTACTAAGAGATAATTGATCAAGGTGGAGGGCTCGATGTAAATAGTGTTATGTATTTACAAAGCCAAATATATAAAGTAAGTAAAAAATTTTGAAATTTACTTTCGTTAAATGGTCATTTCAGCAAAAAAATTCTTGCTTCATCAGAAATGATCAAAAACAAAAATTTATTAATTCAGATATGTTACAAAATGTCTATACTGGAAAAAGCGCAAAAATATATTCATGCACAGGAAGTTAAAAAAAAAGTTGGTGGGATGAGATTAAGATGAAAGAATTCTTTATTTTATTTAAATTTGTTAATACAACAAAAGAAGTGGGAAAAGCAGACAGAGAGATTCCTGACTCAATATTAGAAAACTTTACAATATGTTCGTATGAAAGAATCAAAAGTAAAAAATTAAACCGTGTAACCAAGAAAGAAGTGGTAGGGAAAAGGAAGTGAAGAAATCAGACATGAAAATTTTTTTATTGTAACGACTGACGACAACTTCGATGGTGAAAAGAAGGGGGAAAAATGGGGAAGGAAGAGAAAGGAACCCAGATATTATATATTATAAGACTCCGGAAAAATTTACAAAAAAATTTTGTTTATATATATATAGTCATCCGCAGACAGATCTGTTTCGCTGTATCACAGCTCATCAGTACGGTTAGACTCCGATTGCTACATAACCCAGGCTCGAAACCCGACCGAATTGGCGTCAGTCGGCGACTCTACCCGGGCTACGGGGCGTTCCGTGGAAGAAGGCAGTCTTTTTTAGCGCATATCATATTATGCGCCCAATAGCTAGAGTGCTCCAATTCGTTTTACTGAATGAGCGATATATATATATATATATATATATATATATATATAAGTAAAAAAAAATTCCGAAATTTCATTTCGTTGAATGGCCATTTCAGCGAGAAAAATCTTGCTTCATCAGCAACTGTCAAAGACAAAAATTTATTAATTCAAATATATTACAAAATTTCTATACCGGAAGAAGCCCAAAAATATATTCATACACAGGAAGTTAAAAAAAAAATTGGTAAGATTAAGAAGAAAAAAATTATTTTATTTAAATTTATCAACACGACATAAAGAGGAAAAGCAAACACAGATTCTTGACTCGATATTAGAAAACTTTACAGTATGTTCGTATAAAAGAATCATAAGTTAAAAAATAATTCTTTCATACAAACATATTAAAATGGCCATTCAACGAAATTAAATTTTCAAATCTTTTACTTATATATATATATATACTAGCAGTATAGCCCGGCGTTGCTCGGGTGTAATGAAAGCTTTAAAACTAATCCATGGTCCTGGAGCTCAGACTCTTTGGACATTGGCACGAAAGACTAAAAAGCAATAGTTGTTTCCAGTTAAAGCGAAACCGTAGACTGAAAGAAAAATGAATCGATGTAAGTCAAATTTTGATTTCCTGGTATCGATATCAAATAAGTTTTTTTGTCGTAAACTGAATTTTGAAGGCTAAATAAGTCCTCTGAGTAAATGGTATCATGGCTGAGACTAAGAACTACAATTATACCTACTTAGAGCCAAACCCGAAGCAAAAACTAAAGTAAAAGGGCTGAAAAAATACAGACATACGGACAGATAAACAGACACACACACAAACATCTTGCTTTATATATATATTATCGATTTTCTGCACTATTGTAAGAACTGTAACCTTGAAACTTCTGAATATCGTTTCTTATGTCTTTTTCTATGAGTGTATCAAATTTGATTAAAATCAGACCACTACTTCTATAACCCGATGTTTTCGATTATCGATTTTCGATATTTTTCGGGGGTAACTTGACACAAAACCTAGCTAAGAACACTTGCAGACGCTTATAGTACAAGTCTGTAAAGTTTCAAGAAAATCGGTTCAGCCGTTTCAGAGTCTATAGGTAATGGATACACACACACACACACACACACACACACACACACACACACACACACACACACACACAAAGTTCCATTTATAAATAAGTTTATATATATACATATATATATTCTTCAATACTTGACAGCATAGTTATTGTAAAAAAATAAAATAATAAGGCACTGTTATAAAGCAATCATGTGGCCAGAGATTTTAGGACAGATATTAAAGTTTAATAACTGGTAGTAAAGAGAATGAACTGAATCAGCACAGCACTGCCTCACTATTGTTTCTCTCTCTCCATGAGTGTGACAGGAGGTGTATATATATATATATATATATATATATATATATATATATATATATAGGTATTTTTACCTATTACAAACTGATCTAATTTAAAGTTTTATAGAAAAACGTGATTTCCTAAATTTAAAATTAAGGTTAAATATACAAAATTAGATTGATTATCACAACTGTGTTTAAATAAAGAAATATTCTATAGTTGTACAAATAAACAGTAAAGATAGGTCGAATCCTATTCCTCCCGACACTTACACCTCCTTACTCCCCCACCTCTAATAAGCCCAAAGAATAAAGTCTAGTCATGAGGCCATAAAACCTACACCTCATTGTCTAATGTTAAATCTGTCTACAAAATTCCTGACACTTTCATTAATCAACTATATCCCCTACCCATCCCTCTTTTCAAAATTCTAATGGACAATTTACAAGACTTATCCCCTTATCGCTAGCCCCCACCAACATTCCACACACAACTCGCCAAATATAAGAAAAGAGGCTTTCCATTCCTTTCCACACTACCTGATGAGACATTGTAATTTCAATGTCGAAACAAAATGTACACTTTGTAGTGGATAAAAAATTTGTACATGTTCTAAACTATAATTTATAATATATATATATATATATATATATATATATATATATATATATATATATATTGATTGTTTAATACTTAGTTTTTGGTCCTAATAGGATTAGACCAGTACACATTTGTATGAAAAGGTGTTCTATACAGTTATATTGTAGAACTTCTGAATATTTTTCATTTATAAACAAGTTATTTCACTACCTTGGTTTCCACCATGAATGGTTTCTTAAAAAGAAAAACTGTAAGAGGTAAAATCAGTTATTAAAAATCGACTAAAGAAACCACTTGTGGTGGAAACCAAGGTAGTGAAATAACTTGGTTATAAATGAAATATATATATATATATATATATATATATATATATATATATATATATATATATATATAATTTGTTATTTTTATTTAAAATTAATATAGTTTGCATTGCTACACTGAAATTTCTATGTTTCAAGATTTTACCTCGTCATCAGGCAATGTTTATTGTTGTGAAAATTATTTTTATTTGAATATAATAAACAATACATTTGTTGTTAACGGATGTGGGAAGAGAGAGAAATTTATGTACGTGTTCAATTTAACTAATCAGAATGGAGATCCACTTTAAATTTGAAAATATAGGTTATATTTTGGGGGGAAATACATGATTTCTTCTTTCAATCTTAACGGGAAGAGTGTCAGTCGATCAAAACCCCTGTCTAGACTGCATTTCTGTTGATGTGTCCAGTATTGTTACGAAATTATCTTAGTTTTTCCTGTATCCCAGCATTTTCTGAAACAAAAAAGAAAGAAAACATTTTATATTTTTGATCTATCTTAAAGGAACCTTTGAGTGTAATTACACTGTTTTTATTTCAATTCAGAATGCATTTTGTTCTAATTTTTCATAAACTCTTAATTTGTAAAAATGTTTAATATCAATTTAAATATTAAGTTTTAATATCTATTTAATTATTATCATATCAAAATATAAAACAAATTATTAGATATATGTAAGTTAATGGATATTTTTTTATTATGAAGAATCTTTTTGACCATCTTCTAAGGTAAACATTTCGCAATGTTTACATATGACATTCATTTCATTATGTTTATTTAGTAGATTTTTATTCTTAAAAAATTTAATAACATGATTTTCCATATAGACACAAGGGGCATGAGTTGTTTAAAGACTTACATATTCTAGCTTATTTTAAAATGTTCCATTTTAATGTGGGAGTTTTATTTGTTTCTTTTAAATACAAATAATATTTCAATAGAGATGTTCTATTTCTCTAATATTAAATGAAAAAATTGTTTTTTCAGTAAGTTTTTACTACTACTCACATAAGTCTTTATATTAGTATAGTTTTCCATAGAATAAATGGTACATTGATAAACAATGGATTCTGTAAGGCACCTGTTTTCCAAAGGACACTCTATGGGGTTTCTACAATTACATTTATTATTGTTCAAATTACATAGAGAGGATTACTTATTTCCTTTACTACTTTGTCTCGGAGGTCCTGTAGTTTTCATATTAAAAGTTAGATTGATTAGGAAACTTTGGTAGAAAGTGTGCCTGTACTCTCTCTCTCTCTCACACATTAAAAGAAATCTGATTTTAGAATGTCAGATGATATTATTGGATCTTGTTACTTTTGGTGGTTGGTATCAAGTTTTATGCTACTGTAAGACCTAATCAGCAAAAAGAATGACATTTTGTGAAATGAAGCAAGACTGTATAAATTGAGGTCTTTTATGTAGGTGAGAACCTTGCCTGGTGGAAATCTTTTCATATCAATTCATTTACCTTCCTTGAGCCTGTTGCTATTAGTTTAGAGGATGTCGTTTCAAGTTGAGAATGTGTCTTGTGAACTAAGCGTTGAATTGGTTGAGAAAAATAGACAAACAAAAGATTAGAACAAAACAAGATGGAAATATTTGATCTATCAGGGGCACTTTTTTGTAGAGAAGAAATTTCAAGGAATGTTTCCAGAATAAAGTGCGAATTCCAGTTATGTTCTTTAAAGTGTCTGTAAAAATGTCAAAAACAATTTGAACTTATCCTGTGGGTGAATTAGAGAGTAAGTGATGTGTATAGTCTAAACCAGTGGTTCCCAAGGTTTTTTTTCCTGTTCCCCCCTTTTCCAGTCACTTATTCACTTGTGGGCCCCTACAATGGAAGAAATTAAACCAACAAAAACAAAAAGATTTTTCTGTTAAAAAATATATTAATGCAAAATGCCTTGCATTATTATACTGATTAAGCTTTAAACTTACTCATATAAAACCAAAAAAAAAAAAAACATTTCATTCAGCCCTCCTTTATTTAAGTAAAACACCTAATAGAAATGAAACAAGTGTAAAGTTGAGGGCCTCGTCTCTCGGGTGCTAAATCATAGCAAAATAGGAAAGAACGAAAGACAAACCCAGAATAGAACGTTAACAATATATGGCCGCCCAGCATGTAACTCTATCAGAAGAACACTTTTATTTACAAAGATCACTTCTATTTTGGATAAATCTAGTCTAAGGGAAGTAACTCTTATGGACAGTTATGCCCCTTCGTCTACAAGGCACTACACTACAAAAAGTGCTGTGAAAAATTTGCTCAACTGCACTGACAATGAACGAGATCACTCATCAGCATTAGTTCATTTGACACAACTGTATGTGATATTTCATTCATTTTATTGATGACGTTAAGCTTTGCACTGCCAATGGGAAGAAGCATTTTACAAGTAGAAGAAAGCAAGTTTGAAACTATGGATAAAATTATAGGGTCTACACCAGTATAAATTAGAATCTTTTGGACACCTTGAAATTCTTTCATGGACCCCTAGAGGTCCATGGACCCCTGGTTGGGAACTTAGGGTCTAAGCCATGTTCTATGACGTCACACCGCGTGAGAGTTTGAAATGATAACAGAACCATATATTTAAATGCAATGTAATGTGTTATGACCATATGACGTCATGTGTTATGACCATATGACGTCATAGAACCGCATTACAAATTTGCGAATTGCGTTTGCTCTTTTTCGGTAACTGTTGCCGTTGCTTAGCGGAGTTTTATGTCAACACAAGATAAAATCGTCGCTGACGGTGGATGTTTTTGTGTTACCGTCCTTATAACCTCTCTGAAGATGGCTCATGTGAGCCGAAAGCTTAGAACCAACTTAACAAAAAATTATCCAAATGTTGGAGAATTTTTGTCTTTATTTTCAACTAAAATTAAAGCCAAAACACGATGTTTAGAACGGCTCATGATTAAACATAATAGACATTCATTGTCTCTTATATGTAACAGTATATGTTTAGAAAATTATCTGCTGCCTCGATACACACACACACACACACACACACACACACACACAAATATATATATATATATATATATATATATATATATATATATATATACGAAAAAATCTAAAATGAAACAGCGGTAGGTTGTGGCTCACTTTAGATTTTTTCGTGTTTTTGCTCTACTATTGTATTTTCGTACTTTCGTATTGAGCACTTTTTCTAGTGTTTAGGTTCCGTTTGGGTTTTTTTTCTTTACTGCGGATACTTGACAGTTTGTTCTTGTTCCGCTGGTGTCTTTTTTTCTCCCCCTTTATCCGACGACTTAGTACGCCGGATTTTAACGGATTTAGGTTCTGTTTGTTAACATTTTTTCGAAGGTTTAGATTAGTGTAAACTTACGGAGTTTAGTTAATTATTATTATTATTGTTATATATATATATATATACTTGTCCGTTTGTTACTATCTGGGAATCTGGGAAACGGCTGCACCAATTGTTTTGAAATTTTACTATAGCATTTTAATCGAATAAGAGCGTGTTTTTATATACCTTATATTAAAAAATATTACAAAATTAAAAAATATAGATTTTGCAAATCTATTAGAGCCGATGAGAGGCGAATCAAAAAACTTTCATTTTTAATACGGACGCGTTTATAGACAACTTTTTTATTTCATAGAAAACATAGGAAATAACTGCACATTTAAGGTAAACGAAGCCTTTTATTATTATTTCTATTTTGGTGGGCGTAAACAAGAGAAATCCCTTTCCTTTTTTTAAAAAAATTTCTATTCACAACGAATTATAATCCATATCCCATTTATTTTGTTACTTTAGTAAATAAATTTCTTCTTTTTTTCCATTTAACCAAACGGAGCCACATCAACACGAGGCCGGGTACAGCTAGTATATATATATATATATATATATATATATATAATCTAAACATATTTATAAATGGAACTTTGTGTGTGTGTGTGTGTGTGTGTCCGTTACCTATAGACTCCAAAACGGCTGAACCGATTTTCTTGAAAATTTACACAATTGTACTATAAGCGTCTGCGAGTGTTCTTAGTTAGATTTTGTGTCGAGGTACCCCCGATAAATATCGAAAATCGATAATCAAAAAAATTGGGTTATAGAAGAAGTGGTTCGATTTTAATCAAATTTGATACACTCATAGAAAAAGACATAAGAAATGATATTCAGAAGTTTCAAGGTTGCAGTTCTTACAATAGTGCAGAAAATCGATAATATATATATATATATATATATATATATATAAAAGGTAAGATGTTTGTGTGTGTGTGTGTCTATTTATCTGCCCGTATGTCTGTATTTTTTCAGCCCTTTTATTTTAGTTTTTGCTTTGGGTTTGGCTCTAAGTAGGTATAATTGTAGTTCTTAGTCTCAGCCATCATACCATTTACTCAGAGGACTTACTTAGCCTTCAAAATTCAGTTTACGACGAAAAAAATTTATTTGATATCGATACCAGGAAATCAAGATTTGACTTACACCAATTCATTTTTCTTTCAGTCTACGGTTTCGCTTTAACTGGAAACAACTATTGCTTTTTAGTCTTTCGTGCTAATGTCCAAAGAGTCTGAGCTTCAGGACCATGGATTAGTTTTAAAGCTTTCATTACACCCGAGCAACGCTGGGCTATACTGATAGTATATATATATATAATCCAAAAGTAAGTGGACAGTAAGAAATCCATTGTGGTCAAGTCAGGTGAACATCCTAGCCAATCAATTGTACCTCTTCTGCCATTCCATTTCTCAGGAAATATTTCATCAAAATACTCACAGACTGCTCTTGAATAATGTGGAGGGACCCCAATCTTGTTGGGAACAATGAACACCACTGTAATAATATGACCAATACATGAAATCTATTCGACCTACTTTTGGACAATCCTAATATATATACATTCATATTGAGCACTTTTTAAAAGTAAATATCTAACTGGGGAATGTACTTCCAATTAGTATTAACCACTTATATATATATATATATATATATAATTGGAAGTACATTCCCCAGTTAGATATTTATATTTGCTCTGTAATATTTTATTACATGGAGCTCGCTTCCTGTATCATTTTTTAATATTAAAATAAAAGTTTTAATATTAATTAGGATCGGGTTTTTGGAATTTACCTTCCTGCTTTCTTCACTTGCATTAAAGTATCTGAATTAAAAAAAAAAAATATATATATATATATATATATATATATATATATATATATATGTATGTATGTATGTATGTGTGTGTGTGTGTGTGTGTGTGTGTTTGACGCTACAAAAACGTATTATGGGGCCAAAGGCAAGAAATATTTTACTAAAAGCCATGATTTTTTTTTTTATAAGCGTTTCACCCCGAGCAAGGCATGTCACTGCCACTACTGCGCATGGGGCTACGTAGAGTGGAGAAAGAATGATTAAATATAGGAAATGTCAGAGGGTGGGCAATAGGCGTGTAGGGATACCGAGAATGGTTAAATATAGGAAATGTCAGAGGGTGGGTGATAGGCGGGTAAGGATACCGAGAATGAGGGTTGGGTAGATGAGTGTTCTGAGAATAATTGGGAGTTAGTGTGATAGGAGGTGTCTATTGACCCTACATTTAAACACCTGGAGATCGTAGCTGTCGGGAAAGCAGACTTGTGGAAAGGAGTTCCACAGGCGGGAAGCGCGAGAAAAGAAGCTGTTGGAGTAGAATTTACGGTTACATCTTATCTGTTTAACTGTAAAAGGGTGGGACCTAGTTGCTAATCTAGTATCTCGTGTAAATTCGTGCTTAGGCGGCACCAGTGATCTAATTTCATCGGAGCAGAAGCCATGAAAGTACTTGTAGAAGAGGCACAGGGAAGCCACATCACGCCGGTGAGAGAGTGGTTGCAGCCGGTCTGCCAAGTCAGTATCAACCATGTTACAGATCCTCCTTTGTATTTTGTCAAGAAGCCCAAGGAGAGCAGTAGGGGCACCCGACCAGATATGGCAGCAATATTCAATACACGGGCGGATGGTAGATTTGTATATGTGCAGAATAGATTCAGGTGGGAAAAACTTCCGGGCCCTGCACAGAGAGCAAACTTTCATAGCGGCAGATTTGGCAATGGATTCGATATAGTCATTCCATTTGAGGTCTGCCGAAAGTGTAAGGCCAAGGCGGTGTAGTGTTTTACTCTCTGGGAGGCAAGCCTGTCCCATGCTAATGGGAGGTAGATGCGATTGTCTATGGTGGTTAGTTGATAACAACTTCGTTTTAGAAGCATTGAAATTTACTAGCCATTCCCCCCCCAGACTTTTGTTTGTGTGGTGTTTGGCAAAAAAACCAGAGCGAAGCTTTTGTTCCACCGTGATATTAGCTATCAATTTGGTTTTTGGGTTTGTTGCATTCCAGCCCGAGTTTATTGCTCGGGCCAGCGCAAAGTAGCGTCTAAACAACGCGAAACACCGGATTGCAACTACCCGGTGTTCGGCCACTTTGGTGGCAATGGCCTGTAATAGGCCGGAAGAAGTCGGTCCTCCCACCACGGCCTCGGTGGGAGGAAAGGAGGGGGATTGGGCATTACCGCCTCGGATCAATCCCCCTTCAGCTCCAGGATCCCCCATACCTTCCACTTCGGGGTGGACAGGGGGGAAAATTAAGACGACCAGCATAATGGCAAGCAAGGATGAAAAATATTATGAAGAAATGCGAGCTAAATATGCAGAGTACATCAAGGGCACAGAGCTGGTTTCTGTGCCGGACAAACTAGCGGAAATCGAGACGAGAATCATCACCTTGTTTGCTAAGGATAGCAAAACGCACAAGTTGGTGGGAGTCTCGAGGGACGTGTTTGAAGATGCTTTGAAAGCTTTAAATATTAAAGCCAGGGCCGTGGCGAGGAGGGGCAATTCCATGTGGGACGTCCTGCTGGGCACGGTCGACGAGGCGAAGCGCTTAGTCAATGCGGTACTGGAAACTAAAACGCTCCAGTTTAGTACTGAGTACATGGGTGCCCGAAAGGTGAAGGTCACACTGCATGGCGTCCCCATGGAAATTGACGAAGACCACGTTGGCGCCTTTTTCGCTGCTTTCGGAAAGGTGGCCTCTGTCTCCTCGCTGCGGTCTAAAGCTGGCATTTTAACTGGCGATATGACCCTGCAGGTGACGGCGTCAAAGGAAAATATCGGGAAAATCCCCAATATCCTCACCTGCAGGGGACGGAGGATTTTCATTATTGTGGAAGGGAGGAAGCCATGTGTTGGGTCTGCGGGGCGCGGAACACGTCGCTAAGGCGTGTCCGACCAAGAACCCGGCCCCAATGGCCCAACCAGCTCAACCAGTGAAACAGCAGCTTGTGGAGAAGGAGGGAGCAAAGCCAGTAACTCCTACACAGACGCCGGTTGTGAGCAAGGAGGGCGAGTGGCAGGTGGTGAGCCGCAAAAAGGCGAAAACGCCGTCTCCGGCAAAAGTGCTGCCACCTGGCATGTCGCCCGTAACAGCTAAGGAGGCGCCCGTAACAGCAAAGGAGGCGCCCAAAAAGAAGTCTCCTCCCAAAGAGAGGAAGGCGAGAAGTCCTTCCCCCACAGAAGAACAACAAATGGAGGTGGAGAGAGCGGCCTCCCTGAAGAAGAGGAGAACGAGAGGAAGAATGCGACAACCCAAAAAGTCGACGCAAAAGCAGGAGTGTTGAGAGGAGGAAGGCAGTAGACAAATGTTCCTCACTGCCGGTCTCCCCTGCAGGAGTTCCTATGCCCAAAAGGCTAGAAGTCTCCCTCGTCCCCGCTTAAAGCTACCCAGTCCCCAGTTTTTAAACTGACCCCCTTGGCGAAAGCTAGAGCCACAACACCTTCTCCCTCCCCTTCTCCTACTCCCACTCCCACTCGGGCTAAGAAAAAACATGCCCTCCCTCGTGGGGATGCCCTGATGGAAGTGAAAGAGAACATTGCAGAGGAGTGGTCCTCTCAGAGAAGAAGGCTACTCAAGCCTCTGTTAAACCTAACCAAGGTAAAGGGTCTTTCCACTGAGGACCCGAGAAACTTTTCCCAGGCCCCAGGCGTCATCACCCTGGTAAGAAACACCGGTGGGAACCTGCGGGTCTGGGACCATATCTCAGAGGTACAGAAATACTACCCAAAACTGACAATGGTAAAGGAAAACACTCCAGAGCTCAGAAAAATGGCTAGAAATTGTTCGGGGAGGTTCCCCGTATTACTCCACCCCTGCTTATATAGGGTGGTAAAATTAACTTATCCAACGGACGTCGGCGGGATTGTCCTAGACGGGCGGATTACGTCCGATATAGGTACAGGGTCCCTAGGACAGTCCGTCGGGGTCCCATCCACCAGAGATTTTTTCCCCGTATGTGATTAGAGCCGTTGTTGCATGTTTTTCTTGTTCTCTTTTCAGGCCTAAGAAATGTCTATCAAGATAGCCAGTTTGAATGCGTATGGCCTGAGGGATCGGGGCAAGGCGGCTCGCCTGCTTCGTGACCTCTTGTCGTACGGCGTGGATGTGGCCGCGATCCAAGAGACTCACTTTGTTTGCGAAGTCGACTCGTGTGTGCTGGATGACGACTTTGTCGTTTATTCAGCATATGGGAGCCGGCGGGCCAGAGGTGTTTCTTTGCTGGTTAAGCGTACCCTGGACGCGAGGGTTGACCTTGTCCATGTCGGTGCCGAGGGCCGGCTGATCGTGGCCGATATTGCAGTGAAAAGCAAGTCGTTCCGGCTGATTGCGGTTTATGCGCCCAATGTTCAAGGTGAGCGTGTCTCTTTCTTTCGGCTGTTGGAGCCCTTCATGGTGCATTCAACACGGCTAATCTTAGTTGGGGACTGGAATGCCATCCTAACCCCCAAATGGGATAGAGGGAGGGGCGCTAGCGGGTGGAGTGGTGATCGTAGCCTGGTCAATCTTGTCGGCGATTTTGGTCTCGTCGATAGATACCGGGTCGATCATCTGGAAGGGAGCATGTGGACGTGGACGCGTAGTTGGCCCTCTACCCGGGTATCAGCGTACCTGGATAGGGTGTTAGTGAGAGAAGCCGACATAGACTTCTTAGAATGTCCAACGTTCCACTGGTTAGGCTACACGGATCACAAACTCGTTTGTGCCCGTGTGGTGTTAGATTTTAGGCCTAGGTTGGCTGGTTATTGGAAGTTCAACCAGTCCTTACTGGACAGGCGGGACTTTCGTGACCAGCTGACAAAACTAGTTCAGCGGGCGTTAATTGGGCGAGTCATTGGGAGTAAGTGGTGGGTTAGTCTTAAGGACTCCATTAGGTCTTTCGCCACCAAATATAGCCAGCGGCTCAACCTAGATAAGGCTGCGGAGGCAAAGACACTTAGAGCTAATTTCGCCCGGGCGGAGGCTGGTGGGGATTCCCTAGAAATAGCCTTAGCCAGGGAGGCCCTGGAGCGTTCGACTAGCGGGCGCTACATGGGCCAGGTAATTAGGGCTAAGTTAAGCAAGATGTCTTCCGAAGCTGTGAAAATGGGCGCGGAACTGCGCAAGGAAGAAATTCGCCGAGCCGGCGACCGGTACATTCGAGAGGTACGCGACCCGGAGGGACATCTCCTTAGGTCGACCGACGACATGTACGAGGCGTTCCGGCAGCATTTCGAACACCGATTTACCAAGGAGCCTGGTCTCCGTGACGAGGACTTTCGCAGCTATTTGGCTGACTTTCCCCGGCTTTTGCCGGCTGAAGCGGCTAGCTGCGAAGGGGAAGATTACGGAGGACGAAATCTACGTGGCTTTGAAGAAGGTCGGCAGTGGCAAGTCGCCAGGTTTGGATGGTTTGCCCTATGAATTGTACTTGAGGATGTCGCACCTTTTTGTCCCGCTCTTGGCAGTCGTGTTCAACCACTGGTTTCGGCAGGGGTCCATCCCCGGTCGGATCACCAGGGGCGTGATCACGCTGTTGAGAAAAGGCAAGAAGGTTGGGAGGGAACTAGATGAC